>JANAVB010022597.1:32228212-32515712 GCA_029216955.1 Iris pallida
TTCTGCTATGATAGGATGGGGAGGTCCGGGTTATTTTGTGATAGAGGTGTAGGTAACACACTCCATATCCTCCAGAGTTCGAGAGATTTCAAACTCTGGCTCTCCAGGTGGGATGAAGACTACACATCCTCTGTGACAATCTATCAGCGCATGCTGCTTACTCAACCAGTCCATCCCTAAGACTATATCATAGTTGGGTAAGGGCATCACAAGCAAAGGTGCTATGAATTGGTGACCTGATATGGTGATAGGGCAGTTACAGGTCTCAGTGATGGGTAGGGGTCCTCCACCGGTCATGACTCTACAGATCTTCTTGCTAAAGCCCGTATCTATGTGGTGTGCAGAGATAAATTTTGTGGATATGAAACTATGTGATGCACCCGAATCAAATAAAGCTAAGGCAGGATAGGAATGCACATAAATGAAACCTGCGATGACATCAGCTGTAGGTTCCTGCTCTGGCTCTTGTTCCTCTGCTACTAGGGCAAAAGCTCGCCCAGTCTTCTGTTGATGCTGCCTAAATTGTTGTTGCTGAGTGGGCAGAGGACCTTTCTGCTGAGTAGCTCCAGTCCGGTGCATCGACGAGGGACAGTCCTTCACTTGGTGGGTGGAAGACCCACAGACTAGGCAGTGCCCTAGCGTCTTCCTGCAGATGTTCGACTGGTGCCCTGGTCTCTTGCAAAAATTACAGACAGGGATCTGCCTCTGAGGTGCTCTATCATTGTTCCTTGCCTGTTGGTTCTGCTGCTGGTGGTGAGAAGGTCGGTTGTTGTTGTGGTTGGGCTTCTTCTGATTATCCTGGAAGTTGTTAGTTCCAGGATAATCCCTCTTTGAGCGAGCGGGTTGGCTCTTCTCTATATCTTGAGCTCGCTCCAGGATCCTTTCATAGGTCTTAGCACCGCCTGAGATCACATGGGTGCGGATCTCCTCTCTCAGCCCGTGTCTAAACCTTTCAGCACGGTCATCAGGGTCAGCTACCAAATTCTTGGCAAAACGGCTGAATTGGCCGAATTCTGCAGCATACTCTCCAACAGTCATATTTCCTTGCTTCAGGTTCTGAAATTGCCTCTCCATCTTCCGCAACTCTGATGTTGGAAAGAACTTCCTCTTGAACAACCTCTTGAAGGTGTCCCAGTCAAGCTGCCTGTCCTGGAGTCGGGGTTCATTCCGATACCAGGTGCTTGCTACACTTTTCAGTTGGAGTCCCACTGCTTCGGCCTTGAGGTCTTCTGGAAGTCGAGCGACGCTTAGGAGACGCTCCATGCTATCGAGCCATTCGTCAGCATAGACGATTCCCTCGGTTCCCTTGAAGGGTCGAGGGTTCTGCTTCATGAAACTCTCAATATCGCCCACCTTGGCAATATGATCCTCATTAATTTAAATGGCCTTAATGTTACATAAATTAATCCTTAGATTTATGTTTACCTTGGCAGGCCTTGGTTCAAGTTGAGCTGCTTCCTGTCTTCCCAGAGCAATCATAGCCACGTTATGAGCATTCTCCATGCTTTTCCTCATAATCGTGGTTTACTCTTGATGAGCTTCCGTTTGAGCTCTCTGGGCTTCTAGCACTCCTCGTAGCAGACCTATGAGGTCGGTGGGGTCCACAGGTACCGGTGGGGCAGCTGGAGGGGGTACTACCACAGGGGGCTGCATCTCCGTCTGTAAAGATGATGGATCCGCCGTTGTATTATGGTGACGGTCGGCCAGCTGCCGAGGTGTAGGATCCGGACTTGGTTGGGGAGGTGGGGTGTGTTCAGGTGAAAATACCCCATCACCAGCAGGATTTGTGGCCATATTCTGGAAGGTTTAGGATATAAACATAAGCAAGGTAGCCTACCAATCTATAACAAGTAAAAATATTTATAATATATAACGGTCCTATGTTGTGACAAATTTATGTTCTAGTGTTCTAAATGTTTCTAGATGTTTTCCTAAGTCGTTGATCTGACCTGCATGGGCCACCACTAAAAACATGTCACGACCCGGTCCCAATTTCTTGGGTCGAATCGGATCATGCCTAGCCTGCACCGTTGTTGAGACGACGGCAGTAAGCTGTAATACTCATGCAGGTATTTCAACAACACAAATTCAAATTGTCACAACTTTAATAATCCGATAATTAAAACTTGTCCAAACACAAAATTTTCAATACAACCCACAACTGAAATAAAATAATTGTCTTCCACAATAACATAAGCTGAAAATAAAACTAATTGGCAATCTCCTCATCATCATCCCCTGGTAGAACAGCCGGGTACAGTTCAGGATCATAGTAACTACTAATCAGTAGCTCTACATCATCAATAGGACCTAAAAATATAGTCTCCAGTTAGGAGGGAGCAAAGTACAATTCATGATATTTTAACAATTTAAATAATAATAGAATTATGCATTTTTAAACAATTTGAAGTAAATGGTTTTTCAACAGTTAAAACAGTGTGATGTGAATAGACAATGAATATGACCGGATTGGGTTGTACAGTTGTATCCTGTTGATACGATATGGCTTATCCCCGTGTGTATGAGGGGTAAGCTAACACAGTCATTATACTATTTTGGATGTGGTCATACTCATTACACTACTCCCCCAGTACCCAACGGTTAAACAGTCAATGCTCTCAGAGAGAGTTTCGTGTTACCTCGTAGTTTAAATTTGCAGTAAAACTATTACTAAATAATTGTAAACTACCATAAACTGTACTTGCCTTATTTATGACTGGAGTGAGATGTCGGTACCGGGAAGAAACTCAAGTTCGTCCTTGAAAAATCCTACAGTTTGAGAATCCTGTCTTAGAACCAAAAATTGATACCATCTCTAGGTGTGCTAGTTTCAATTTCTAGAAGTTTTGTCCTAGTCCAGTTTTATGTTATTAATAAGAACTACCGAAACACATCTATCGATGTAATTTACTAGTTTATAAAATTACGAAAGAACAATTAATTTATCTTTTATTGGAAAAAACTCGTACTTTTCTGATTATTTAGCAAAACTTTATGTTTTGTAATATTATATAATGAACTAAGGTTTTTCTTTTAGATGAGAAAACGTGAATTTGTTAAATTGCAAACTTGTAATTTTTTTACTAGTTATTTAATGTGAGAAAATGTTATTAATTTTCCATTTCAAAAATAAATAGTCATTTTATTATTCTACGTGTTTAAACTAATAAACCAGAAAAGAAAGATAAAAAGTTACGCTACATTATTACAGGGCCACAGAAAATAAAGAGAAATACTGGGCTTATGCCCTTACAGACCATATTACATAAATTTAAATAAGAAGAAGACATTTGTTAGTCTCTGAAAATCCTACAATTTAATTACAAAATAAAATAATAATTTAAATTAACTTGAATTAATTTACGAGTCTCAAATATTGGTCCAATCGTCAAATATAGCTAATGCCTCAACGTCCGGTAAAACCAGTTTCGTTTGTACTTAGCTAGGGCCCATGGACCGGTATGGTCGTCGCCCGATAATCAAAACCAAGTTTAATAAATCTTTTGCAAAAGCCGGTTTTGGGAATTATAGATTTTATAGAACATTTCCTTTTAAAATATTTCTGAAAATTCGGACAGCATTCCCTCTGTTTTCGGGATAACCCAAAACTGGGAAAAGTGTGCCATAATTTCCTACAAATTATCCCAAACCAGGAAAACCCAAATATCATATAAATTGTCCACAGAAAATATTTTTGAAACAATTTCGAAAAACCCGAGATGAAACGGAAATCCCGAAACTAACTCGGAAAACACCACAGCCATCAATTCGAAAAAATTCGAAAATCACAGAAACTATTCCGAAGAGTTCTCAAAAAATCCGAGATGGAATCGGAAAACCCGAAACTAAATCAGAACAATAAACCGAAAATCTACAGAAACTTGCCAAAGGCAAATTCAGAAATTCCAAAGGATCGGAAACTTCACAACCGATTCCCATTGCGGGATCAGGACCAATTTCATCATCGACACAAACCTAAGGGACAATTACTGAGATTAACAGAGGTTACCCAAAACTTGACGGAATCTGAAGGGTAGCCTCAGACTCGGAACAGCAGGCCAGACACGGGGAGGTGCTGGACCGGGCAGTCAGATCGGGAACAGAGTGAGTGCGAGGAGGCGCTGGGACAGTGGCCGGGTAGCAGCGCACGGGAACCGTCGAGTGGGGGTCGCCGGGACAGAAGCGGGGTCGGGTCCGCCGGCAGAAAGCTGGCACGGAGGGTCGGGCGGAGCCGCTGGGCTCGGGCTGGCCTGGGTCGGGGACAACGGCGGCGGGGGTCGCCGGACAGGGCGCGGCCCTGGGGAAGGTGGCGCCGGCGTCGGGTCGAGGGGAACTCGGGAGGTGGAGCTCCGGCTAGGGTTTGGGAGTTAGGGCTGAGGGTTTGAGAGTGGTGTGAGGGATGTAAGGAGAGGAAGGGGGTTTAAATAGGAGAGATGAGTGGAGGTTACGGGAGAGGAAGGGTTCGCCGGAGATACGGGGAGCCGATGGGTCGACGGCTCGACCGTTCGGGAACGGAGGGGACTCGGAAAATCTCCAGCCGTGAGAATTTACTCCAGGCAGAGAGAGAGAGAGAAGTTAAGAAAATTAATAAATAAGTATTTAGGAAAGTTACTAACAGTTGTTTTGTTTAAAAGAAAAAAAATTCTCTTTTCTTTATAAAAATTAATAATATATCAAAATATTTCCGTTTTCGAAAATCAAAAATTGCTTGGATTCGAACTTGGGTTCGGGAACAGGTCTGGAACAAGTTCGGGATGGTCTGGTCCAAATTTAAAATTCCAGAATATTAATTTATGATTTATACACGAAACCGATCTCGGTTTTCGGAATTGATTCCAAATCGGGTTTCGAGAATGGGAACGGGTTCGGGTCTGGCCAGACAATCAAAAGTCCATAAATTTATATTTTTTTGAAAAAATAATAATAATTTTTTTTAATAATCTAACTAAAACACAATATTAATTAATTAGAAAATTACGGGTTTTGATAAAAATTTCCAGAATTAATAATTTACCTAAAACTGCATTTTCCTAAATTAACAACTAATAATGATTTATATTAGCTAATTAAATTATTCAAATAATTATCTAAAATTACGGGTTTCACAACGTATAAAAATAATCTATGATATTATTTTATAAAATAGATAAAGATTTAATTTGTATTATAATATTCTAAATATAATTTAAATATATTTTAATTATGATTTATTATAAATATATTTTTTGAATCTTTGTTATGTGTTTAATTAGATAATACGATGCAGTTAGTTTAAATATAATTTTAATGTTGAACATATTATTATATTTTCATGTTATTTTTAAAAAAATTTCAACAACTACATAAGAAGAAAACATATACAATAGTCATTTTTTAAATTTTTATGTATTAATAAGTGAAATATATATACTATTTGGAAAACACATTTTTAACCATTCTAAGCCGTATTTAATATAGAGAACGATCATATATGTATTAATTCTAATCCGAACCCGAATCTAGAAATCGAATACAACTAGTCTGTATTATCTCTCACGTTTTCTTCTTTTTTGTTCTCTATCTCGATTAGAGGTTACTCATGCCTTAATTTCTTTATTTTATTTAGGGTTTATAGTGATTCCAAATTTATGAGAAATTATTTAGAATTTTTTATCATTAAATAAAAAATACACTAAATATTTTAGTTGCTTTGAGATAAATATTTGGTACTCCTTTTTCCGTCACTAATAATAAAATATTTTTATACTAAATAAATTTAATAAAATAATAATAATTTATTAAGTATAAATATTTGTTGGACTTGGTCAGCAGAAATAGAAAGTAGGTATAATTTTTTCAATAATTCTACATGGACCGTACGAAAAAACCGAGGGTCAAACCGACTATGAATGATGGCCAATCCAGAGTAAAAGCTACCCTCTCTCATTATTCATTGAAATTAATGACCATTGCAATCCAGAGTAAATGCTAACATTCTTTCTTCCATGCAAAAAGACCATGCAACCCTCTCTTATTATTCATTTTGCCTTTAATGATGGGCAATCCAGAGTAAATGCTGAGATTTCTATCCTATCTTGACCGGTTAAATGAAAAAAATGATTAGATTAATGTTGAGATTTCTATCATACTCGGTTTGACCCTCGGTTATTCATACGGGCCATGCTAAATTCTGTTGTGCGCCACTTTTTTTCTCCAAATATTTTCTCCCCTTCTAAAATATTTTCCCCCTTCTAAACTTTCCTACTCCCAACTAATAAAAGGAACGAAAGCCCCCGCCCCCTCTAAAATATTTCCCCCCACACCCTCTAAAATTTCTCCTCTCCCTCCATGTTCTCCTCCTCTCCTTCTCGATGTCAAAGGGCTGCTCTCCTCCTCTCCTCCTCCTCGGTTATCTAGGTCAGCGATTCTCCTTCTTCTACTTCTCTATTTTTTATTCCCTCCTCTCTTCAAATTATTTTCTTCTCTAATATTTTGTTTTTGTTTTACAGCTACTTATCAAGTCCTTCGTCTAGGGAGAGAAGATCCTACCCGCCAGCACCGGTATATTTGAAAACCTAACCCCTTTTTTTTATGTATTTTCACTTTTTTTTAATATTTTTTCTGCGGGTTTGCTTTTATGCTCTATCTAATTTTTTTTTTGCTTTTTAAATCTATTATAGAATGATTGTTTTTAGGGGTTAATGATTTCTTTGTTATTACGATTATTGTTATAGAATGATTGTTTTTAGGGTTGATGATTTTTTTGTTATTAGGATTATTGTTATAGAATGATTGTTTTTAGGGTTAATGGTTTTTTTGTTATAGAATTATTATTTTTAGGGATGACCTGTACAACAGAATTTAGACTATTTATTAGATTGAACACACATCATGATATCGGCTAAATACCAATGCACCAGTAAACACAGATTATGAATAGGAGCAGATCAGTTAGTTATATGTGTAAAAATGAACTACTGCAATTTTTAGTTAGTTAGACTTGTAAAAATGAACAACTCCATCAAACATAAATAATTATTCCCGTGTCAGACTATGAATCATAAATAATTATTCTAAAACAACCAAAGTACAAAAATTATTTATGTTTACTTGACACTAGATCATAAACCAATCCAGAATTAAATTATTTATGTTTACTTGACAGATCTTTGAGTTCCTGGACGTGTTAAACACTGGAACCTGACAAGGGACGTAGCATGTTTATGTATGTGAATTGTAAATAGCACATATTTTTCCTGAAGAGGCAACCGAAATATCCAACTGGTCCATTGTTTGAGATAAGTTATACTTGACATCTTGTAAACTGGGGAACACATGTTGTTGTTGTTGTTGTAACTTGTAAAAGCAGAAGTGTTAAGGTTCTTCATATCATTTGAGTCAATGTATTTAAGTATAAATTTAGACTTTAAATTTACTATAATGTTGCAAAATTAGAAGCGTCAAACTGATATCTTGAAATGATGACTTGAATGTCCTCAGTGTCCCAGTGTCCAATACGTGCCAAACACAATGTGACAATAACATGGCCCCTATTTTTATAATCTCTCCGCGCTTCCTAGGGTCATAGGCATTGGAAGAACATTGTTCCCATGTAACCTCAAAGATCTTTACTTGACACTAGATCATAAACCAATCCAGAATTAAACTATTGATAATTTTTAGTCCAGTTTGCAATTTTTGGTTGTTTTAGTTGTTTTGGATGTAGTACTTTGGTTGTTTAATTAGTTGATCTTTCTATTTGTATTTTAATTCTTGTTATGTGTCAGACTATGAATCGACTATGGATATTAATTTAATTTCATATTCATTGAATCTAATTGTATATGTTAGTTCGTGTTTGTCACTTTCATCAATTGGAACAATCGGTAACTGGAATTTAGGATTGCAAACGCCAAATGGAGGTAATAAAAGTTAACAATTTCTATTGTCTTAAAATTATTTTGTTTAGATTTAACTTTTCTAAAGATTTATACAAAATGTATTATATTTTCAGAACTCAAATAGATTGCCGAAACAATCATCAAAAAGATTACAATCTGTGAATACTAGAGCCAATGGGTGTGATAATCTGATTGTATGGGCCTTTCTTTATTGCATTATTTAGAAACAAAATCAAGAATGTAGAATTCAGTTAAAAATGTTACTTTGTATACTGATTTTCAACTTAAATTGTATTTCAGAAAGATAAAAGGATGGGAAGATGGACAAGACGATCACAACCATCGCCTATGCCTTCTATTGCAGATCTTCAGCACGAGGATGATAATATCCAAGACGTGGGTTTAGATGATCCAACTTCGCCTGATGCAGTCCCTTTTGTAAATTGTTCTCAGAACAATGATGAAAATGAAGAAAATTCAACTCAAAACAATGATGAACCTGAAGGAAATTCTACTCAGAATAATGGTGAAAATCCTAAACCTGAAAGGATTAAACGCGGCAAAACACAACTGAAAGGTCTTGGGGTTCAAGATACTCATCGTGCAGCTATAGCAGTTGAATTCAATGAAAAGGGACAGCCTATCTATGACAATTCTGTTACCTTATCCTCTTTCATAGGTGCCTTAGTTCGTGATAAGGTTTCGATACTCTTTGACGATTGGAGAAAAGTTCCGACGGATCATAAAGACAACCTTTGGACACTTGTGCTCGTAAGCTACCCCCTAAATATTTCTGATTCAAATACCAATTGTTAATGCATTTTTATATCTAAATATATTATACATGATATGCATTACAGTTGAGATACAATCTGGATGAAACACAAAAGGATTACGTATTGCAAAAGATGGCAACCTCCTTGAGAGAGTATAGATCCCGTATAGGCAATGGAGTGATAGAAGCCCTTAAGCTAGAAGATGAAGAAAAGGCAGCAAGTCTTGTTGGGTTAAAGCCTATGAACTTATCTGATCACCAATGGAGCGAATTCATAAAAAAAAGAACTTCCACAAAATTTCAAGTATGTTAAAAAGTCTAATGACTAATAATATAGTACAACTAAATTTCATGTTTCTTGTTCTTTTTTTTCAATCCTGCTATCGATTTACTATTTGACATAGACTAAAAGCGTTCTGATGAAGGAAGTAAGGAAACATCATACACAACCACACACGATGAGTCGGAGAGGGTATGCACGATTGGCGGCTAAATTAGTAAACATATATTCTAGTATTTTTGCAATTAGGCTATATGGATAGCCACATTTGTTCAAAGTATGCTAAGTTATTATAATTTACAGATGAAAGAAAAACCCGATCAGGAAGTAACTAGAGTCCTATTGTGGACCGAAGGACATTTGAACAAGGATCGAGAACCATCAAATAAAGCTGTCGAAGCATCAATGGTAAGAAAAACATAATTATTATATGTATATTCTTACTATCTTCCCCAGTTAACATTAATTATTTTTCATATTGATTTTCCCAAAAAAATTAAAGAATTCAAAGACAGAGTTTAGACTCTACGCACAGACATGGTAAAATTGGTGTACATATCATATTCGTTTTCGTGTCCATATTCTTGCAACATATTTACTACATATTGTACCTATTTTGACATATTTGTATCACATATCTTATTCGTGTCCTTATTTGTGCAATATAGGCTGGCTTGCCTAATTTCAGAGTTTATGTGGTTTATAGCCTCCAAATGCTTACAAGGACTCACCAGTAGTTTGAATGACTTAAATGCATGATACTATGTGACGTAGAATTGACATTATACTCTTCTTCAGGTAAACTTACTATAAAATTGGACATGTTTTTTTTATTCTTTTGGGGGGTGTGTGTGTACCTTTGTTGTGGGCAATGGACATGTCTATAACTGTGATATACAGAGAGATATATAGGCTTGCAGCAATCCAGCACTCCTTAAGCTATTTGGTTTTATACTAATTGAGGCCAGTCTAGTTCATTACTACATTCAATCAAACATGATTTCCTGTATGTTGAAAAATGACTGCTTGATGCAAAATTTTCCTTACTTGCATCTAGACTTATTGTTGGCATTATGAATTGATCAGGTCTGCCACCCCGATACTGCTACTCTGTTAGAGTAATAACACCAGGGTTGCCCATTTTCTTCTACAATTACTCCAGCCACATCAGCTCCATGGGATCTTTGAGGTATATTCATATGATTCAATTGTTCTCTATTATATTTTTTTGATATCTTTATTCCTAAACTGCTCTAAATATTGTACTAAATTTTGGTGTATATAGGCTGCTAGCTTCGATGGATGGAACATCGGCTCGCCTGCGTAGACCAAGTAAAGATAATTGTGTCATCAGTATAGTGATGTCGTCTTGTTTCATGTTGGATTCTATAGGCTCTGTGCACCATATAATAGATTGTGCATCAGTCTTTATCAATGTTCTTGATGATCGGCTTTTTGAACACCTCTTGGTTGTGTGAGCTTAAACAAGATAACTGGAAAGGTATGTCAATCTACCACCTAAATGGCCTTGTAGGATTTATATATGACCCTCTCTTGATCGTAGCCATCTTGGCTACTAATTTAAAGGATGGTGCTTAAAGTTGTCGACCATAAATCTTTGTCAATTCTTTTCTTGAGGTTTTTCATGCTCCAGGAAACCCCATTCTTGAGAAGGCTTTGATGAACATGATGATAATTAACCGTACCAACTTCTTAAAATAAATTATTGATACATCATTAGCACTTGCATCATCTAACCCATTCCCATAATTTTGAGTTGGTCATGGAGGATCCTGCCAAATTGAGAAGGCTCGAAAGAAGAATTGCTTATGTTAGTTACCGGCTGATTGCATTTTTCTACCTTATTTACTTTTTCTTGTGACCAGTTTATTTACTTTTTCTACCTTAAAATAGGAAGCATACAAACTTTTCTTTTCATCTAAAACTAAATATCCAAACTTGCATTTTTATTTCAAAAACCTACTTATTTATCTTTGTACTTATATCTCGTAGTCCAGGGTCTCAATACTGGAACTCTTGACTTAACCTCAAATACATGTTGGAATTCAGGTACTAAGAAAATTCATCTTCATTAACTTCTTTAAGAACTTCCATATATACAAGCTTCAAATATAAATACCTGATTAAGATTTTGTGTTGCATATACTCTTTTTTTTGTGCCCAACAAATGAAGTGACTTACTTCTCTCTTTCCTTACTTTTTCAGAATTAGTAGGATTTTTCCTCACCTATGAGGTCTGGCTACATGCTTCTCACTTCCTCAAAAGAGCCTTGTCTTGCTCCTTCTAGCAACAGATAAACTTTCTCAAGAGAGCCTGTCAAATAAATAAATTTGAAATATTGGATGGTTTGTGGTAAATGATTCAAATACTGGTTATTAAAAGAATATTACTTCTTGTAGAAATTATGTGCTTTACTAACTTGTTACTCAAATATTATATGATGAAATGATATGATTCAATACTGGTTTAGCTCTTCAAATGTTATATGGAATGGTTGAAATGTTATTAAACATGATACGTCGCTTATGGTTTAACTGATAGTAGAATGCAAGTTTGTGGTTCAAAATTTTATTTTTAAAATATTTGAATTTGAATTTGAATTTGAACTTGAATTTGTATTTGTATTTGTATTTGTATTTATATTTGTATTTTTATTATAATTGAAATCAATATTTTTATCTATAAATTTTATTTTTTTAAATGGAAACATAAACAACAACGTTTCAAAACTGTTGTAAGCAAACATTATAACAACTTTTCTAAACATCGTAAAATTTATTTACAATACTTTTAAATCAATTTTGATGTTATAATTAAAACATATAAATACATATTACAATGTTTGGCAAACATGATTAAATTAAAGATACAACATTTGTTAAAAGTTGTATAAACTATTTTTATAATATTTTTCCACTGTTGTAGAATATCTATGTACAATGTTTACTGAATGTGGTAGGTATAGTTCTTACCACAGTTGGAGAACGTTGTTGAAATTATATTTACAACACTTGTAATATGTTTTAAAAAATACTTTTACAATACTGGCTGGAGGAGCGCCTAGTCGTGACTTTAATATGTTAGGTATAGTTCTTATAAGAATAATTAATATTTATAAGAATAAATTAAATTGTATATCTCCAAACCAACAAAATAAATAATTCAAGACGTATTTTACTAATACAAAATTTTATGAAATATTTATAATTTTCAAAATGAAATCAATATTTTGGAAACCCAAATATTTTGCAAAGCAATTAATGAGTTAAAATAATTGTTTTTTTAAAACCACTTTAATATGTTCACACCATAAATTGTTAACTAGTTTTGAAATAAATATATAATAGTAAAATGGCGTTTATACATGTCGAAGATAAACTATTCCAAAACACGTTCTAAAGGAAAAAAATACAATAAATAAATAAATAAAATTTGAGAATTTTGGGAAGATGAGTTACAAATCTACCCACCTTAGAAATAAATTCATCCTCGAATTTAAGGGCTACGGGGATAGACGAACTTGGTTGATCGACAAAAGATGGTAAAATTAGGATAAGAAAATATTGATAAAATAGATGAAAAGAAAAGTAGCACGCTCTAAAATATTCTCAAAATTTGACAAAAATATATAAGTATATAAATAATAATAATAATAACCTCAAGGACAATTCATAAGACTCTACCCACCTTAGGAAGTTTCTTCTTCGAAATTTCGAAGGGCACGATTAGTCATGATTAAGAGTATAACAAGGAATGAAATGATTAAAATGGGTTATATCGTGGATAAAATCGAACTCTAAGAAAAGATACTACGTGGCACGATTGAGGTATAGTCAAAGGGTCTAGTCACAATGGTCAAGGATATAATAGGATTAATTAAGAAAGAAGTAGTAGTTAGGCACGATTAACTGAAGTTAGAATTACATAGGCATGGTCAACGATAAAATTTAGACAATTCTAAACAAGGTTGAAATCACTTAGATATAACTAAGATGTAGTCACGATAAAGGTTAATCATGCAATTCATCCAACGTAAAACTAAACTGGTTAGCACAAGCATGAACGTGGTCAAAGTACTCATGATCATAGTAGAATGAAAATCTAACATTTTCAATAATTGATTTGAAATATAGACACAATTATAGAGTCAAAACCTAGGAAAAGATGCGAATTGTCTCGATCGAAATATAATAAACGTAGTCTAGTCGCGGTCGAAACTATTTAAGGATGATCAAAACAAAGTCGTTTCGATACACTTAAATATTTATCCATAATCATTTAGGCACGAGTTTTATAAATCAAAATCTAGATACGTTTTAGGAATCTAGTGGAAGGAATCAAAATAGGTTGAAAAGATAACGATTCGAAAAAATAGAAGGATAAGGAGGAAGGAAGAACTACCAGTTTATTGAGAAGATGGTAACTAGGAATAAGGCACAAGCTAATTTGGAAACTTAATAATCATATGCCAATAAAAGACGTAGTCTCTATGGTATTCGAAACTCGTAACCATATCCGAAGTCACTTTATCGAGAATTTATGCCTCGCCAGTGTACATCTAGCTGCAATAAACTCTTGGTTCCACAACTCAAGCAATGATACAGTAACGAATACCCTATCAACTCTATCCAATCTTGACATAACAACTCAAGGATGAAATAGGGCAAACGAGACATAGTTTTAATAATGTTCGATCACCCACACTTATTTAGAATTACTTCAACTTAGGGGTCATGCCTCACCAGTGCGCTGCTGGCTACAATAAACCCACAGTCTCTATAATTTAAATAAATGGCTACAGTGCGCTGCTGTCTTATCATTGTGAGTCATCGAAACTATTCCAACTATATTCATAGATTTCAAAGGAGCATCTAGAATTTCGACAAGTTGATCATGATAGAAAAATATAAGTATATGTTCTTTGAGAAAAGTATCTATTTTAAAAACGATTGATGAGATATCATTTTTGAAAATCAAATGAAAAAATTTAAATAAGACGACCAGGGATTTAATATATGCATAATTGAAGCAGGTTAGGCTCAAAACTCAATAGATGGAAATATGATATTAACTTTTAGAAAATAATTACTTGTGAAAATTAAGTAATGCAGCCTAGGCAGGAAGATAATTCGAACAGATTCCAAGGTGACCAAGATAGGAGAATTGTAATTATCTGTCCTTCAAAATACATTCTTGAAAAATGAGCAACTAGAAAAGGTAATGATTGATGCCAAACTAAGTAAAAAAAAGATTTCAACCCCTATTTCACGGCTATTCAACATTCAATGATTGAGAGGAACAATATTGAGTTAAAACTAACTCGAGATTAATATATAGATATTTTGAGTGAGAAATTATTTTAAAAACTAATAATTCTTTAGGTCCAAGGAAAAATATAAGTTACGCAACTTACGATATGATGATGTTTTAGGAAAGCACAAACGATCAAGGTTAGGAAGAAAATGATTGAAGACAACAGAAATAGAAAATTTAATTTCTTTTTCTCTATTTTTCATGGATCGAGAGAAAATATATACATATCTTGAATTTCAACAAAGGCTAACTCAGAACAAAGTTAGGCTCGAAAGTTAATAGATAAAAAATGGAACATCTACTCTCAGAAAAGAAGATAATTACTAGGATGAAAATAGAACATCTACTCTTAGAAAAGAAAATAATTACTTGGATGAAAATAGAACATCTACTCTTAGAAAAGAAAATAATTACTAGGGCTAATGGAAACTAAATAAGTAGAACAGACCTTACGATGGGATAACAATGTTTAGCTGGGCAGAAAAGATAATTTGATCAAGGTTTAGGGATTGAGTCCTAGGAAGGCCAAATTTACCAAGCGAAATGGTCTACCCACCTTTGAGCCGACCATCATGTCAAAACACAATGGTACATCCTTCTAGGAAAATTTCTGAGCTTCCTAATGTGTTTGAAATTTAATAAATCCTACCAAAATCACACGGCCTATATAGCAAAGTTTTAACTCCCCGACAGTCAACTGAACAAGGGACTCCTAGTCCTAGTTATTCTCTTAAAATCTAATTAATCCTAGTTGTGAATGAGCACGTCCTAGTCGCAGGCTCGCAATAGTACGACTAACTTAAGTACTATCACGAGTTCGCAAAATTTGCGAAGACGGACCTGCATGGGCCACCAAAAAAACTTATCAAAACCCGCACCCGTGTTTTTTTATTTTTTATTTTTTTACGGATGCGAGCGCGTGTCCAAGCCAGCCTACGCCGCAGTGTCGGCAGTAGAACGATGTCTAGATACAATGCTCAATTATTTATTTTGTTGGTTTCATTTAAAAATACTTTTACAATACTGAATGTGGTAGGTATAGTTCTTACCACCGGTTTCATATAATTAATATTTATAAGAATAAATTAAATTGTATATCTCCAAACCAACAAAATAAATAATTCAAGACGTATTTTACTAATACAAAATTTTATGAAATATTTATAATTTTCAAAATGAAATCAATATTTTGGAAACCCAAATATTTTGCAAAGCAATTAATGAGTTAAAATAATTGTTTTTTTAAAACCACTTTAATATGTTCACACCATAAATGGTTAACTAGTTTTGAAATAAATATATAATAGTAAAATGGCGTTTATACATTTCGAAGATAAACTATTCCAAAACACGTTCTAAAGGAAAAAAATACAATAAATAAATAAATAAAATTTGAGAATTTTGGGAAGATGAGTTACAAATCTACCCACCTTAGAAATAAATTCATCCTCGAATTTAAGGGCTACGGGGATAGACAAACTTGGTTGATCGACAAAAGATGGTAAAATTAGGATAAGAAAATATTGATAAAATAGATGAAAAGAAAAGTAGCACGCTCTAAAATATTCTCAAAATTTGACAAAAATATATAAGTATATAAATAATAATAATAATAACCTCAAGGACAATTCATAAGACTCTACCCACCTTAGGAAGTTTCTTCCTCGAAATTTCGAAGGGCACGATTAGTCATGATTAAGAGTATAACAAGGAATGAAATGATTAAAATGGGTTATATCATAGATAAAATCGAACTTTCAGAAAAGATACTACGTGGCACGATTGAGGTATAGTCAAAGGGTCTAGTCACAATGGTCAAGGATATAATAGGATTAATTAAGAAAGAAGTAGTAGTTAGGCACGATTAACTGAAGTTAGAATTACATAGGCATGGTCAACGATAAAATTTAGACAATTCTAAACAAGGTTGAAATCACTTAGATATAACTAAGATGTAGTCACGATAAAGGTTAATCATGCAATTCATCCAACGTAAAACTAAACTGGTTAGCACAAGCATGAACGTGGTCAAAGTACTCATGATCATAGTAGAATGAAAATCTAACATTTTCAATAATTGATTTGAAATATAGACACAATTATAGAGTCAAAACCTAGGAAAAGATGCGAATTGTCTCGATCGAAATATAATAAACGTAGTCTAGTGGCGGTCGAAACTATTTAAGGATGATCAAAACAAAGTCGTTTTGATACGCTTAAATATTTATCCATAATCATTTAGGCACGAGTTTTAGAAATCAAAATCTAGATACGTTTTAGGAATCTAGTGGAAGGAATCAAAATAGGTTGAAAAGATAACGATTCCAAAAAATAGAAGGATAAGGAGGAAGGAAGAACTACCAGTTTATTGAGAAGATGGTAACTAGGAATAAGGCACAAGCAAATTTGGAAACTTAATAATCATATGTCAATAAAAGACGTAGTCTCTATGGTATTCGAAACTCGTAACCATATCCGAAGTCACTTTATCGAGAATTTATGCCTCGCCAGTGTTCATCTAGCTGCAATAAACTCTTGGTTCCACAACTCAAGCAATGATACGGTAACGAATACCCTATCAACTCTATCCAATCTTGACATAACAACTCAAGGATGAAATAGGGCAAACGAGATATAGTTTTAATAATGTTCGATCACCCACACTTATTTAGAATTACTTCAACTTAGGGGTCATGCCTCGCCAGTGCACTGCTGGCTACAATGAACCTACAGTCTACATAATTTAAATAAATGGCTACAGTGTGCAGTTGTCTTGTCATTGTGAGTCATCGAAACTATTCCAACTATATTCATAGATTTCAAAGGAGCATCTAGAATTTCAACAAGTTGATCATGATAGAAAAAATATAAGTATATGTTCTTTGAGAAAAGTATCTATTTTGAAAATGATTGATGAGATATCATTTTTGAAAATCAAATGAAAAAATTTAAATAAGACGACTAGGGATTTAATATATACATAATTGAAGCAGGTTAGGCTCAAAACTCAATAGATGGAAATATGATATTGACTTTGAGAAAATAATTACTTGTGAAAATTAAGTAATGTAGCCTAGGCAGGAAGATAATTCGAACAGATTCCAAGGTGACTAAGATAGGAGAATTGTAATTATCTGTCCTTCAAAATACATTCTTAAAAAATGAGCAACTAGAAAAGGTAATGATCGATGCCAAACTAAGTAAAAAAAAGATTTCAACCCCTATTTCACGGCTATTCAACATTCAATGATTGAGAGGAACAATATTGAGTTAAAACTAACTCGAGATTAATATATAGATATTTTGAGTGAGAAATTATTTTAAAAACTAATAATTCTTTATGTCCAAGGAAAAATATAAGTTACGCAACTTACGATATGATGATGTTTTAGGAAAGCACAAACGATCAAGGTTAGGAAGAAAATGATTGAAGACAACAAAAATAGAAAATTTAATTTATTTTTCTCTATTTTTCTTGGATCGAGAGAAAATATATACATATCTTGAATTTCAACAAAGGCTAACTCAGAACAAAGTTAGGCTCAAAAGTTAATAGATAAAAAATAGAACATCTACTCTCAGAAAAGAAGATAATTACTAGGATGAAAATAGAACATCTACTCTTAGAAAAGAAAATAATTACTAGGATAAAAATAGAACATCTACTCTTAGAAAAGACAATAATTACTAGGGCTAATGGAAACTAAATAAGTAGAACAGACCTTATGATGGGATAACAATGTTTAGCTGGGCAGAAAAGATAATTTGATCAAGGTTTAGGGATTGAGTCCTAGGAAGGCCAAATTTACCAAGCAAAATGGTCTACCCACCTTTGACCCGACCATCATGTCAAAACCCAATGGTACATCCTTCTAGGAAAATTTCTGAGCTTCCTAATGTGTTTGAAATTTAATAAATCCTACCAAAATCACATGGCCTATATAGCAAAGTTTTAACTCCCCGACAGTCAACTGAACAAGGGACTCCTAGTCCTAGTTATTCTCTTAAAATCTAATTAATCCTAGTTGTGAATGAGCACGTCCTAGTCGCAGGCTCGCAATAGTACGACTAACTTAAGTACTATCACGAGTTCGCAAAATTTGCAAAGACGGACCTGCATGGGCCCCCAAAAAAACTTATCACAACCCGCACCCGTGTTTTTTTATTTTTTTACGGATGCGAGCGCGTGTCCAAGCCAGCCTACGCCGCAGTGTCGGCAGTAGAACGATGTCTAGACACAATGCTCAATATCACATAAAAGAAATACTTTATTTGCTTATTCACAAACTAAATTAATTACAATATTCACAAGTTTACATTTGAATGCAAGGTACAATGTCTCACAAAATAATAAAAAGACACTACATGAATACTATACTGTTTAACTAGTCTCTAGGTTTGGCCTCCGCATATACCTATGTCTCCCGAATCCGATGTTAACGGCAGCCGTGACTAATCTGTAAAATTTTGGTTTTCAGTCAGGAATGGAGCGAGTACAATTCACTGAGTGCAGTTCTAATATATGAAAATGACTATAAAACAGAGGTTAGCCATTAACTATATGTTTTGAAAATAAACATGAAAAAGGCATGAGAAAACAGCAAAAAATCAATAGTAAAAGAATAAACTCAAAAATACCTTCCAAATATTTGAAGTACCTTTGATATGTGGCCGGTCTGGGATACTACACCGCGAGGTCTACGAGGTCTACTTGCATAAAAATAAACAATGTCTACGAGGTCTACTTGCAGAAAATAAACAATGTCTACGAGGTCTACTTGTAGGAAATAAACAATGTCTACGAGGTCTACTTGCATGAAATAAACACTGCCTACGAGATCTACAATGTCTAAGGTCAGATCACACATCCCTGGTACTTCTCATTCTCGACTCAAACAAAATATGACAGAATATAAAATGGAGAAAAAAACCACATAAAGAATGACCAACAGTGAAATATAGCAAAAATCAATATCGAAAATAATCAACAAACTATACTCGCCTGGGGTCCTTAGCTAGTGAAACAAACCATCTCGTTGGGTCCACAATAGTCCAATTGGCTAGGGTCGATCTGAAGAATTTTAAAATTCGCAAGAAGATAGGAGTACGATTAGTCGCGATCAACAATCTATAATTGAAAAGAAATTCATAAAATATATATAACTATTTTAGAAAATATTTATGGTACTTGGAAACTATATTTTTATTAGCTAAATTATTTGTAGGTAACCACTTGAAAATATAGGAAATCATGCATTTAGTACAAAGCTATAATTTTAACTAGATAAAATACAACGATAATATTTTAGGGCTAAAAACTGAAATTATCGAAATACACTTTATTTATTTTAGGTCAAAGGTTATAACTAAATACAATAAAATAATAAAATAATATTTTTTTAGGGATTCTAATCCCAAATAGATATAGGTCCAAAGCCAAATATTTTGTTACAAAATGTTTTGAAATATCAATTATGTGTATGTATATATTTTATAAAAATACATAAATAATAAATATCAATAATAAATGGTAAAACCCATAGTGATGATAACAATAATAATAAATAATTTTATTATCAAACTATCAATACTAATAATATTAATAATAATCATTATAATATACTAGATATACATATACATTCATGTATACATATATCAATACATATATATTCTAATATATACATACTGATATTATTATATTTAATAATAAAATTTACACAATAACCAATCATCTTTCTGTTTCCAACCAAACCTTAATAATATTAATAGAGAGAGTTTGAGAGAGAGATGAATAACAATCCATTAATTACTGAGAGAGAGTGAGAGTCAGGGAGAGCAAAACAAGGGCGGAGACATACCGGGGAAAGAGCTAGGCCGCGGTTGCTGGCGGCGGATGGCGCCGGAATCCGTGGTACGGCGGCGACGGTAAGCTCATCGTGCGCGAAAGACTAGAGTCGAGGCTCCAGGGGTCGTACGGTGATGGGATGCCAGAGCATCGGTGGCCAGTCGCGGGAGGAACGCCTGGTCGGGACTCCGTCGGAGGAAGGTTAGGGTTGGGTTAAGGGCTAGGTTTTCTTTTGTATTCTTTGTTCTGGTTTTGATGGTAGTGAGGGTGTTCGGGGCAGCGATCGGGTCATGGGTGTGGTTGGGGAAATAGGTAGGCGGTGGTGGCCACTTGGAAAGCGGCAACATTAGGTTGGCCTGGTGGTGTTACGATGGGTGGTCGGGTGTTGTCGGTGGTGGAAGTGAAGAGAGGAGAGTGACTCCGCGGTGGATACGATGGTGATGCCTGTGGGTGGTAGCGCCGGTGACACAAAGTTGTGAGGCTGTTTGGCTTGGTACGATGGAGGTTGGTGGTGATAGGAGATGACGATGATGGCCATGACAGACCATAGGGTTTCAGGTAGCTGAGGAAGTCGGAAGGTGGTGGTCCGGGTGGCAGTAGAGGAGTCAATGGTGGTGATGCTGGACGGAGAGGTGATCTGGGTAGTGGCTGTGTTATGGTGGGACGGCCGGATACAGGGGTAACAGTGAGGCCGTCGTGGTGTCTGGACAGAAGAGACGTTCGGGCTCCAGCAGGGTTAGGATTAGAATTGTTCGTGTATCGTGTCTTGTGCGACACAGGATTCAAACCGAGGACATGTACGGTGTGTCGGACACGAAAAAGGAAAGATGTATATGTAAAAATAGTGGAAGGAACTGGATGGACACAGACACGGTACACGACACAGTTGAGATGGTTGCTATTGTGTGGATATTTGGTTATGGCTAATAGGATAGAAAGGCTTCGCAAAAGAACAAGGGAACCTTCTTTCATTAAATAGGTGGAGGTGCTTATATAGATTAGGATTTAGAATTTTCGATAGATAAGCTCTCCTCTCTTTAATAAATTTAAAACAAAATCACTCTTATCGCTGTAACCATATTACGAGTGTATATCCGATAATATCAAATAGATTAAATCCAATAATTTAAAGTATTATTCTATCTTATCAAATAATTTAAACTTTAATAGATAGATTTTCACATAAATTTAATCTAAGTAGAATATAATTTAATACAACTAATTTAATTGCAATACTATAAATGATTGAAATATTAATTTAGAATATAATTGTATTTTATCTAATAACGCAAATGTAAGACTTAAAATTCAACTTAATTACGTGATCTACATAACAACATTAAAATGTAATTAATATTTATAAGAATAAATTAAATTGTATATCTCCAAACCAACGAAATAAATAATTCAAGACATATTTTACTAATACGAAATTTTATGAAATATTTATAATTTTCAAAATGAAATCAATATTTTGAAAACCCAAATATTTTGCAAAGCAATTAATGAGTTAAAATAATTGTTTTATTAAAACCACTTTAATATCTTCACACCATAAATTGTTAACTAGTTTTGAAATAAATATATAATAGTGAAATGGCGTTTATACATTTCGAAAATAAACTATTCCAAAACACGTTCTAAAGGAAAAAAATATACAATAAATAAATAAATAAAGTTTGAGAATTTTGGGAAGAGGGGTTACACTATTCCACTACCGTAGATTCCTCCGACCACCACCACACCAACCTCCTTCCTCCTCCCTGCCTCTATATCCTCACTCCTCCGTCTGATCGGCTATCCTGGCCAACCAACACCGCCACATCCCATTCCCTATTGCCACGACCACCACCTTTATTTCCCCACTCCACCTACACAACCACAGCACATCCACCATCTCTTTCACCCGCCTCTCCACTTGCCACTACCGCCCACCTCAAACACAACCACAGCCCTGTCTGTAGCCACCACCACCACCATCAAACACCTTCACCACCTCCATCCACAACAAACCACCACCACCATACCAACACTCACCTCTGCGACACCAACACCGGCACCCCACCAAGCCCACACACCCTCATCTATCTGCCGCAGTCGTTAACCCCACGCCAGCATGTCAAGCACCTCCCCCAGCGCCCAGGTCTCAAAATCTGACGATTGTGCTTTTCTACGCGTCCAAATCTGTCGTCACGGTCTGCTATCCACCACCGTACTAGTCCATGCCTCCCCGCCAAGAACCCCCTGTCGCTCGTCACCTACGGGATCCGAGCCGCCTCTCCATAGCCCTGTGCGCCCTCCAGCCAAAATCTCCTCCGTGCGCCGCCAATCCGGTAACCAACGTCGCCCTCTGGCTCTGCCGCACACGGTGAGCCTAATCTCCCCCTCTCCCGACTCTTGCACTCTTTCTCTCTTCTCTCACTCTTGCACTCTAATTTTTCCCCTTTCTTTTTTGTTTCTATTCTTCTCTCTCTCCCTCTAGCCATTAATGGCATATGTATATAAATATATACTTATATTTGTTAGCCCAATGATTACATCATGTTTTTTAATATGGCTAATCAATTAAGTTTAACATAATAATGTCACTAATATTCATATACTAACTATCATGTGTAGAAGCATGAAAATTTCAACAATAAAGCCTTATGTGCCCAAGCCAACGAGGACATATGCGCCCAAGTGAACTCGCATGCGCCCAAGTGACCCTGTGAAGTTCTATACGCCCAAGTCATCCTGTGAAGCTCTATGCGCCCAAGACAAGCACCCCCAGAAAGAGGGCGCATAGCCCTGTTCCAGGCTATGCGCCTAAGCTAGAATAGCCCCTGACTTGGTCAAAGCCACGATCAAAACGTGCACCGAAGCGTACGGACACGTCAGTCTCCATGAGCAGTCGTGCACCGAAACATGCGGCCACGTCAGCCACGATCAACCTACGACCACGCAGCTTGCATGTGCCTACATCATATGTGCCCAAAGCAAGACCATGTGCCCACATGAAAACCAGTATATTTTCTCATGTGGGCGCATAACATCATTCCAGCTCAAGAACGACTATAAAAAGGGGTCTCATCCCTCTTCAAACACGGAACGGAGAATATTTTCAAGAGCCAAATTGCTGCACTTCTTGCCAGTGAGCCGAGAGTTAGCAATTTTTTTAGATTTTCTCCCACTTTTGTAATCGGAGTATCAACGGAGTAAAGGAGCAACTGCCGCTCGATCTCCATCGTCCCATTCCCCAGAATTCTTTTTTTGTACTCGAGGATCCTCAGCGTAGGATCTCTCAGGCATACTCAATTTGTGGTGCCTTGCGCCAATAAAGAAAAGACAGCGTTTCTTTTTCTTTTTGTGTGTGTCCACAAAAATAGCGACTCTGCTGGGGACCACCTTTTCCTCTGACGAGAAGGTGGTGACGCAATCCGATACCGACAAAGTGGGGAGCACTCAGAAGATGCTGATCGTAAAGTTCGATCAGCAGGCATTCGAAGAGATGCACTCGAGGGATGGCTCTACTCCCTCAAAATCAGCAAAGCCAAACAAGTCTCGTAAAACTTGGCTTCCGAAGGCTCGCTGTACATATCCTGCTAATGTCATAGTAAATATGCAACTGGAGGACTCTGTCACATGGGCGCATGACTCAGCTATAGAAGCTCCCTAAATAGAGAAGGCTCACACCATTCCGGGCTCTACTAGCCCAGTGACTTCTTTTCTGCACAACCAACAATAGAGTGTTCGACGCTTGAGACTTGGCAAAGAAAAGCACTATGATGCCAAGAATTGGAGTGTTCGACACTCTGGGCAAACCCAGCGAGGCTCATAAATGAAGGAGGTAAAGCTAGAAGAAAACAATGTTTCTCCACCGAGCATGCGCCTAAAGCCATGCGCCCAGGGGTGTTTGGGAGCATAACTCCAATCAGAAGGCCTTTGTCTTCAACATATTGGGCATCCAGGATCATGCGCCCAAGGCTATACGCCCAGGCTCACTAGATCCATACTATGCGCCCACATCAAAGAGTCTCAAACACGCTGCCAAGAAGCATGCACCCAAAGCCAGTCTCCAAGGCCTATGCACCCACAGCTAAAAGACAGGCCCTAACACGTATAGCACGGGGCTGTCTTCAAGGACATCATAGAACTTAGGTGTGGGGGTTGCCCCTGCATGTGAACTAAGTCTGGATGCGCCAACTCTCCTTACGAACCCGTATGCAAAGCTCGGCGATGCATGCAACATGGGTTGTTAGGCAAAACTCCCTTTCGCTGACTTACGCGACATAATAAATCATAAGCGTAAAGCAAGGGAGGATATAATAATTCATAGTGCACATCCGTGCACCAGTATTGTCATCAACTGTTGCTGCTCCAAAGCAACAAGAGTGCCTCAGAGACAGTCCGTGTTTCGATGGCTACATTTATCTGACGATAAAAAGCCGCTGTATGTTTCATCCAATATGGCTTCATGAGGTCCCCCTTACGGAAGCCCCAATCAAAGACGATGGACCACGAACCCAACTTTCTCTCCCAGTTTACAAGAAGAAGGAGAAGAAGTCTACCAACAGATGGCCAGTAGGCTGTCACATCGAAAGGAGTCTATATGGGTACTCGGTCAAAGATGAGATTCCGTATGGATGAAAAAGACTCCCAAGCTGAGGGTAGTATTCCTTCAGATTCTGAAACGGATGACCTTCATACTGGGGTTAGTCTTCCAGAGGACGACGATCCCTCCGAGTCTGATAGCGACTATCTACCTCCTCTACCTGAAGATGAGGGAATTGTCAACTCAGAGACAGACAGTATCAGCACCAGTTGTACTGTTTCCTCTGTTCATCCTCGTATGTTATCTACATACATGGCAGACGGAGAAAGGCCTGAAGAAGCCAGTGATCAGACCAACAAACGGCTAGAGGGTCTTAAAACAGTATTCGCCAATATCACTTATATGCTGACCAGTATCATGGCGGTCCAAGCTGCTGGGGCTGTTCCTCCACCTCAACAAAACATCTCGGCTCATGCTAGTCCAGCTCATTGCAACAACCCTCCATTACTATAAAAGGAGTATCATTCCGTTGTGTCTCCCCCAAATCTTGCAAATACTGGGGGTGGTCCTTTGCCAACGACGCCAGACAACCGTTCAACAGCCGTTTTCCAACACCTGCTAAATCAACAAGATGCAATTGATTCCCCGGTCGCCCGTCTTGACACCATTTCACATAAAAATGAGCTTCAGAAGATGGGGATATCTCAACCTTATACTCCTGAATGGAAGAATGCTGCTTACCCTCCTAACTACAAGCCGCTGACGCTAAATTCATTTGACGGGTTGACATTTCCTCGTCAACACATGACATACTTCAACACGCAGACTCTATACCTACCCAGGGACGATCCGTTCTTATCAAACCTGTTTATTAGCACCTTGCAGGGGGTAGCTTTCGAATGGTTCTGCAGTCTTTCTGACGGCTGTATCAATTCTTTTAAATACTTGGAGAGGTTGTTCCTCAATAGGTTTTACGAAAGTGGCATACATGTTAGCATGTCCACCCTCATCGAGACCAAGCAAAGAAGGACTGAGTCTGTCATCGCCTTCATCGAACGCTTCAGGCGGCTAGCACTGAAGATGCCCATCGGCATACCAGACTCAGAACTTATAGATACTTGTCGACATAACTTCCTTCCTACGATAAAGTTCTGTCTAAGTATACATAAGTATGATACATGGCCCGCTTTCATTGGGGCCGCTGATGCTGCTAAAAATGACGCTCCTAATCTGGAACTAATGGGGTTAAAAACACCCAAATCTGAAGACAAGGGCAAACATCCTCAAACTATCCCTGTCCGTGGGGGTAAAGGAAAAGAAGTCCTGAAGGTTGACACTTCTAAAGGAGCTTCCAATTCTCATGGCACCTTCGAAAAGCCTAAGGAGACCTTCTCCTTTGACAAAGACGATGTCATTACTATTTTTCACACATTGACGAAGGGTAATAAGCTGACATTGCCTCCACCACGACGTCCTGCAAAGGCGAACCAACTCAACGATCCCAAGTACTGTCTTTATCATCAATACGTGCACCATTCTACTAAGGATTGCATCGTCATGAAGAAGAAGATACAACAGCTTATCGACAGCCAAGTGATCAACCTCGAAGCTGAAGACAAGGTCGTATCTTCTAACATGATTATTTTTCAGTTTGGTGACTTTTCTCCTACAGAATTCCCAGACGGCGTGATCTCGATCCCCAAAGCAATAATGAAAGTCGTCAACCTGCCGCCAGCTCGCAACTCAACCCTAGTACCACTCACAACTGAACATGGTAAGATCATGTGGGTCCATCCGGACCTTGTGCAAGAGATGACACATGGGGTGGTATCTTATAAAGCAAAAAGGGGCAAGAAATATAAGTCATGCCATATGGTGTCTTCTCCCATCTACGAGGTTCTATCTGGCGAGACGCGATCGGGAAAGACTTATCTTCGGACATACGATCCTACACAAGAAGAAATAGTACCTTTTCAGGCTCTTTCTACCCCCACAAGCTCAGAAGCTGGCCTGTTTAAGCCTTTAACTACCGATAAAGACAAGCAAAAGGAGACACGGTTTGACAAGTCTCTGAAGGCGCCATCTCCCGAAGGCATGGACCGGCCCTACAACTTTGACATACTGGCACAGCTGGCCAATACACCTGCCAGGTTGTCTCTGTTCGATCTATTGCGACTCTCCAAAGAAACGTGGAAGGCCTTAAGTGAGGTATTACTACATGCCGACTCTTATCTCGCTGAAGTTAAAGCCTCCGTTGAAGACCCTGTCTCCTGTCCCCACTGCCACAGTACTATAGAAGTGGTACCCAACATCACCTTTTCATAGGAGGACATGCTACTAAAAAATAACCGTCATGATAGACCCCTGTACTATACATGGTATATCGGAGCGATCAAGGTGGACCGTATGCACATCGATCCAGGATCCTCCCTCAGCATCATTCCTAGACGTTTACTTCAAATTCTGGGAATCCCTTTGTACAAGCAATCTGCAACCAATACAACTATTATGGCTTTCAATGCTGGCCGAAGCCACCCGCTGGGCAAGATTCGTCTCAAGTGCCAGATCGGTGATCTCCGAACGAAGGTTTCCTACTATATGATCGATGCTAATGTATCCTACAACGTCTTGTTAGGACGTCCATGGATATACGAGAACATGATCGTTCCTTCCACACTTCACCAGTACTTCAAGTACGTGAACAGCGACGGTGTCGTGAAGAAGTAGTTTGTCGATGTCGATCCTTTTAAGGGCATCGAAGCCTACTACGGAGATTCGGTACTTTACCAATCTCAGCCCCCCAAGGATGACGGCAACGAAGCTGACAATGAAGCTGAAGAAAGTTCATCCTCCAATGATGGTCCCCTGATTATCCGAGTCAAAGGACGTACTACTCCAAAAAGTACTCCGAAGCCTCTCACAATTTGGATGAAAAAAAAGAACCCTGACAAGGTCAAACCATTGACCATTACTCTTCGCAAGAACCCTGACAAAGTAAAACCTCAGGAGGAACCGCTGAAGTCCGTCCTCCCAATCCTGAAGAATTATCCTATGTGGTGAACTTGGCCAAGACTGTGGCTCCTCTCCCCGATGATGATCCTCTCAATGAGTATATCAATACTCATAATAATGTACCTTCAGCGGATGATATTATCCTTGAAGAAGAACTTGCATATTTTCTTAGTAAAGGTTTATCTTTGAATTACTCCGATGTCTATCAATCTGTAAACCACTACATAGATACGATATACCTTCTAGAGCATGGCATAGGACCACACCTCTGTATGCCAGTCACGAAACCTCACCTGCAGAAAAACGTTTACCCAGAAGATATCCACTACTTTATCGTTCCAGCCAGAAAGAAGGATGAAGAACTAATCATCTTCGGTCGAATAATTGGCGAAAGAAAATTTGTTCCGGACTCTACTTCTCCTAAGCACAACACAGAAGCTGACTATGACTCTGGGAAAATACAACTTTTTTGGTATAGTTGGCAGGCCAAGAATATCATCTAGAACATGAGATATGACATCAAAAGCGACCAGGGGCTAAATTACGGCCGGAGACGACGGTTGCCAATACGACACTTTGCTCCTCCCGGCAAACCGAGAACTACTATCAACAAAACGATGTTGGTTTGGGTTATGTTACTCCTCCAACAACTCTCGAAAGATCAGATGATGAAGCAGATCGTTGTTCTCATTCTTCTGATTTCTTCCTCTAGGACTTAGACTCCAGCATTGGCGACATGTTCAAAGCAACTCTGTCCGTCAACATGGCTTCCGTTGACCAAATTGTGGACGATGTCAAATCAATCGAGCTTGAACAATGGGCTCAAAAGATGGATACTAGGTGGGAGCTTCACTTTGAACAACGTGAACCACCTACCGAAGACGAAGTCATCCAAGTCAATTTAGGAGATGAATCATATTTTAAAACAATCTTCATCAGCAAAAGTCTATCTGGCGATGAACTCCAATCTCTTATATAGCTTATAAGAGAATACATCAACGTCTTTGCATAGAGCTATGAAGATATGCCAGGCCTAGACCCTAAAGTTGCCATGTACCGCCTAAATATTTCGTCTAAAGCTAAGCCAGTGAAGCAGCAACAACTACGATTCTGACTAGATGTCATGGAGGCCATCGAGAATGAAGTCAAGAAGCTCATTGCTAGTGGATTCATTCACGAAGAACAACACCCTGACTGGGTTGCCAATATCGTTCCAGTCATAAAAAAGAACAGTAAAGTTCGAGTCTATATCGATTATCGTGATTTGAACTTTGTATGCCCGAAAGATGAGTTCCTTCTACCGATCATCGACGTAATGTTCGACAATACTTACAACTTCGAGCGGATGTCCTTCATAGATGGGTTCTTAGGCTACAACCAGATCAAGATGTTCCCCGACGATGAGAAGCACACATCTTTTCGAATACCGTTGGGGGTATACTGCTATACGGTGATGCCCTTCGGATATAAGAATGCAGGGGCGACATACCAGCGAGCCATGAACACAATTTTTCGCAATGTAACACCCAGTTTTCCAGATGAGGGTATTTTTGAATTTTTTTAATTATAATTATTATTCATTGATATTTATTTCACATTATGATTTTTGGTAATTTTTAATAATTTATAAACTATTTAAAACTGTTTTAAGTCATGACTTGTGATTTTGATGTGCTGCTAGTGAAACCTGAGAGACTGCATGACCTAGAGCCTAACCACGTCATTAGGATGATCTAATTGTTATTTTTAGCCTAGGGGTATTTTGGTCATTTTGACTTATTTGATTTATTTGGTGATTTGTTGATTTGGTGAGTTCTAGTTTGACTTGACTTGTTGAGACCTAGTGAACTAGCCTAGAAGCCTAACCCTAGCCATGGTGACCCTAGTCTAACTTAGGTTAACCTACATTTAGTCGTTAGAAACTAATTTTAGAATGAGGGGATTTGGTTTAGTGCATTTAAGTCATGGTTCATGGTTTCATGAAATGACTTATGGCTAAATGATTTATTTTGATCATGACTTGGCCCATGGCCCATAACTAGAAGCCCTAACCCTAACAAAACCCTAAATGACCAGCCATAGGGATCCCCACCCTATATAAATACTTATTCTCTAGGGCTTGCCTCCTTCTTTCATTCATTTCAATATTGGAGAAAGAAAGGTATTATCCCTCTTCCAAAAATCCCCATAAATTCATTTTAATTCCTTTTTAATCCTAGTTTCTTGCATTAGAACCTAACACTCTCCTATTTTCTGATTTCTAAGTTTAATCCCAGCTTTGGGACAATTTGGAGCATTTGGCATCAAGAGGAAGAATCCCCCATTTGAGGCTTTTCTAAGCTTTTGCACACATAGGTAAAACCCCTTAAATTGATTCAAATTTTAGTTTTCTTTGCATGTAGGGCTAGATCTAGGAGTCCCCTAGGTGTTCCCGAAATTTGGGTGGAATTCGTGTCCGTTTGGTGTCCGTATCGGACACGTGTCGTATTATTTTGTAGGTGTTTGATTAAGTACCTCTAAGGAATTTATTTTCGATTTTTGTAAAACCAATTACATGAATTTGTAGATCTAGATGTTTGTATTAACTTTTGTGAAGACTGATGTGAATTTCGTGTCGTGTCCGTGTCCAAATTGGACACGAACACGCTGTACACTGCACTGTACACTGTCCTGCTACCTCGTGTCCAGTTCTCACTGGACACGACACGAGGCCCGACCAATTTTGGTCAGCTCTTAGGGGCAATGACTGACACTGTGCCCATAAAATTTGGAAAGGTATCGTTGAGTGGTTCGAGAGAAAACTCCCTCGCACTGGTCGAGCACAGCCTGTGCACGAGTGCACAGACCTCACTGACACGACCTTATAACTTAGACACGACACAACTTGGACACGACTCAGGCAGTGGGACACGTTCCCCTATCCCTGGCGAGTATCTGGACACAAGCACGACGTGTCACGTGACGTGTGTCATGCACACGACTCTGTGACACGCCTGCACGACACTGTGCGTGCTCGAGTGTGTCTGTGTGTGCTCGAGGCGTCTGGACACTTCGTGTCCGATTCTTTTGGACACGAACCACTTGATACAACACGTATGGATGTGTTAGATTAGTTATCAACCTATAAATTGGTATATTAACACGATTTTGAATTCAAATTTACATTTTTCCCAAATTCTCTGATACCATGTATTTAAATTTGAATTTCTGAATTTGATTTCCTTTAAACTGATTTTAAATATTGTTTTAAATCCATGAATGATTCCTACATGTGTATTTAGACTATTACAAGCTCTGTTTACTGTTTGTGTTGGGTTTTAAATTCGAATATGATTTTTAGATTGTTGTATGGATTGGTATCAATGGGAATCTGTTTTGAGAATCAGTCCTATTTGAACAATCATGTACAGTTCGTTTATATGTGCTGTGACACACACTCTATGGACACTGGACACTTAACACATGTTGACACATTCACATCCTTGTGGACACATGGACACTTGCACTGCACAATTTCTTACTGACTGACACACATTGCTATACCACATTCACTGATTAGGAAACATGAGATACCCCCTTCCTTTTTGCACACACTGAACTGAAATTGACAGTGCACATGTTCCCTGCATACTGCAATACCCTACATGTCCTGCATATTGATCCTCTGTTGTCCCTGGATGTTCAGTCCATTTGTTTAGGTTCTGTGCAGTCTTAGAAACAATCAGATTTTTGAAACTTCTTCTTCCAAACTAAAATTCTTTTTTTGAAGTTATTAATCATGTCTAGATTCCTGAGAACTGAATTCAGAGATAACTATTAACTGAGGTTTTGATTCACTGTTGTAAATGTTAAACTCGATTTCACTAATTTTTGAATGTGATTTCCATGCTCAGTCATATTCAGACATGCTAGTTCACTATGGGGCTTTGAATGACATTGGACTGATATCTCACATTCTCTGATAATTCACAATAAAACACACACACTATTCACTGTTATTCCTGAGAATGTGTTTTGTACTACCTGTGTTTGAATGTAAATCCTGGGAACACCCTATCCATAGTTTCACACACACACATTGCATAATATTGTATCATAGCCTTAGCTGTGTTGTGTCCTGCACCCTAGCATGAACTGTCAACTGATGGTTATTTCAGAATTTGGTTTTCTTCTAGCTGATATTGAATGTTAATTTACATGTTAGATTAGCGTACACATGTATGTTGGTTTAGTTAAGATGTAAAATCTGATATTAGATATTTAGATATTATATTCTTATAGTTACATATATAGGTGTATAGGTCATGAGTTAGTGTTTGGGATATTCATGAGAGTGAGTGTGAGTTGGAGGGCAGCAGGCATGATCTGCCTTGGCTTGCATTGTAGTGACATTTCAGCAGCAAGCAAGGCAGTAGCAGCATTGCATTTGGATGGCAGCTGTAGCCTAGCCTTTGCTTGGCCTGACTTTGCAATGCACTGCAGCAGCAAGCAGGGAGTAGCAGTAGGCAGAGAGCATAGGTTTGAGCCTTGTTTTCCTAAGTTGATTAGGTTTAGTTAACAGTAGGATTTGGGTTGTATCAGGATTGAAGGGGAATGTGGGAAAGAATATGGATACATATATGATGTATGTGTTTAAGTATTAGGCATGAGTGATATGTATGAGACATGTTAGAAATGTATAGTAAACCTAATGAGATAGTAAATTGATCACCTATATGGGACAGGACCTGTGTAGAATGAGTTGGATAAGGAGGTATGTATTAGACTTATCTATGGGTATAGGTGTGGCCTCACCTAGAGAGACTAGGTAATGATTTGGGTATTTAGGTATTTGGGTATTTGATTATCTAAGTGAGTGTGTGTAATATATATGTGTGGTATACATATTATAGGATATTGACCATGGTGTGCTAAAGGGGAGATTGAGCTTAAGATAGATATAGATATATTTTCTTAGTGATAGATAGTTATCTATATGTTACCCTTGAAGACATGTTACTAGTGGGTGGAAATTGAATGATAACTCTAAGGTGTGTAGGTGAACCTTAGAAATTGTTTAGATAGACTTGAGTGGTATCACCTTGTTACACTTAGGAAGGGAAAATAGGATTCAATATGGCTTGAAGACCCCATTTAGTCTAGCTATCATAGTCCAACCCTAGAAAGTTGACCAATAATTGGACTTTTGACCAAGTTTGACCAAATGGTTCATGTTGACTAGAGTTGACCAAGTTTGACTTTGACCTAGATTGGCTTAGAATCATGTAGATTGCATCGTAGACTTTATTACCTTGTTTTAAACATATTATAACCTGTACTGCTCTATTTAGGACATTGTGACTCTGGTGCAGACATCTGACATTACACTACTCTTTTCAGAGTATCAGACGAGTACATTCTCTGATAGTTCTCTCATTTATTGTCAATTACTGTACTTCAGTTCTAGTTAGCTGTATGTGATTCTCTGTTACAAACACGTATTTTTATATCTGAATCCATGTATACGATACACATACTTACTCGTCTTACCTCTATTATTCGAATCACCATACGAATCACTATTCGAATCACCCTATTCGTATCTTCATATGTTGGTTGGACTTTTATTCGATTGATGTGTCGGACTTTGGATTCATTTGTATTAGATGGGCGGGGAAATACTTGATTAGACATGTGAACATTCCCACTATTCGAACCACCCCCTGTGAATATATTCGAACGATAGCCATTCCACACCCGGCCAGGTGTGTGATGTGCCGGATTTACCCTCAGCCGTTTACATGTCTAACTAAGTATTTTAAAACACACTTGGAGAATTTATTCGAATCATTATTAGAACATCATGTGAATCACTATTCGTATCACCTTATTCGATTCACCTTATTAGAATAATGATTAGAATTACATTCGACTCATCTTATATTAGACTCACATTGGGATTACACTCGACTTATATTGTACCATCTGAACTCATTATGTTACTAGTTCAGCTAGATTTATTTTACAGTCTCCTTTGCTATGTTTCTTTTCTTGTTTAGTTACCTTATTTTTCTTGTACCTTGACTGCTCTCTACATCATTACTCGTACAAACTGTCATATTCATCAATATAACTGTCTATAACTGCTTTATAGTTCTCTGTCATTTACTTGGGTTTACTAGATGAGATGTGCTCGTTCCTGTCCTGACTGGACCTGTTGAAAATTTTACAGATGTTTGCCATGAGGACACGTGCCCTACATGTTATTGTCCAGGAGATGGTTTGGCTACCTTTGGCCCCGACACTCAGGAGTGATCGGGATTTAGTTTAGTATACTTGCATTTATTTTCATTTAGAGCTTGTTGTATAGAATTGAGACTTGAGATGTATTTGAGATTTCAGATGTTGTATTATTTCAGTATTTACTTTTGTCTTCAAATTCTTAGTTACAATTCTGTGTTTCTTATCGTGCTTAGACTGTGATTGAGTTACACCATATCTTATACTTGTCCTCCGTTCAGAGTTGATCTTGACGAGTACATTATATACTGCATGAGTTGATGGTTAGTTAGAGACTTAGAACAGCGTTCTACCGCCGACACTGCGGCGTAGGCTGGGCGCTGTTACGTACTCGTACCCTCACAGTGGGTGCGGGTCGTGACACGCAATCATTTGTATAAAACTGTGGAGTGCTACGTAGAAGATATCACAGTTAAAAGTCATCTCAAGGGCAACCACCTCCAAGACTTGAGAACGGTGTTCGAACTAATGTGTGCACACCAACTCAAGATGAATCCAACCAAGTTTTTATGGGAGTCACTAGCGGCAAGTTCTATGGTTTCATCATCACTTCATAGGGTATACATCTTGACCCGAAGAAAGTGAAGGCTATCCTCGATATGCATCCTCCAAGAAACCTCAAAGAGCTACGCGGACTACAAGGAAGGCTAGCCTACATCAGACGATTTATTTCGAACCTTTCTGGAAGGTGTCAACCATCCACTCAGCTCATGAAGAAAGGTGTATCTTTCTTTTGGATTGAACAATGTCAACGCGCATTCGACGACAACAAGAAGTATCTCACAAGCCCTCCAGTATTGGTAGCTCCAATAATAGGGAAGCCCTTCTTGCTATTTGTTTTCGCTATGGACCATTCTCTTGGCGCCGGCCTATTAGCTCAGAAGAATGAAGACGGCCATGAACAGGCAATCTACTACCTCAGCCGCACAATGGTGGGTGCCGAACACAGATACACACCAGTGGAGAAGGAATGCCTTACACTGGTATTTGTCATCCAGAAGACACGCCACTATATGTCTGGACGACTATCCTATCATATTTAAAGTCAATCCTCTCAGAATACTCATGACTAAACCGGGTTTTCTTAATTCCCGTTTAGCTACGTGGGCAATGCTGTTTACTCCATACGATATGCTTTTCGTTCCTCAGAAGACAGTAAAAGGCCAAACATTAGCTGATTTCCTAGCAGTTCATCCGGTGCCAGAATCTTCCAAACTCTACAATGAAATTTTCGATGAAGTCGTAGAATCTAACACTGTAACTGAAGAAATCCCTGTTTGGCGAATGTTCTTTGACCGTGCATCGAGAACAGGACCAAAAGGAAATATTATGGCCGGAGTTGGCGTCGTGCTCGTGTCACCTGATCATCTGGTTATTCATCATGCATATTCTCTCATGGAACCATGCACCAACAACGTGGCCGAATATAATGCCCTATTAATCGGCCTGCAACTGGCAAAACAACTGGGAGTTGACTATCTAGAAGCCTACGGTGATTCTAAGCTAACAGTTAGTCAGGTTCGAGGGGATTATGAAGTTCGTCACGAATATCTCATCCCCTATCATAGAGCAATAATCGAGTTGGCATCTACTTTCGCCGGATTCTTCATCGAGCACGTACCTCGACTACAGAATATAGAAGCAGATGCTCTAGCCGGTCTCGCTGCTTCCTTGACCGTCCCTACCAATACTCAGCAGTCGATCACAGTGTCTGGTCGAGAACTATTCTATATGAAAAATACCTTGCATATTCATCACAGTTACACAAAGAAAATAAACGTCGATATTAAAGACTGGAGATTTTCTTTCATAGACTATGTCGTCTATGAAATTCTCTCCGAGGACCCGAAGGAAGCAGTGTCTATCCAAAGGCGATCCCTCTGATTTTACTATGACACAGCTACCAAGATGCTGTAACGACGCTCTTACGATGGGCTACTGTTACGATGTTTATCAGACATAGAAGCCAAACATGCACTCTGGGAGGCTCACGACGGAGTTTGTGGTGCACATTAACCGGGGCCAAAATTACAAGATCGTCTCAAACGAATGGGTTATTATTGGCCCACGATGATAACAGATGCTGTTGAATATACAAAAAAGTGTAGGGCTTGTCAGCTTCATGCCGATTTTATTCATCAACCTTCAGAGTTTCTACACCCAATGGCAGCATCTTGGCCCTTTGAAGCCTGGGGCATGGACGTCATAGGACTAGTGGACTAGTCAGCCCACCATCTTCCAGCGGACATCGGTTCATCCTAGCCATAACCGACTACTTCTCCAAATGGACGAAAGCTATACCGCTCACCGAAGTGAAGGCATCAAACGTGATCAGTTTTATCAAACATCATATCTACCACTTCGGCCTACCTCGCAGGATCATCCATGATAATGGTCCATAATTCGCAAGCCATGCATTCTATCGGTTCTGCGATAGGAACCGAATCCAGAACGTAGCCTCTACTGCCTACAATCCAGCGGCTAACGGACTAGCAGAAGCCTTTAATAAAACCATCATTAAACTTCTCAAGAAGTTCGTGTCTTCAAACAAGCGTGATTGGAATGAGAAGCTCGGCGAGTGTCTATGGGCCTATCGTACAACGGTCCGGACTCCAACAAGCAGTATGCCATTCTCTCTGGTTTATGGAAGCGAAGTAATTTTTCCCCTAGAAATCCAGATTCCTTATCTTCAAGTAGCCCTAGCCAGCGAGTTGACTACCAAAGAAAGGTACCGTCTGCGACTCTAAGAGCTAAAAGCGCTAGACGAAAAATGCTTGTTAGCTCAGCAGCGCATTGAGCTATACCAAGCATGCCTTTCCAGAGCCTTCAATAAAATAATGAAGGAAAGAATCTTTCAAGTCGGTGATCTAGTCTTAGCAGTGAGAAGACCAATGGTCATGACACACAAAACAAAAGAAAAATTCTAGCCTAAATGGGAAGGTCCTTTATCATAGAATCAGTGTATTCTAGCGGTACGTACCGACTAAACAAGCCTGATGGTGACTTGCTCATGATGCCTATCAAAGGCAAGTTCCTGAAGAAATACTATGTGTAACCTTTTTTACATAATGTTCACATATGTTTAGTCATGTAAATGTACAGTGCGATGATGTGATTCAAAAATTATCTAACTATTATCCGTATTTCAAGAGTCTTGAATACGCCTTGGATAATAGGTCCTCTAAAATATTTGCCCAGTAGAATCATTCCCGTTTTTAACTCTGTCCGAACTCGGTTTGACAAAACAAGTCACGTCCCTATTACCTCTGAATTGTTTTCTGATAATTATTTCTCCAGTGGAATGATTAAGAAATGTTTTGCCATGTCCATATAACCTCTGAGCAAAGCATTCATCAAGGATAATCACGTCCATACTACCTCTGAATTATCTACTCCCACCTAACGTTATATATCTTTCTACGTCCATATTACCTGTGGTCAGATATAGAACATCCTCTGCTATTACGTTCAATTACCTCTACTAGCAGCTTCGTTCAACTTATTATCTATATTCAAATTTTTTCTTGAATATAAAATAGATAATAGGTCCACATCAAAATTCCCTAGCGGAATACCCACTAGAAATATTCTTGTTACGTCCACATTACCTCTAGTTCCGATATTTCACAAAACCACATTCACTTTGAAAAGAATCTTTATTCTTTACTTGAACGTCTATCAAAAGACGGAAAAAAGGTACAAGAGCCATGACGGCTGAAAAAAAGGGTACAAACAAAGAATCTAAAGGATACATAGGCGATTGATATTGTCCCTTAGAGCTACGATTTCGGCTTTAGACATCGCGATAGCTCGACGGCGCGCCTCTTCTTGGCGAGCAGCTTCCTCCTCGAAAAGGATTAGACTCAGATGCTCTCCCTCCTACTTCGCCAACTGTTCTTCTAAATGGGCAGAAGTGGTGACGGTCATGGCAGCCTAAGCCAAATAATCCTCCTGCTCAGATGTTGCCGCCTTTAAGTCGGCTTCCAGTTGGACGATCTCATTCTGGATCTATGCAATGTGATTATACTTTTCGGTGATCTGCGTAGCCAGTTTATTCTTTGAGGCAGCACGCACCTCACTTGTAGCGTTGAACTGACCATACGCCAATTCGCCGATCTCTCAAACGAGGGTGTCCTTCCTTACCTGGAAAGTGGCCTTCTCCTCCGCAAGAGTCGTGATCAAAGCCTCATCTTCCGCACAAACAACAACGTCGGGCTCCGCTGCTTGGTAGCCCGGAACCTAGCCACCTGACCCTCCAGGTCATTAAAAACTTTTCTCAGAGTATTGGCCTGCTCTTTATAACCGACAATGCTCTCGAGGGCTGCCACTTGGCATTCGACAACAGCCTTTACAGGGCCAAAGACAGCATTTCGATTCAAGACTCCAGGAAGCTTCACTTTCAGCACAGAGTAAAAAGCTTTGACGACTTCCTGGGCCATCTCCTCATCTTCAGTGGAGGTCGTCGAAGAGGAGGCTTGGAGAGTTTCTTCCGCTACAGGAAGGGATACCTGACAAGAAGCCGAACCTGACAAGAAAATCTATTCCACCAAAAACCACTCCTGATTATCATGTGTCACATCCACATTATCTCTGATACCAATAGTCTTTCGACTTGACACCTGTACCCAACCCAGGATAAAAGACACAATGTCAAGACCATAAAACCTATCATGTCCATATTACCTCTGTTGGGTTTATTTCAAATCTATTTGCTCGCATTCCCAGATGCACAAAGGGACAATAGCTCCAAAAAAAGAAAAAAGAGGGGTCCCCCAGCGGGATACCCTTTACACAAATGCTGTATTAGATCCTCTAATACAAGCACCACAAATATCACAAACAAATAATAGAGTGAATGTATTCTGTTTATTCAAAATCAGTTACATTCACAGTATCACCCCCAGTTTTCAGAAACAGAAGTATTTTTGTCATTTTACATTTTTGAATATTTTTAAAATTTATTTTATTATTTATGATATTGTTTTGGGGTTATTTGAGTCGGGTTCGAATTTCAACTCAATCCGACTTAAAACGGGGACCCGGGGGCAGTTTGACTCTAGTGGAACCCACACACAAGTTAGGCATGGCCCACATGATATTAATTTTAGTCCATATGATAGAAATATTTTAGTTAGAGGTTAGACTAATTATTATGGATAAGGTTAGTGTGATTAGAGACTTTAGAATGACTAATTTAGCCCCAACCAATTAGCCCTTTCCTAATACTCATAGAAGAGGTTAGTGGGGGCATTTTGGACCTTACCATAATAGGACAAATAGCCCCATATGGCCAGCCATTTGGGAGAGGATAGGCTCAAGTTTATTTCATTATTCTCATCCACACTCTCTCTCCTGTTCTTCCCCAAATTCCTAGAGAGCAATCCCTAGCAATTTCTCCACCAAATCCTTCCATTTCGCCACCAAATCTTCTTCTTTCCTTCTCCATTCTAGCCAAGGAGGAAGCTACCCAAGTTTGGGAGGATTCGGAGCTTGTTCGTGTCCTTTTGGAATCTCTACGTGTCGGTGTCGCTCCGGGAAGGCTTTTCTTCGATTCGATCTACCGGAAGGTATAAATCGCTTCTCCTTTTCATTTCCTCATGCATATAGGTCTATTTTGAACCATAGGAATGACCCCCATGGTTGTATCTCTATTTGTGTCCATTTTATGTCCATTTGGAGGTCATAGGAGTGTCCTTTGTGTTATGGTTGTGTCCATGTAGGAAAACCCCAAATTTGGACACACTATGTGTTGTTGTTATGTATGAATGAATTATTACATATTTAATCTCATATTTTTGTATTGGAGATGTGTTCTATAGTGTCTCATATATATATATTAGTGTAGAGAGTGAGTTCTTGATATATTATGTTATATACTTGTGTTCTTTTGTCTCAAACTACCCAAATCCGTCATGATTTTTATTCACATTTTTAATTTTAGCCCTAACTTAGAAATGTCATAACTTCTAGCTCAAAGCTCAGTTTAATCTCCCATTTTTTTTAGAAGAAGCATATTGAAGTTAGCTTTCCAAAACATATATTAATAGGTCTAATTCTTTCTGTAACTTTCTGGAGAATTATTGAGTGTCAGCTGTATGAAAGACAAACACGTTCTCGGTGTTTTTGCGATTCCAGAAGTTTCCAGAAACGAAAACGCGATCCGTTTGAAGTTTCGGAAAGCTAACACATAGATCTATAACATACTTTAATCCTAGATTTTAATTCATGCTGAGATGGTATAGTATTGATTATTAGTAGGAGTTACTATTCGGCATATGCATTTTGTGCACCCTTGTGTGTAATATAATGTTCTATTTGATTTTAACCCATGTTAATGTATATACATTATGTAATTAAATAGAGAATGCAAGCATGAGTAAATGTTTAAATAAATGATGTATAAGGTGTAAGTATCCTATCTAATGTAAGCATGTATAAGTATGGCTTGTAATGAATATGTAGGTTCCATAGTATGTAATGTATGGTGCATATAGTAGTGCAAGAGAATAAATAAATGATAAATGAATACAAGCATGAATGTAATATAATAATAGATGTAATGTATGCAATATACAAGTTAATAAGATGTAATGTTCTATGTTAACACAAATCCTATATTACCTCATGTACCCCTTACACTATGTAGACACTATCACACTTGACACTTTGTTCACTTACACTTTGACACTCTTTGATATGTACACACTATGTATGCCCATTTAGCCCTCACTTGCCCCTTTTCCATGTTCACATACACACACATAGCCTCTTAAATAAGTATTTATGAATACAGTTAACTTAGCTATATATGTATATTATATATATGTTAGCATATTGTGTTGTAATATAAGTTTATATAACCATTTAAAATGCCATGATTATAGACCTAATGTTGAATACCAATATATGCATGTGTATATATGTGTAGACATATATAGTTTAAAGTAATAGATTACCTAGTGTATATCCAATGTGAATTCTTGCCTATTTGAGTATTGAATAATTGCATGCTATATAGAGTTGGGTGTATGTTGGCTTGTATAGCCTTGTATTGATGTGTGCTTGCTAGGATAGTCTTGGTTAGGCCTAGTAAGACTTGCTGGGTTAGGACATGACCAAGTTTGACCTAGTTTGACTAGTGCAGTTGACCAGAGTTGACCAAGGGTTGACTTTGGCCTAGTTTGACCTAGATTCATGTAGAATGCATTGTAGTGCTTTATATTACCCTTCTGGACATGTTGTGACTTGTGTTGTTCCAATTAGGAGCCAAACACCTCCTCGGACAGTATCTTTACCTTGGACATTCAAATATCAGGCGAGTACATTCTCTGATCATTTCATATCCTGCTTAGAATTATTTCCTGCATTAAATTACTTTACTTGTGCTGTCACGACATTATCACGGATTAGTACTATACAGATCTCGTACTCCTGTGCTTTCACCATACATGTACAACTTTTTAGTGTAGATCATGTACAACTCTTTAGTGTAGATCATGTACAACTCTGTAGTATAGATCATGTACAACTCTGTAGTGTAGATCATGTACAACTCTTTAGTGTAGATCATGTACAAATCTATTCCGTTCACATGTGCTATCCTGTACTCTGACTCACTAGCCACTGTTAGTTCCTTACTTATAGTAGATATTTCTATTACAGTTTTCTCTCTCTGTTTACATACTGTATTCTTTAGCACCTGTATCTTACTTTACTGCATGATTATATTTTCTAACCTGCTATGAACTGTTGAGATGTAATGTGCTCGCTCCTGTCCTGACTGGACCTATTGATAAATTTTACAGATAGCCTGGGATTGCCTGCTAGCCTAGATGAGACGCAGTAGAGGTTGTTTAGATAGTTATTTCATTTTGTCTGGAGTTGTATTTACTTGTGGATTACTGTATTTGAGTTTTGAGATGTATTTCTGGTATTATGTATCTTAGACACTCAGACTTCTATCTCCTGTATCTCTTTTGGATTTCATGTTTATCTATCTTATCATTCTACCTTAGATTGTGATTGAGTTGTACCTCTGTATTGGCCTCCTTATGGAGAGTATTCATATTATGCTAGTTATAGTTCATGACCTAGAACAGCATTCTACCGCCGACACAACGGTGTAGGCTGGGCGTTGTTACGTACTCGTACCCTCACGGTGGGTGCGGGTCGTGACACGTTTTTAGTGGTGGCCCATGCAGGTCGAGTTTACGTAGTAGTATTTGAACTAGAGTACCACTACAGCCTGCAGTAGGAATATATATTTTGAAGGTACTCAATCACGGTTAGGATTCCTTGAGAGATTCCTGGGACGACCCTTGAGAATCTTATTTTAACTTCGATTTGAAATCTGTTTTCCCTGATTTGATTTACCTTTACTTCCTGTTATTGAACTTGATTTTGATGGATTATTGTTGAATTTCGAATCTTGATGTTAGTGGTTGAATTTGAGTCTGTATTTTTATGATTGTTGATGGATTATTGTTGAATTTTGAATCTTGATGATAGTGGTTGAATTTGAGTCTGTATTTTATGATTTTTGATGGATTATTGTTGAATTTTGAATCTTGATGTTAGTTGTTGAATTTGAGTTTGTATTTATATGTATATGTATATTTTTTGGAATTAAGGTATAACCTGATAACATACTTGATAAGGACAGAGAGAAAGGTAAAAGTCTACTTTATTATGGAATTTAGAATTTATTGCAGTCATATTTGCTAGCATGACAAGGACGTAGAGCCTGATATAGCTATACTTATCTTAGTTATGAAATCTAGATTTTCTTGCAGCCATACCAGGTGGCGTGGTAAGAATTCTAGATAACATGATTATAGGATATATGCCTTATTATGGACTCTAATTTATTACAGCTATGCTTATTGGCGTGGCAGAATTCTGACAATATAATTTCAAGAAGACGCATATGATTATCAGATTGTACCTTAAATTTTTTGAACATGTTTTCTCTACTTTTGTTTCAGTCCTTCAAAAAGAAAAAGAAAAAAGAAAGAAAGAGAGAATTGTTATTTGTTTGTTTTGTTTTGTTTCTCATTTATTTAACTTAGGAGTAGCTTTAGCTGTTTTTATAAACTTTGTGTAACTTCTTACTATGAAATTCTTCTTAATACAATGAATCGATGATTTTGCTAGACTTTATCTGGATTTGAAAATTTAGCTCTGGGTTTCAAATGGGTTTCTTTAAACAGATAAGCAAAAACAAATTTTATCGTTATTTCTTTCTTGCTATTATTCTTGTATTAATAATAATAATAATACTATCTTGATTACGTCAATCACCTGCTTGCAACCTTGGTAGGATCTAATGTTGGTCTTAACGTAGAATTAAAATTTTATATTGGGACATGAGAATATATATGAATATATAGTGGACACTTTTTTGACACTATGCATGCTACACTTGATTTCCACCTACTGAATACATATTAATATGTCGTTAATGTTTAAATTTTCAAAACCCCAATATTTCCGATTCTCTGTTTTTTCTAGCTTAACTCGTAATTTAAATATAAAATTTTATGATAATAGTTTATTTATATCATGCACATGGTATGTTATACGTAGGGTTTCAATTCAAAATTTTTTTTGGTTGAGTTTTGTTTAAATTTGTCAAATCTGAGACTGTGTGCATATTAACCCTTAATACGGGATTTTAAATGTTAGTTCAAATTGATTGTTTTAAATGTAATATTTGGAGCTGTGTACATTGTTGTTGTAGGGATATAAATTTAGGCTCCATATTCTTACATGTTATGTTGTGATAAACATTGAGTTGGTTTTGATGTGCAAATTTTCCAAAATCCTGAAAACTGAATACATGTTAACATTTTTACATTGATTTCCATGTTTAGTTCAATTTCAGATTTAACATGTAATATTGAACTGTATGCGTAGATAAATGTATTGATAGTATATTAGGATTTTATTTCTATCATGTTAGGATGTATGGGAGCATTGAGATTAGTTGTGATGTTTCAAACTCCTAAAATTTGAAATTGCATTATGTTAGTATTGCACTGGTTTAAATGTTAGCTTATTTTCAGATTTTGTATGTAAATGCTGAACTAAAACTGGGTTTAACCTTTCAATACTAAGCTATAACCCTGTACAAGGACACACACACACCTAACTTAGTATACCCTGTCATGTAACCTAACTTTCCTCTCTATGTCATGATTATATCTATATAGATATATATAGAGCTTAGGCATACATGTTATATGTATATACATACAAACTAAATCTCTATCTCTTTATATATACATATATACATGATTAGCCATGCATGTTATGAGCAAATGAGTTGTGTATTGTAGTTGTTTAACCAATATGCCATGATTAGTGTAACTTGATAGTTATTGTTTGAAACCCCAAATCCTCCTGTGCACTTTCATGTATATTTCACATACACACGCCTATTATCTAACCATATGAACATGTCCACATACACCCATACACACACGAACTACAAACTTGTACATAATGCTAGCTTTTCCATCTCTAACGCTATATAATAAATATATTGTGATTGGATTTCCATACAATTGGCTTTCATTTTTTAACTTTTGATTTTGATTTTCTTGAATAGTACCCCTTATTAGATAAATGGTAGTTAACTTTATTTTATTTTGATAAGTACCAGTTTCATATAGGATGGTAGACTGCCTTACAGTCTTGATGTTGTTATTTTTGTATCTTTTCTAGTTTAGCACCCTAGATTGCTTGTGTTTTGATACCATATGACCGTTTTGGTTTAGCATGACTAGTATACCTAGATGAGACTTTCACTACCACCGTATGCCATGACCCTGTATGTCATCCTTTTAAATCGTATGATTGTTTAAGTTCTGAGACTTTGATTGTTGGGGGTTTGACCTAGGAGTATGAACATTTTAATTTTGAGGATGAAATTTTTTCTAAGGTGGGTAGACTTGTAACATCCAGTTCTCTAAAATGAGGTAATTTTAAAATTTGTAATTTAATCATTTATTGATTTGACATTTAAATCATGATATAATTTTTGGTAATTTTTAAATCATTTTAAAACTATTTAAAATTATGACTTGTGATTTGATGTTTTGCTAGTGAAATCCTAGAGACTGTTTGACCTAGAGCCTAACCATGTGATTAGGATTTTAATGTCATTTCTGCCTAAGGATATTTTGCATTTGACCTCTTTGAATTATTTTAATATTATTGCGTTGGTGATTGTTGATTTTGACCTTTGATAGGTGTGATTTTGTGATGGTTTTGTGTCCGTAACAGACACGTATCAGTTTTATTTACAAATTTGATGTGCCTCAAAGAGATTTTTTTATTGCTGATTTTTTGAAAAGTATTTGAATGAGATTGTTTTCTGCATGTGTTTTCCTGTGATTGCTTTGTTTTAATTTCGAGGACGAAATTTTTTTAAGGTGGATAGATTTGTCACCCCCAATTTTCAGAAACGGAGTATTTTTGTCATTTTACATTTTGAATATTTTTAAAATTTATTTATTATTTATGATATTATTTTGGGGTTATTTGAATCGGTTTGAATTTTAACTCAATCCGACTTGAAACGGGGACCCGGGGTAGTTTGACTCTAGTGGGACCCACACACTAGTTAGGCATGGCCCACATGATATTAATTTTAGTCCACATTATAGAAATATTTTAGTTAGAGGTTAGACTAATTATTATGGATAATGTTAGTGTGATTAGAGACTTTAGAATGACTAATTTAGCCCCAACCAATTAGCCCTTTCCTAATACTCATAGAATAGGTTAGGGGGCATTTGGACCTTACCATAATGGACAAATAGCCCATATGGCCATCCACTTTGGGAGAGGATAGGCTCAAGTTTATTTCATTATCTCATCCACCACTCTCCTCCTGTTCTTCCCAAATTTCTAGAGAGCAATCCCTAGCAATTTCTCCACCAAATCCTTCCATTTTGCCACCAAATCTTCTTTTCCTTCTCCATTCTAGCCAAGGAGGAAGCTACCCAAGTTTGGGAGGATTCGGAGCTCGTTCGTGTCCTTTTGTTTTGAATCTCTATGTGTCGGTGTCGCTCCGGGAAGGCTTTTCTTCGATTCGATCTACCGGGAGGTATAAACGCTTCCTTTTCATTTTCTCATGCATATAGGTCTATTTTGAACCCATAGGAATGACCCCATGGTTGTATCTCCATTTGTGTCCATTTCATGTCCATTTGGAGGTCATAGGAGTGTCCTTTTGTTGTGGTTGTGTCCATGTGGGAAATCCTAAATTTGGACACACTATGTGTTGTGTATGTATGAATGAATTATACATATTAATCTCATATTTTTGTATTGGAGATATATCTATAGTGTCTCATATATATAATATATATATATATATTAGTGTAGAGAGTGAGTTCTTGATATATTATGTTATAACTTGTGTTCTTTTGTCTCAAACTACCCAAATCCGTCATGATTTTTATCCACGTTTTTAATTTCAGCCCTAACTTAGAAATGTCATAACTTCTAGCTCAAAGCTCGGTTTAATCTTCCGTTTATTTTAGAGAAGCGTATTGAAGTTAGCTTTCCAAAAACATAATTAATAGGTCTAATTCTTTCTGTAACTTTTTGGAGAATTATTTGAGTGTCAGCTGTACGAAAGACAAATGTGTTCTCGGTGTTTTTGCGATTCCGGGAGTTCCAGAAACGAAAACACGATCCGTTTGAAGTTCGGAAAGCTAACACATAGATCTATAACATACTTTATTAGTAGGAGTACTTTTCGGCATATGCATTTTGTGCACCCTTGTGTGTAATATAATGTTCTATTTGATTTAACCCATGTTAATGTATATACATTATGTAATTAAATAGAGAATGCAAGCATGAGTAAATGTTTAAATAAATGATGTATGAGGTGTAAGTATCCTATCTAATCTAAGCATGTATAAGTATGGCTTGTAATGAATATGTAGGTTCCATAGTATAATGTATGGTGCATATAGTAGTGCAAGAGAATAAATAAATGATGAATGAATACAAGCATGAATGTAATATAATAGATGTAATGTATGCATATACAAGTTAATGAGATGTAATGTTCTATGTTAACACAAATCCTATATTACCTCATGTACCCCTTACACTATGTAGACACTATCACACTTGACACTTTGTTCACACTTTGACACTCTTTGATATGTATACACTATGTATGCCCATTTAACCCTCACTTGCCCCTTTGCCATGTTCACATACACACACATAGTCTCTTAAATAAGTATTATGATACAGTTAACTTAGCTATGTATGTATATTATATATATGTTAGCATATTGTGTTGTAATATATAAGTTTATATAACCATTTGAAATGCCATGATTATAGACCTAATGTAGAATACCAATATATGCATGTGTATATAGTGTAGACATATATAGTTTAAAGTAATAGATTACCTAGTGTATATCCAATGTGAATTCTTGCCTATTTGAGTATGAATAATTTCATGCTATATAGAGTTGGTGTATGTTGGCTTGTATAGCCTTGTATTGATGTGTGGCTAGGATAGTCTTGGTTAGGTCTAGTAAGACTTGCTGGGTTAGGACATGACCTAGTTTGACCTAGTTGACTAGTGCAGTTGACCAGAGTTGACCAAGGTGACTTTGGCCTAGTTTAACCTAGATTCATGTAGAATACATTGTAGTACTTTATATTACCCTTCTGGACATGTTGTGACTTGTGTTGTTCCAATTAGGAGCCAAACACCTCTCCTTGGTCAGTAACTTTACCTTGGACATTCAGATATCAGGCGAGTACATTCTTTGATCATTTCATATCCTGCTTAGAATTATTTCCTGCATTAAATTACTTTACTTGTGTGTCACGACATTATCACGGATTAGTACTATACAGATCTCGTACTCCTGTGCTTTCACCATACTTGTACAACTTTTTAGTAGATCATGTACAACTCTTTAGTGTAGATCATGTACAACTCTGTAGTGTAGATCATGTACAACTCTGTAGTGTAGATCATGTACAACTCTGTAGTGTAGATCATGTACAAATCTTTAGTGTAGATCATGTACAAATCTGTTCCGTTCACATGTGCTATCCTGTACTCTGACTCACTAGCCACTGTTAGTTCCTTACTTATAGTAGATATTCTATTACAGTTTTCTCTCTAGTTTACATTCTGTATTCTTCAGCACCTGTATCTTACTTTACTGCATGATTATATTTTCTAACCTGCTATGAACTGTTGAGATGTAATGTGCTCGCTCCTGTCCTGAGGACCTGTTGATAAATTTTACAGATAGCCTGGAATTTCCTGCTAGCCTAGAGGAGACACAGTAGAGGTTGTTTAGATAGTTATTTTTGTCTGGAGTTGTATTACTTGTGGATTACTGTATTTGAGTTTTGAGATGTATTTCTGGGATTATGTATCTTAGACACTTAGACCTCTATCTCATGTATCTCTTTGGATTTCATTTATCTATCTTTATCATTCTACCTTAGATTGTGATTGAGTTGTACCTCTGTGTTGGCCTCCTTATGGAGAGTATTCATATTATGCTAGTTATAGTTTATGATCTAGAACAGCGTTCTACCACCGACACTGCGGCATAGGCTGGGTGTTGTTACATACTCGTACCCTCACGGGGGTGCGAGTCGTGACACACAGGACTACATCTCATGAGCAAACTAAAAAGTTCTTTATCTCTTCATCTGGACAAGAAGTAAAGGATTATATTGATGTCCAAAAGGAGCAAAACTAAACCACAGCTAAAGATAGACAGAAACACCAAGACAAAATACAGAAATTTATGGGAACCAATGGATGCTAGTCGTATTGAGGCATATAACATTCTCTCAACCATTTCACATATAAAGGATCTATTTGATTAAGGTCCTCGACTGGGGCAGGGGGTCAGAACTCCCAGTGATACTACCCTCAGACTTGGGCTCTTCCTTTACAGAAGCTTCAAACTTGGGAGTAATTCCCTTCCTGATGGGCGCCAACTCTTCTTTTACCTCAATTTTTGGTGTCACCTCCTCCTTAACGAACGGTGAATCTTGCCTGATGAAAAAAGGCAGCATCTTCTCCTTCATAACAGTCTTAGCCTTCGGTATGGATGCTGCAAGAAGCAAAGACAGAAGAGAAAGTCAGACTCAGAAACTGCAGGAAAAACTAAGTACTGAAGGGCTCTTATGCACCCAAAGGGCTATGCGCCCAAAGGACTATGCGCCCAAAGGACTATGCGCCCAAGACAAACATGTGGGCGCATAACATACAATAGTACGTGGGCGCATAACATACAAATAGCATGTGGGTGCATAACATGGCAATATGTGGGTGTATAGCATACCACAGTGTTGGCGCATGACTTCTGTGGGCGCATAAAAATGGTCACAGAAGTATGTTGCCTTAGGCGCCTACGCCCAGGCAGAAGAAAAGTCTGAGCGTCACAAATTAACATTCGAGACTTTGTTTTTGAGGTGTGGCCTCACCCAGAATTGGGTCCTGAATTTGTGGGATGCTGCCGTAGGAGGAGAGCCACTCGGCGCAGCCCCCTTGCCCTTTACATATCTCTTGGCGATCTTGGGAGACATGATTCGTTAAGAAAGAAGAAAAGAAAAGTTCTAAAATAGGAGAATAATAACTTTCTCTCTCCTTCAGAGCCAATTTATAGGCATGGGCCACTTCCTATGCGCCCACTGTTTTCTATGCGCCTATGCGCCCATTGCACAGTATATGCCCACAATGGCCTATGCGCCCACGTGAAGATTCAGCCTCTTGCACACTAAGCGACTGCCTGCTGACGTGGACGAAGTATGAAGGATGGACCTCTTCAAATTCTACCCTGATGAATCTGTCAGTTCAGATTTCGAGAAAGATCTCAATAGTCGTCTCTCTGACAGGCTGGCCAAACGCTATACGCCCAAAGAGAGAGACGTGCTATGCGCCCACTGCATCACGAGAAGACGGTCCATGTTTCTTTCAAAGTGTTTTTAACTCGTTCAAGTATCGAAAACTTTGAAGGGGGTCTTATAGAAGCATGAAAATTTCAGCAATAAAGTCTTATGTGCCCAAGCCAACGAGGACATATGTGCCCAAGTGAACTCGCATGAGCCCAAGTCACCCTGTGAAGTTCTATGCGCCCAAGTCACCCTGTGAAGCTCTATGCGCCCAAGTCATCCTGTGAAGCTCTATGCGCCAAGATTAGCTCCCCCAAAAAGAGGGTACATAGCCTTGTTCCAGGCTATGCGCCCAAGCCAGAATAGCCCCTGACTTGGTCAAAGCAACGATCAAAACGTGCACCGAAGTGTACGGCCACGTCAGTCATTACGAGCAGTCGTGCACCGAAGCATATGACCACGTTAGCACCACGATCAATCTACGACCACGTAGCTTGTATGTGCCTACATCCTATGCGCCCAAAGAAAGACCATGTGCCCACATGAAAACCATATATTTTCTCATATGGGCGCATAACATCATTCCAGCTCAAGAACGACTATAAAAAGGGGTCTCATCCCTCTTCAAAATACGGAACAGAGAGCATTTTCAAGAGCCAAATTGCTGTACTTCTTTCCAGTGAGCCGAGAGTTTACAATTTTCTTAGGTTTTCTCCTACTTTTGTAATCGGAACGTCAACGGAGTAAAGGAGCAACTGCCGCTCGATCTCCATCGTTCCATTCCCCAGAATTATTTTTTGTACTCGGGGATCCTCAGCGCAAGATCTCTCAGGCGTACTCGATTTTTGGTACCTTGTGCCAATAAAGAAAGACAATATTTTTTCTTTTTTTGTGTGTGTCCACATCATGTTGCTACTTAAACTTAGCATTGTTCTAATTACCCTATATCATTGCCATGCTTGTATCAAACTGCAACATTTTGCTCGCCTAACATGTATTTGAAGACGTACAGTAAGCATGATCAAACATGATCAAACCAGGACATAGGTAATAAAGAATTAATGATTGGCCAAAGACGGTGTCATACAAAAGATTTCTCTGAACCGCCTAGCGACCTATCCGGGCTTCGTATTGGGGTTTCGCTGCCCGGTCAATAGACAGGGTCAAGGGGACAGCGTCCCCCGTCGGGGTTCAGGGGCGAAGCTCCGAAAAGGTATTCAGATTTTCAGATGTTTAACTTTGGACGACTACTGTCAAGAAAAAGACGTCTACAGGTCTGCCCCCACAGAGAGTTCGGGTCGAACTTTGTCCCATAATTTCCAAGAACTGATTTTTAGGGCCTACTTGGTACAAGTTATCCAACGTTCAAAAATTGAATTCTTGGGGCAGAATTCGGGCCGAACTCTGCCTCCCCAGAGTTGTATAAATAGAGCTTGAATTCTTTATTTCAAATTATCTCTCATCTTCAAATATTCAAGCCTTCTAAGCTCTACTACTCTAAGTCTTATTCTTCCATATCTTCTAAGCACAACTCTACTTAACCCAAGGTGCTTAGTGCGATATCAGCTAGAAGTTGTGTGCAAGAGTGAAAAAAGTTACTTGGACAATTTCAAGTTTTGGCACCTGCGAATCTATAAGAATTTGGCATACTTTTCTAAGTAAAGGTACGTGGTTGTACACTATTTCACAAATAGTAGATTTCAATCCTGAGCTAGAGTTCTCAGGCCTGGAATAGTCCTCTACGAGAGAAACCAGGTTAAAACTGCTGTGTCTGTGAATGCTCTTCTGATCTTTATTTACTTTCGTATTTCTCTCTAATTTATTTACTATCTTGATAGTTGTTTTACGGAGGTGATATAGAGTTAATTTTACTTGGTGATTATCGACACAAACTCTATTCACCTCCCTCTAGAGTTGCCTACACGTTATTTCAATTGGTATCAGAGCAAGGACTCTATTATTAGGCTTAACATCCTTACAGTAGATCCTTGTTTATTTGTGTATGGCATCGTATTCCTCCTCCTAAGATAAAGAGGGTTTTTTTCCTAGTAGCATGGACAATCATGTTTCTTCTAAATGTAAGAAATGCTCTAAGTGGAAAGCCATGGCTAACCAATCCTTAAAGATTGGTAAGACTTTTCATTCTATAAATGAAGAACTTTCAGAAAAGGTCATTCATTTAGAAGAATCTAATGAGGCTTTGAGAAATAAAATAATGATTTATTATTTTGACTTGATTCTCAAAACTCATATTGTATTTCGTTAAAGAGTTTGAATGAGACTTTAATTTTGAAAATCAATTCTCTTTCCGAATCAATAGAAGATCTTAAGAGGCAAACACATGAGCTAAATCATTTGCATGATTCTTCTATTGACTCTTTAAAGAAATTAAATGATGATTTTATTTCTAGAATTGCTTTATTTGAAAAAGAGAATTATGCTTTAAATGCTAAATTTGATTCTCTTACTTGTTTGTATAATGATTTTATATATAACATGATATTCTTAAGACCAAATCTATGCATGCTCACTCTAGAGATATTCATCATAATAGTATGTCACATGTTCATAATCATGCTCATTCCGATACATGTACAAACACTAGTATTAGGTGCTTCTATTGCTCTCGAATTGGACATATGAGTGTAACTTTTCCTATTCGTAGGAGTTCTTCTACCAATGCTAGAGTAAATAGTATATGGGTCCCAAAATCTAACAAATGTGGATCCAAGTTTTTTTGGATACCAAAGTCTTTGTCTAATGTTGTAGGTGGAGCTTCTTGTATCAGGACATAGCACCGAGGAAGCGTGTTGGTGGTTGCAAAGCTCAAAGGTCATCTTCCAAGCAATTGTACCAACACAAATATGGCCACTAGAGCCACTTTGGTAACATGCTAAATGATTCTCTTTAAATAGTTTATATTTGTTGAATCTAGCTTTTCTCTTGATATCTTGCCACTAGCTCACATTAATATCCTTTAGTTGCTTATTATATAAATCAATGAGATATAATACTAGCATGCTAAGTTAATTTTTTTATTATTTCTTTATCTAGCATGACTAATTACTTAGCTTAAATGATTAGTTCACACTATGTAGTTTATCACTCATTTTCTAGTAGTGTGACACATTTATATATGCATGCTCGTTATTCTTAATACTTATTTATAAAGCATGCATATCACTCTAGTCCATAGGACCTTGGTTTTTGATTTGAGTTAATATAATTTTAACTCTCCGTCTTTAAAAGTTTTGAGATAGTTACTTCTTGCCAATTTGTATTTAATATGTCATATTTATCTTAATCGATATTTGTGAATATATGTGTTTAGCACAAGCTTCTTATCACTTAACAACTATACACTTATACTTCCATTTTAACCTTGTGCTTACATAATATATTTATTATTGATTTTCATGTTTTATTTTGATTAAACCTCTTATGAATCAATTATGTATTTGCCTAATAAAGCCTATTTATACGTGCTTTTGAATTTGTGATAGTTTTTCAAACATTCATTATGGATACATGACTATATTCATTAAAACTTTATTTACATGAAGATCATGTATATATTATATTGACATCTATTTTTGTATAAATATCTTTATGTCGGCATATGAGTTAAGCTCAAGTTTTATATTATTTTGAAGAGTATCTATTCATACTTGTGCTTACCTCATACTTTAGCTATTGATTCTTTTGACCAAATTTGTGTTATCTCTTCTTGAATCAATTAGCTTCTTCCTTAAAGCTTTCTTTTGATGATATTTTCTTAGCTTTTTGGTTGACTTATATGGATATATGCTCTTTTAATTGATTTTTTCATGTATGCCTATTTTGTGATATATATGTATATATTAATGATTTCTAACTTCTGATATTTATTTGTTTTACTTCTTCAAGTTAGGATATTGAGAGAAAATGTTTATTAGTGTCTTGTTTATGACTTTTATAGAAGTTTTTTTTTAAGAATTGCTTGGTTTTGTGCTTTACCTTACTTGTTAAAATTATCATACTTATTAGTGCACATTTTGAGTATGTATCTTCTATATTATATCTCTATAAGTGCATTATGACAATGTTCGTTTTCAAAATATTCTTAGCAAATTTTGATGATCATTCTTTCATTATTATTGGATATTTACCTTTTCTTATACTTAGAATTTTTGGATTTTGATGTTGTTTGATGATACTGCATATATTCCGTTAAATCTAAGTTGTTAAAAGTAAAAAACATTTTGGAAACAAGCCGAAAGGGTCATTCTGTCATACATGTGTAAATAGCCTGAAGTGACACAATGTACTAGTCTTCGGACTACCGCTAGTTGGGAACTGGCCCTTACAGTTAACCCAAAGTGATCAATACTTTATAGACTTAAGATTTATTAAGGTCTACTTGAAACCATTATCTAGTTCTGGATCCATCCCTAAGTTCCAGAACACATCATCATATATAGCTATAAATATTTTATTATTATTGCCCAATGATATTTTTGTAACACATAAGAATACATGTAATTGAGATATCATACTTCTCATGTCCGTAGCTACTATGGTTTGAGCTTATATGTTGAGATTTTCCATTTCTAGAGAATACACTTATTTCATAATGGCTATAATATTTTGCATTCTCTAGATAAATCTATTATTTATTATCTTGGGTTAATCTCAATACTTGGTAAAGAGATTTGTTCTATTGTGTTTTCATAAACATCTCTTTTGTCCCTTACTTGATGTGAGTCTAATTCATTTACTTGCTACTATTATCCTTGCTTAATAAAGAGTATATAAAATATTTTTGATTATTCAAATTATACCCGTATTGTGAACTCTATGCTTAAGTATGTATCTTTAGTGTTAGTGATTTAAGATTTAATGAGCATATTTATCTTGTTAATGGCTTACCTTATTAATATTAATTAGTTATGTAGCTTGCTTATTTGCGATGTATTATTAAGCTACATAATTTTTACTTTCACTCATCTAGCTATCTTCTTGAATTTCAATCTATATGTGATATGCTAGTTTACAAAAACAAGATTTATGAATTTTTTTGATAAGATTTGTATTCCATTTTAGATACATATGTTTGGTCTCTAAAATTAGTTTGACAAATTTTTTTGTTTCCATTGAGGTTTGTGATTCATCGCTTTAACTTTCTTCCATACTAGTCATTGGTAAGCATCTCTTAAATTTCTCTCATCTTTTGAGTCATGATTTTATCATATTATCATTTCTTTGGAATAAATTGTTGGCCCAATGATTATATTGTATTTTTGAATATGGCTAATCAGTTAAGTTTATCATAATGATGTCGCTAATATTCATATACTCACTATCATATTGCTACTTAAACTTAGCATTGTCCTAATTGTCCTATATTATATTGCTATGCTTGTATCGTACTGCAACATATTTTGTTGGCCTAACATGCTATCATGTTGTTACTTAAACTTAGCAATGTCCTAATTGTCCTGTATTATATTGCTATGCTTGTATCGTACTGCAACATATTTTGCTGGCCTAACATGTATTTGTAGACATGCAGTAAGCATGATCAAACATGATCAAACAGGACATAGGCAATGAAGAATTAATGATGGAGCGAAGACGGCGTCATACAAAAAGATTTCTCCGAACCGCCTAGCGACCTATCCGGGCCTCGCATCGGAGGTTCCGTTGGTCAGCGGACAGGGGTCGAGGGGGCAGCGCTCCCGTCGGAGGTTCGGGGGCGAAGCCCCCGAAAGGTATTCAGATTTCCAGATCTGTATATCTTTGGACGACTGCTGTCAGGGAAAAAGATGTCTTCAGGGCTGCTCAAATATCAGAAGAAAGGCATCATCAAAGGGCTTTGGTTTTCCTACTTGTTCTAAGTCTGTAATCTTCAATTTATTGAGTCTAGGAGAATGTGTACGTTGAGTCGCACTGAGTCATCTCAACCCCTAGACATATCTCTCCAAACTCTACCATACAAACAAACCAATTCCTGAACCAAGCCCAAGCTCCACAAAGCCCAAAAGCCTAATGGACCAATTATGTCTTCTGAGACAGAGTTCGGGCCGAACTCTGCCTCCACACAGAGTTCGGGCCGAACTCTGTCCCCTGATTTCCAGCATCCTGATTTTTAGGGCCTGCTTGCTACAAGCTGTCCAACGGCCAAAAATTTGAATTATCCATACCGAATTCTGGCCGAATTCTGCTTGTCCCGAACCCTATAAATAGGCCTTGGTTTCTCTCATTTGAAACCATCCACTCTTCTATTCTTCTTCTCTTATATAGCCTATATAGTCAATAGCCTTACTCTTCCAATCTACTAGCCACAACACTTCCTAAGCCCGAAGGTGCTCAAGTGCGATTCAGCTAGAAGTTTTTGTGCAAGAATTGAAAAGAAAAGTCACTTGGACAATTCCAAGTCGCTTGGAAAAATCCAAGCAAATCGCCACTGCGATCCTCTGTAAGAAGTTGACGTGCTCTTCTGAAGAAAAGGCACGGGTTGTAAACTACTATTTCACAAATAGTGGATTTGAATCTTGAGCTAGAGTTCTCAGGCCTGGACTAGTCCTCCACGAGGGAAATCAGGTTAAAACTGCTGTGTTTGTGTATGCTCTTTTGATCTTTATTTACTTCCGCATTTCCTTCTGATTTATTTACTATCTTGATAGTTATTTTGTGGAGGTGATATAGAGTTAATTTTATTTGGTGATTATCGACACAAACTCTATTCACCCCCCTCTAGAGTTACCTACACCTGTGTTTTCAATTGGTATCAGAGCAAGGTCTCTATTGTTAGGCTTAACATCCTTAGAGTAGATCCTTATTTATTTGTGTATGGCATCGTATTCTTCTTCCTCCGATGAAGAGGGTTTTACTTCTAGTAGCATGGACAATCATGTTTCTTCTAAATGCAATAAGTGCTCTAAGTGGAAAGCCATGGCTAACCAATCCTAAAAGTTTGCTAAGACTTTTCATTCTACAAATGAAGAACTTGTAGAAAAGGTTATTCATTTAGAAGAAGCTAATGAGTTCTTGAGAAATGAAAACAATGTTTTATTATCTAGACTTGACTCTCAAAACTCATCTTGTGTTTCTTTAAAGAGTTTGAATGATTCTTCAATTTTGAAAATCAAATCTCTTTCCTCATCAATAGAAGATCTTAAGAAGCAAGCACATGAGCTAAATCATTTGCATGATTCTTCTATTGACTCTTTAAAGAAACAAAATGATGATTTTATTTCTAGAATTGCTTTATTTGAAAAAGAGAATTATGCTTTAAATGCTAAATTTGATTCTCTTATTTGTTTGCATAATGATTTGCTATTAGAACATGATATTCTTAAGACCAATCCATGCATAGTGATTCTCTTACTTGTGTGCATAATGATTTGCTATTAGAACATGATATTCTTAAGACCAAATCCATGCATAGTAATTCTCTTACTTGTGTGCATAATGATTTGCTATTAGAATATGATATTCTTAAGACCAAATCCATGCATGCTCACTCTAGAAATATTCATCATTCTAGTATGTCACATGTTCATAATTATGCTTATTCTGATACATGTGTACACACTAGTATTAGGTGCTTCTATTGCTCTCGCATTGGACACATGAGTGTAACTTGTCCTATTCGTAGGAGTTTTTCTACCAATACTAGAGTAAATAGTATATGGGTCCCTAAAGCTAACAAATGTGGATCCAAGTTTATTTGGATACCAAAGTCTTCGCCTAATGTTGTAGGTGGAGCTTCTTGTATTGGGATATAGCACCAAGGAGCGTGTTGGTGGTTGCAAAGCTCAAAGGTCATCTTCCAAGCAATTGTACCAACACAAGTGTGGCCACTAGAGCCACTTTGGTAACATGCTCAACGATTCTCTTTAAATGGTTGATATTTGTTGAACCTAGCATGTTTCTTTTGATGTCTTACTACTAGCTCACATTGATATCTTTTAGTTGCTTATTATATAAATTAATGTGAGATATAATACTAGCATGCTTAGTTGATTTTTTTTCTATTTCTTTTATATAGCATGACTAGTTACATAGCTTTATATGATTAGTTCACACTATGTAGTTTATCACTCATTTTCTAGTAGTGTGATACATTTATATATGCATGCTCGTTATTCTTAATCCTTATTTACAAAGCATGCATATCACTCTAGTCCATATAACCTTGGTTTTGATTTGAGTTAATATGATTTTAACTCTTCATCTTTAAAAGTTTTGAGATAGTTACTTCTTGCCGATTTGTATTTAATATATCATTGGTATTTGTGAATATATGTGTTTAGCACAAGCTACTTATAATTTGATAAGTATATACTTATACTTCTTTTTAATCTTGTGCTTGCATAATATCTTCATTATCAATTCTCATATTTTATTTTGATTATCCTATTGAGAATCAATTATGTCTTTGCCTAATAAAGTCTATTTATACGTGTTTTTGAATTTGTGATAGTTTTTCAAACATTCATGATGGATACATGACTATATTCATTAAATCTTCATTTACATGTAGATCATGTATTTATTATATTGACATCTATTTTGTATAAATATCTTTATGTGGGCATATGAGATAAGCTCAAGTTTCATATTATTTTGAAGAGTATTTATTCATACTTGTGCTTACCTTATAATTTAGCTATTGATTCTTTTGACTAAATTTGTGTTATCTCTACTTGAATCAATTAGCTTATTCCTTAAAGTCTTCTTTTTGATGATATCTTATTGGCTTTTATTTGTTGACTTTATGGATACATGTCTTTCACTCTTATTTTGATCTTTTTCGCTTAACCATTTTTCAGCCTGATTCCAGTTCTGTCACCAGAATCCGAAATTCGGGCCGAACTCTGCCCTTACCAGAGTTCGGGCCGAATTCGGCCTGGCTGTTCCAGAACCGGAAACAGCCTCAGCCGTTGATCATTATAGATCCAATGGCCATTATTGATTCCAAATGCTGATATTTATTTATTCAAATGCCTTTAAGTTGGAATGTTGAGAGAAAATATTTATTAGTGTCTTGTTCATGACTTTTATGGAAGTTCTTTAAGAATTGCTTGGTTTTGTGCTTTACCTTACTTATTGAGATCATCATACTTATTTTGAGTATGAATCTTCTATCTATTTATTTTCATAAAGTGTATTATGAAAATATTTGTTTTGAAAATATTCTTAGCAAATTTTGATGATCATTCTTTCATTATTTTTTGGGTATTTACCTCTCTTATTCATAGAGATTTTTATACTTTGATGTTGTTTGATGATATTGCATATATTCTTTTAAATCTAATTTCTTAAAAGTAAAGAACATTTTGGAAACAAGCCGAAAGGGTCCTTCTCTCATACAGGTGTAAATAGCCTGAAGCGACACGGTGCACTAGTCTTCGGACTACCGCTAGCTGGGAACCGGCCCCTACAGCTAACCCAAAGTGATCAACACTTTATAGACTTAAGATTTATTAAGGTCTACATGCAACCATTATCTAGTTCTGGATCCTCTCCTAAGTTCCAGAATACTTCATCTTATCTAGCCTTATATTTGAGCTATAAATATTTTATTATTATTGCCCAATGATGTTTTGTAGCACATGAGAATACATGTAATTGATATATCATAGTTCTCATGTTTTTAGCTACTATGGGTCGAACTTTTACGTTGAGATTTTCCATTTCTAGAGAATACACTTTCATAATGGTTATAATTTTGCACTCTCTAGATCAATCTATTATTTTATTATCTTGGGTTAATCTCAATATTTTTGGCAAAGAGATTTGCTTTATTGTGTTTTCATGAACATCTCTTTTGTCCTTTACTTGATGAGAGTCTAATTCATTTACTTGCTATCTTATACTCTTATCCTTGCTTAGCAAAGAGTATATAAATCATTTTGATCATTCAAAATGTATTACCCTTATTGTGAACTCTATGCTTAAGCATGTATTTTTTAGTGTTAGTGACTTAAGATTTAATGAGCACATTTATCATGTTAATGGCCTATCTCATTAATCTTAATTAGTTATGTAGCTAGCTTGCTTATTTGCGATGTATTGTTAAGCTACATAATTTTTGTTCACTTTCACTCATCTAGCTATCTTCTTGAACTTCAATCTATATGTGATATGCTAGTTTACAAAAACAAGATTTATGAATTCTTTCTGATTTGTATTCTATTTTAGATACATATGTTTGGTTTCTAAAATTAGTTTGACAAATTTTTTATTTTATCTTGTTTCCATTGAGGTTTGTGATTCATCGCTTTAACTTCCTTCCATACTAGTCATTGGAAAGCATCTCTTAAATTTCTCTCATCTTTTGAGTCATGATTCTATTATATTATCATTTCTTTGGAATAAATTTGCAATGATTTAAATAAGATTGACCCTTTTCTATATTTTCTATTGGTTTATTATATGGTTTTTAGATGGAATTTATGACGGATCATAATTATTTATTGGTTTACTTTATGAATGATCCTATTGATAGAGTAGTCCTATATTATCTAATTATGTGGTTATCAAGTTAATTTATTACTCTACTTTGACTACTCATGGATTATCACATATGCTCTTTGCTATTTGAAATTCATTGGTTTCTTATTTAGTATTAGCAAGGTTGGATTATTACCCGTTGATGGGTACATATGTGGTAAAACATACATAGTCCATGCAAAGCAATAAATTGGTTGATCATTTCTTAATTAGATAATCATGGACATGATATTTGAGATTTATTTTTTATTTTTGAGCTATATTTTGACTTTTATCATGATTGATTTAATTGACTTTATTGATGATGATATTTTTCTTTAGTTTTATTTTTATCTTTTGAGCTATATTGTGATTCTCATCATGATTGTTTTTAATGGACCTTATTTCTTTTCATGATGATCCTTTTCTCAAAAGGTAACATGCATTAATCTATCATATTTAAATATGAGATTCTTCTATATAGGCTAATGTATGTCATCTTTTGATTATATGTGCTTAATTAAGATATTATTTTGATCGTTCATTTTTAGTGACTATTATTTGGATATCTCTTCTAAAGATGATATTATTTATTCTATGATGTTTTATAGCCTTATATGCATTGAGCAAGGGGGAGAAATTAATAGTTGATTTACCCCTAGATCTTGAAGTTATCAATTTTTTATTTGCTATAAGTGCTTTGGAAACTAGGTACGCATATTTTAAGGGGGAGCAAATAAATTGGTTCAATTCATTTATACCCTTTAATATGTCGTATACCTAGTTCATCATTGACCCATATTTTTATCCTTATTTTAGTGATTGAGGTTATGATACTGTTATTTTGTGAAAGGTTTATGAGAGTATATGCAATTTTTTTATCATATTATCTCTCTTTTATATGGGTGATTTCGTTAATATTTAATTTCGTATTTTATCTTGATGACGATTGTGCTTTCTTTGATTTGGCTTTCTTTGTATGTTTCATTTGGCTTTCCTTGTTGAGGACTTATCCAATATTCATGATTTTATCTATATTTGTCATAGTTTGAGGGGGAGCATTCAATTCGACTGAATTTCTCCTTCTCAAACATTGTTTCTCCTTTACCTTCATATAGCATGATAAGGTAATTGAGTTCAAATGCATGAATTTTGGATAAGCAAATAGATTTGCAAATAATGAGATCTTTTTATATCAATTGCTTATATTTTACATTGATCATTCATTTATTTTGTTTCACTATTTATCTGTGGACAATTGTGACTATCATAGTTTCATTGATCAATGTTTCAAGTTTTTATATTTCAATTGATATCAAGTTTGTCTATTTCAATATCTCAATTGGTTTCTTTCTTCTTTGATATCTATTATTTGCAATTATCTAATCCTTATGGTTTTAGACTGAAATCTTTTATTTCATAATTCTCTTCCAAAACTAGAGCAATATTTTATATCATACTATGTTTTGGATGTCTTTCTTGGATTTTATGTTGGTAAACTATCTATTGATTATTTTATATTCTTTTAGTTTTACCAACTATTTGTGTTTTGATAAGCTATTTTCTATTTGGCACTCTACATTGGGTATGTAGTCTCTATACTTGTCTTTACACACTTCTCCCATTGTTCCTTTTTTAGTATATCTTGATCATGATTGTCTATGCCTTCCTCCTTATGCTTGAGTTCGTTTTATCTCTTATTACGGGGGAGCTTATTTTTTGATCATGTCAAAGGGGGAGAAATAAGTTTAAGTTAGCACTCTATCTTCTCGTAGTATGTGTTTATTAGTGATATTTGCATCTATCGTATCTGTCTTAAACTTAACCGATTTGCCATAATCAAAAAGGGGGAGATTGTTGGCCCAATGATTATATTGTGTTTTTGAATATGGCTAATCAGTTAAGTTTAACATAATGATGTCGCTAATATTCATATACTCACTATCATATTGCTACTTAAACTTAGCATTGTCCTAATTGTCCTATATTATATTGCTATGCTTGTATCATACTGCAACATATTTTGTTGGCCTAACATGCTATCATGTTGTTACTTAAACTTAGCAATGTCCTAATTGTCCTGTATTATATTGCTATGCTTGTATCGTACTGCAACATATTTTGCTGGCCTAACATGTATTTGTAGACATGCAGTAAGCATGATCAAACATGATCAAACAGGACATAGGCAATGAAGAATTAATGATGGAGCGAAGACGGCATCATACAAAAAGATTTCTCCGAACTGCCTAGCGACCTATCCGGGGCCTCGCATCGGGGGTTCCGCTGCCCGGTCAGCGGACAGGGGTCGAGGGGGCAGCGCCTCCCGTCGGGGGTTCGAGGGCGAAGCCCCCGAAAGGTATTCAGATTTCCAGATCTGTATATCTTTGGACGACTGCTGTCAGGGAAAAAAATGTCTTCAGGGCTGCTCAAATATCAGAAGAAAGGCATCATCAAAGGGCTCTTGGTTTTCCTACTTGTTCTAAGTCTGTAATCTTCAATTTATTGAGTCTAGGAGAATGTGTACGTTGAGTCGCACTGAGTCATCTCAACCCCTAGACATATCTCTCCAAACTCTACCATACAAACAGACCAATTCCTGAACCAAGCCCAAGCTCCACAAAGCCCAAAAGCCCAATGGACTAATTATGTCTTCTGGAGACAGAGTTCGGGCCGAACTCTGCCTCCACATAGAGTTCGGGCCGAACTCTGTCCCCTGATTTCCAGCACCCTGATTTTTAGGGCCTGCTTGCTACAAGCTGTCCAACGGCCAAAAATTTGAATTATCCATACCGAATTCTGGCCGAATTCTGCTTGTCCCGAACCCTATAAATAGACCTTGGTTTCTCTCATTTGAAACCATCCACTCTTCTATTCTTCTTCTCTTACATAGCCTATATAGTCAAGAGCCTTACTCTTCCAATCTACTAGCCACAAAACTTCCTAAGCCCCAAGGTGCTCAAGTGCGATTCAGCTAGAAGTTTTTGTGCAAGAGTTGAAAAGAAAAGTCACTTGGACAATTCCAAGTCGCTTGGAAAAATCTAAGCAAATCGCCACTGCGATCCTCTGTAAGAAGTTGACGTGCTCTTCTGAAAAAAAGGCACGGGTTGTAAACTACTATTTCACAAATAGTGGATTTGAATCCTGAGCTAGAGTTCTCAGGCCTGGACTAGTCCTCCACGAGGGAAATCAGGTTAAAACTGCTGTGTTTGTGTATGCTCTTCTGATCTTTATTTACTTCCGCATTTCCTTCTGATTTATTTACTATCTTGATAGTTATTTTGTGGAGGTGATATAGAGTTAATTTTTATTTGGTGATTATCGACACAAACTCTATTCACCCCCCTCTAGAGTTACCTACACCTGTGTTTTCAATTGGTATCAGAGCAAGGTCTCTATTGTTAGGCTTAACATCCTTAGAGTAGATCCTTGTTTATTTGTGTATGGCATCGTATTCTTCCTCCTCCGATGAAGAAGGTTTTACTTCTAGTAGCATAGACAATCATGTTTCTTCTAAATGCAATAAGTGCTCTAAGTGGAAAGCCATGGCTAACCAATCCTTAAAGTTTGCTAAGGCTTTTCATTCTACAAATGAAGAACTTGTAGAAAAGGTTATTCATTTAGAAGAAGCTAATGAGTTCTTGAGAAATGAAAACAATGTTTTATTATCTAGACTTGACTCTCAAAACTCATCTTGTGTTTCTTTAAAGAGTTTGAATGATTCTTTAATTTTGAAAATCAAATCTCTTTCCTCATCAATAGAAGATCTTAAGAAGCAAGCACATGAGCTAAATCATTTGCATGATTCTTCTATTGACTCTTTAAAGAAACAAAATGATGATTTTATTTCTAGAATTGCTTTATTTGAAAAAGAGAATTATGCTTTAAATGCTAAATTTGATTCTCTTACTTGTTTGCATAATGATTTGCTATTAGAACATGATATTCTTAAGACCAAATCCATGCATAGTGATTCTCTTACTTGTGTGCATAATGATTTGCTATTAGAACATGATATTCTTAAGACCAAATCCATGCATAGTGATTATCTTACTTGTGTGCATAATGATTTGCTATTAGAACATGATATTCTTAAGACCAAATCCATACATGCTCACTCTAGAAATATTCATCATTCTAGTATGTCACATGTTCATAATTATGCTTATTCTGATACATGTGTACACACTAGTATTAGGTGCTTCTATTGCTCTCGCATTGGACACATGAGTGTAACTTGTCCTATTCGTAGGAGTTTTTCTACCAATACTAGAGTAAATAGTATATGGGTCCCTAAAGCTAACAAATGTGGATCCAAGTTTATTTGGATACCAAAGTCTTCGCCTAATGTTGTAGGTGGAGCTTCTTGTATTGGGATATAGCACCAAGGAGCGTGTTGGTGGTTGCAAAGCTCAAAGGTCATCTTCCAAGCAATTGCACCAACACAAGTGTGGCCACTAGAGCCACTTTGGTAACATGCTCAACGATTCTCTTTAAATGGTTGATATTTGTTGAACCTAGCATGTTTCTTTTGATGTCTTACTACTAGCTCACATTGATATCTTTTAGTTGCTTATTATATAAATTAATGTGAGATATAATACTAGCATACTTAGTTGATTTTCTTTCTATTTCTTTTATATAGCATGACTAGTTACATAGCTTTATATGATTAGTTCACACTATGTAGTTTATCACTCATTTTCTAGTAGTGTGATACATTTATATATGCATGCTCGTTATTCTTAATCCTTATTTACAAAGCATGCATATCACTCTAGTCCATATAACCTTGGTTTTGATTTGAGTTAATATGATTTTAACTCTTCATCTTTAAAAGTTTTGAGATAGTTACTTCTTGCCGATTTGTATTTAATATATCATTGGTATTTGTGAATATATGTGTTTAGCATAAGCTACTTATAATTTGATAAGTATATACTTATACTTCTTTTTAATCTTGTGCTTGCATAATATCTTCATTATCAATTCTCATATTTTATTTTGATTATCCTATTGAGAATCAATTATGTCTTTGCCTAATAAAGTCTATTTATACGTGTTTTTGAATTTGTGATAGTTTTTCAAACATTCATGATGGATATATGACTATATTCATTAAATCTTCATTTACATGTAGATCATGTATTTATTATATTGACATCTATTTTTGTATAAATATCTTTATGTGGGCATATGAGATAAGCTCAAGTTTCATATTATTTTGAAGAGTATTTATTCATACTTGTGCTTACCTTATAATTTAGCTATTGATTCTTTTGACTAAATTTGTGTTATCTCTACTTGAATCAATTAGCTTATTCCTTAAAGTCTTCTTTTTGATGATATCTTATTAGCTTTTATTTGTTGACTTTATGGATACATGTCTTTCACTCTTATTTTGATCTTTTTCGCTTAACCATTTTTCAGCCTGATTCCAGTTCTGTCACCAGAATCCGGAATTCGGGCCGAACTCTGCCCTTACCAGAGTTCGGGCCGAATTCGGCCTGGCTGTTCCAGAACCGGAAACAGCCTCAGCCGTTGATCATTATAGATCCAATGGCCATTATTGATTCCAAATGCTGATATTTATTTATTCAAATGCCTTTAAGTTGGAATGTTGAGAGAAAATATTTATTAGTGTCTTGTTCATGACTTTTATAGAAGTTCTTTTAAGAATTGCTTGGTTTTGTGCTTTACCTTACTTATTGAGATCATCATACTTATTTTGAGTATGAATCTTCTATATATTTATTTTCATAAAGTGTATTATGAAAATATTTGTTTTGAAAATATTCTTAGCAAATTTTGATGATCATTCTTTCATTATTTTTTGGGTATTTACCTCTCTTATTCAAAGAGATTTTTATACTTTGATGTTGTTTGATGATATTGCATATATTCTTTTAAATATAATTTCTTAAAAGTAAAGAACATTTTGGGAACAAGCCGAAAGGGTCCTTCTCTCATACAGGTGTAAATAGCCTGAAACGACACGGTGCACTAGTCTTCGGACTACCGCTAGCTGGGAACCGGCCCCTACAGCTAACCCAAAGTGATCAACACTTTATAGACTTAAGATTTATTAAGGTCTACATGCAACCATTATCTAGTTCTGGATCCTCTCCTAAGTTCCAGAATACTTCATCTTATCTAGCCTTATATTTGAGCTATAAATATTTTATTATTATTGCCCAATGATGTTTTGTAGCACATGAGAATACATGTAATTGATATATCATAGTTCTCATGTTTTTAGCTACTATGGGTCGAACTTTTACGTTGAGATTTTCCATTTCTAGAGAATACACTTTCATAATGGTTATAATTTTGCACTCTCTAGATCAATCTATTATTTCATTATCTTGGGTTAATCTCAATATTTTTGGCAAAGAGATTTGCTTTATTGTGTTTTCATGAACATCTCTTTTGTCCTTTACTTGATGAGAGTCTAATTTATTTACTTGCTATCTTATACTCTTATCCTTGCTTAGCAAAGAGTATATAAATCATTTTGATCATTCAAAATGTATTATCCTTATTGTGAACTCTATGCTTAAGCATGTATTTTTAGTGTTAGTGACTTAAGATTTAATGAGCACATTTATCATGTTAATGGCCTATCTCATTAATCTTAATTAGTTATGTTGCTAGCTTGCTTATTTGCGATGTATTGTTAAGCTACATAATTTTTGTTCACTTTCACTCATCTAGCTATCTTCTTGAACTTCAATCTATATGTGATATGCTAGTTTACAAAAACAAGATTTATGAATTCTTTCTGATTTGTATTCTATTTTAGATACATATGTTTGGTTTCTAAAATTAGTTTGACAATTTTTTTATTTTATCTTGTTTCCATTGAGGTTTGTGATTCATCGCTTTAACTTCCTTCCATACTAGTCATTGGAAAGCATCTCTTAAATTTCTCTCATCTTTTGAGTCATGATTCTATTATATTATCATTTCTTTGGAATAAATTTGCAATGATTTAAATAAGATTGACTCTTTTCTATATTTTCCATTGGTTTGTTTATATGGTTTTTAGATGGAATTTATGACGGATCATAATTATTTATTGGTTTACTTTATGAATGATCCTATTGATAGAGTAGTCCTATATTATCTAATTATGTGGTTATCAAGTTAATTTATTACTCTACTTTGACTACTCATGGATTATCACATATGCTCTTTGCTATTTGAAATTCATTGGTTTCTTATTTAGTATTAGCAAGGTTGGATTATTACCCGTTGATGGGTACATATGTGGTAAAATATACATAGTCCATGCAAAGCAATAAATTGGTTGATCATTTCTTAATTAGATAATCATGGACATGATATTTGAGATTTATTTTTATTTTTGAGCTATATTTTTGACTTTTATCATGATTGATTTAATTGACTTTATTGATGATGATATTTTTCTTTAGTTTTATTTTTATCTTTTGAGCTATATTGTGATTCTCATCATGATTGTTTTTAATGGACCTTATTTCTTTTCATGATGATCCTTTTCTCAAAAGGTAACATGCATTAATCTATCATATTTAAATATGAGATTCTTCTATATAGGCTAATGTATGTCATCTTTTGATTATATGTGCTTAATTAAGATATTATTTTGATCGTTCATTTTTAGTGACTATTATTTGGATATCTCTTCTAAAGATGATATTATTTATTCTATGATGTTTTTATAGCCTTATATGCATTGAGCAAGGGGGAGAAATCAATAGTTGATTTACCCCTAGATCTTGAAGTTATCAATTTTTATTTGCTATAAGTGCTTTGAAAACTAGGTACGCATATTTTAAGGGGGAGCAAATAAATTGGTTCAATTCATTTATACCCTTTAATATGTCGTATACCTAGTTCATTATTGACCCATATTTTTATCTTTATTTTAGTGATTGAGGTTATGATACTGTTATTTTGTGAAAGGTTTATGAGAGTATATGCAATTTTTTTATCATATTATCTCTCTTTTATATGGGTCATTTCGTTAATATTTAATTTCGTATTTTATCTTGATGACGATTGTGCTTTCTTTGATTTGGCTTTCTTTGTATGTTTCATTTGGCTTTCCTTGTTGAGGACTTATCCAATATTCATGATTTTATCTATATTGGTCATAGTTTGAGGGGGAGCATTCAATTCGACTGAATTTCTCCTTCTCAAACATTGTTTCTCCTTTACCTTCATATAGCATGATAAGGTAATTGAGTTCAAATGCATGAATTTTGGATAAGCAAATAGATTTACAAATAATGAGATCCTTTTATATCAATTGCTTATATTTTACATTGATCATTCATTTATTTTTTTTCACTATTTATCTGTGGACAATTATGACTATCATAGTTTCATTGATCAATGTTTCAAGTTTTTATATTTCAATTGATATCAAGTTTGTCTATTTCAATATCTCAATTGGTTTCTTTCTTCTTTGATATCTATTATTTGCAATTATCTAATCCTTATGGTTTTAGACTGAAATCTTTTATTTCATAATTCTCTTCCAAAACTAGAGCAATATTTCATATCATACTATGTTTTGGATGTCTTTCTTGGATTTCATGTTGGTAAACTATCTATTGATTATTTTTATATTCTTTTAGTTTTACCAACTATTTGTGTTTTGACAAGCTATTTTCTATTTGGCACTCTACATTGGGTATGTAGTCTCTATACTTGTCTTTACACACTTCTTCCATTGTTCCTTTTTTAGTATATCTTGATCATGATTGTCTATGCCTTCCTCCTTATGCTTGAGTTCGTTTTATCTCTTATTACGGGGGAGCTTATTTTTTGATCATGTCAAAGGGGGAGAAATAAGTTTAAGTTAGCACTCTATCTTCTCGTAGTATGTGTTTATTAGTGATATTTGCATCTATCGTATCTATCTTAAACTTAACCGATTTGCCATAATCAAAAAGGGGGAGATTGTTGGCCCAATGATTATATTGTGTTTTTGAATATGGCTAATCAGTTAAGTTTAACATAATGATGTCGCTAATATTCATATACTCACTATCATATTGCTACTTAAACTTAGCATTGTCCTAATTGTCCTATATTATATTGCTATGCTTGTATCATACTGCAACATATTTTGTTGGCCTAACATGCTATTATGTTGTTACTTAAACTTAGCAATGTCCTAATTGTCCTGTATTATATTGCTATGCTTGTATCGTACTGCAACATATTTTGCTGGCCTAACATGTATTTGTAGACATGCAGTAAGCATGATCAAACATGATCAAACAAGACATAGGCAATGAAGAATTAATGATGGAGCGAAGACGGCGTCATACAAAAAGATTTCTCCGAACCGCCTAGCGACCTATCCGGGGCCTCGCATCGGGGGTTCCGCTGTCCGGTCAGCGGACAGGGGTCGAGGGGGCAGCGCCTCCCGTCGGGGTTTCGGGGGCGAAGCCCCCGAAAGGTATTCAGATTTCCAGATCTGTATATCTTTGGACGATTGCTGTCAGGGAAAAAGATGTCTTCAGGGCTGCTCAAATATAGAAGAAAGGCATCATCAAAGGGCTCTTGGTTTTCCTACTTGTTCTAAGTCTGTAATCTTCAATTTATTGAGTCTAGGAGAATGTGTACGTTGAGTCGCACTGAGTCATCTCAACCCCTAGACATATCTCTCCAAACTCTACCATACAAACAGACCAATTCCTGAACCAAGCCCAAGCTCCACAAAGCCCAAAAGCCCAATGGACCAATTATGTCTTCTGGAGACAGAGTTCGGGCCGAACTCTGCCTCCACACAGAGTTTGGGCCGAACTCTGTCCCCTGATTTCCAGCACCCTGATTTTTAGGGCCTGCTTGCTACAAGCTGTCCAACGGCCAAAAATTTGAATTATCTATACCGAATTCTGGCCGAATTCTGCTTGTCCCGAACCCTATAATAGGCCTTGGTTTCTCTCATTTGAAACCATCCACTCTTCTATTCTTCTTCTCTTACATAGCCTATATAGTCAAGAGCCTTACTCTTCCAATCTACTAGCCACAAAACTTCCTAAGCCCCAAGGTGCTCAAGTGCGATTCAGCTAGAAGTTTTTGTGCAAGAGTTGAAAAGAAAAGTCACTTGGACAATTTCAAGTCGCTTGGAAAAATCCAAGCAAATCGCCTCTGCGATCCTCTGTAAGAAGTTGATGTGCTCTTCTGAAGAAAAGGCACGGGTTGTAAACTACTATTTCACAAATAGTGGATTTGAATCCTGAGCTAGAGTTCTCAGGCCTGGACTTGTCCTCCACGAGGGAAACCAGGTTAAAACTGCTGTGTTTGCGTATGCTCTTCTGATCTTTATTTACTTCCGCATTTCCTTCTGATTTATTTACTATCTTGATAGTTATTTTGTGGAGGTGATATAGAGTTAATTTTTATTTGGTGATTATCGACACAAACTCTATTCACCCCCCTCTAGAGTTGCCTACACCTGTATTTTCATAAATTTGCAATTATTTAAATATGATTGACTCTTTTCTATATTTTCTATTGGTTGGTTTATATGGTTTTTAGATTAGATTTATGACGGATCATAATATTTATTGGTTCACTTTATGAATGATTCTAATGATTGAGTAGTCCTATATTATCTAATTATGTGGTTATCAAGTTAAATTATTACTCTACTTTGACTACTCATGGATTATCACATATGCCCTTTGCTATTTGAACTTCATTGGTCTCTCATTTAGTATTAGCAAGGTTGGATTATTACCCGTTGATGGGTATATATGTGGCAAAACACACAGTCCATGTCAAGCAATAAATTGGTTGATCATTTCTTAATTAGATAATCATGGGCATGATATTTGAGTTTTTTATTTTTTTTTTATTTTTGAGCTATATTTTGTCTTTCACCATGATTGATTTAATTGACTTTATTTCTTTTCATGATGATCTTCTTCTCAAAAGGTAACATGTATTAATATATCATATTTAAATATGAGATTCTTCTATATAGGCTAATGTATGTCATCTTTTGATTAAATATGCTTAATTAAAATATTATTTTGATCGTTCATCTTTAGTGACTATTAAGTGGATATATATCTCTTCTTGACTAAAGATGACATTATTCGTTGATTTTATAACCTTATATTTATTGAGCAAGGGAGAGAAATCAATAGTTGATTTATCCTTAGATCTTGAAGTTATCATTTTTTTTTGCTATAAGTGCTTTGGAACTAGATACACATATTTTAAGGGGGAGCAAATAAATTGGTTCAATTCATTTATACCCTTTAATATGTCGTATTCCTAGTTCATCATTGACCCATATTTTTAGTGATTGAGGTTATGATACTGTTATTTTGTGAAAGGTTTATGACAGTATATGCAATTGTTTTTATCATATTATCTCTCTCTTTTATATGAGTCATCTCGTTAATATTAACTTTTGTATCTTATCTTGATGACTATTGTGCTTTCTTTGATTTGGCTTTCCATGTATGCTTAATTGATTTGGCTTTCCTTGTTGAGGACTTACTCAAAATTTATGATTTTATCTATGTTGGTAATAGTTTAAGGGGGAGCATTCAAGTCGACTGAATTTCTCTTTCTCAAACATTTTTCTCCTTTATCTTCATGTTTATCTAAAGGGTATTCATATAGCATGATAAGATAATTGAGTTCAAATGCATGAATTTTGAATAAGTAAATAGATTTGCAAATAATGAGATTATTTTATATCAATTGCTCTATTTTACATTGATTATTTCTTTATTTTGTTCCACCATTTATCTGTGGACAATTGTGACTATCATAGTTTCATTGATCAATGTTTCAAGTTTATATATTTCAAATATCTCAATTGCTATTTTTTTTCTTTGATATCTATTATTTACAATTATCCAATCCCCATGGATTTTGACTGAAATCCTTTATTTTTAATTCTCTTCCAAAACTAGAGCAATATTTCATATTATACTATGTCTTTGGATGTCTTTCTTAGATTTCATGTTGGTAAACTATCTATTGATTATTTTCAAATTCTTTTAGTTTTACCAGCTATTTATGTTCTGACAAGCTATTTTCTATTTGGCACTCTACATTTGGTATGTAGTTTCTATACTTGTCTTTACACACTTCTCCTATTGTTCTTCATTTAGTATATCTTGATTATGATTGTCTATGCCTTCCTCCTTTACTTATGCTTGAGTTCGTTTTATCTCCTATTACAAGGGAGCTTATTTTTTGATCATGCCAAAGGGGGAGAAATAAGATTAAGTTAGCACACAATATGCGTTTATTAGTGATACATACATCTATCGTCTCTGTCTTAAACTTAAGTGATTTGCCATAATCAAAAAGAGGAAGATTGTTAGCCCAATGATTACATCGTGTTTTTGAATATGGCTAATCAATTAAGTTTAACATAATGATGTCACTAATATTCATATACTCACCATCATGTTGCTACCTAAACGTAGCATTGTCCAAATTGCACTATATCATATTGCCATGCTTGTATCATACTGCAACATATTTAGCTCGCCTAACATGTATTTGTAGATGTACAGTAAGTATGATCAAACGTGATCAAACTAGGACATAGGCAATGAAGAATTAATGATGGACCAAAGACGGTATAATACAAAATAATTTCTCTGAACCGCCTAGCGACCTATCCGGGGCTTCGCATCGGGGGTTCCCCTGCCCGGTCAGCGGACAGGGGTCGAGGGGGCAGCGCCCCCCGTTGGGGGTTCGGGGGAGAAGCCCTCGAAAGGTATTCAGATTTTCAGATCTATTTAACTTTGGACGACTGCTGTCAAGAAAAAAGACGTCTTCATATCTGCTCAAATATCAGAAGAAAGGCATCATCAAAGGGCTCTTGGTTTTTCTATTTGTTCCAAGTCTGTAATATTCAATTTATTGCGTCTAGGAGAATGTGTACGTTGAGTCGCACTGTGTCATCTCAACCCCTACATATATCTCTAAAGCTCTACCATATAAACAGAATAATTCCTGAACCAAGCCCAAGCTCTACTAAGCCAAATAAGGCCTAAAGGCCATTCTGCCACCTAGGAGGCAGAGTTCGGGCCGAACTCTGCCCCCACACAGAGTTCGGGCCGAACTCTGTCTACTGATTTCCAGGAACTAATTTTTAGGGCCTGCTTGGTACAAGCTGTCCAACGTTTAAAAATTTGAATTCTTGGGGCAGAATTCGAGCCGAACTCTGCCTCCCCAGAGTAGTATAAATAGAGCTTAAATTCTTTCATTTCAAATCATCTTCACCTTCAAATATTCAAGCCTTCTAAGCTCTACTACTCTAAGCCTTATTCTTCCATATCTCCTAAGCCACAACTCTACTTAGCCCAAGGTGCTCAATACGATATCAGCTAGAAGTTGTGTGCAAGAGTGAAAGAAAAGTTACTTGGACAATTCCAAGTTTTGCCACCTGCAAATCTGTAAGAAGTTGGCGTGCTCTTCTGAGTAAAGGCATATGGTTATACACCGGATTTCAATCCTGAGACAGAGTTCTCAGCCCTGGACTAGTCCTCCACGAGGGAAACCAGGTTAAAACTGTTCTGTCTGCGAATGCTCTTCTGATCTTTATTTACTTCCGCATTTCTCTATGATTTATTTACTATCTTGATAGTTATTTTGTGGAGGTAATATATATATATTTTATTATATATATATATAAAATATATATATATATATATATATTATATATATATAATATATTTATTTATTTATTTTTTATTATATATATTTAATATATATATATATATATAAATATAAAAAAAAATATATATATATATATATATATATATATATATATAATATAAATATAATATAAATATAAATATATATATATATATATATATATATATATATATATATATATATATATATATATATATATATATATATATAAACCAGAAACCCCCCTTTTATTCATGAAAGGCGCAAAATGCCGAAGCCTTTACAACTAAGTGCTAAAAGCGGGACACGCAAAAAAGGGGAGGGGGAGCCTCTCCTGGCAAAACGATCAAGAGGACAAAAGATCCCAAAAAAGTCGTTGGTCATGATTGCATATACGTTTGATCTTCAGGCTCTGGCGGATGACCTCACAGGTGAGCTGGTCGGCCGAGAATTGGCGGCCTTCGTATCTAGCTTTGTTACGGTTCTTCCAGATAACCCACGTGGTGGCGGCTGGGACGATCTAGTGGCAGTGAGACACATTGGCCCAGGTAGCCAGAAGATCATTGAAGCACCCACCAGCCGAAGTCATGATGCAATGATGGGAGAGGTCAGACCAGACACTAGCCGAAGACTTGCCATGACGAAGGATGTGGTCGATCGTTTTTGGTTGTTTCTCGATGCAGCAATGGCATGCTAACGCGAGGCTGAATTCGATGGTGGTAAGGATGTCGTCAGTGGGTAGTTTCTTGCGGACCGATCTCCATACCAGAAACGACCATTTCTTAGGGATATAGGGGTGCCAGAAAGGGCCCAGGATTGGTGCCGGGGGTCCGTGTCTGCGTGCGACCCTTCTGGCCGAAGCGACTGTGAAGACGCCATTGGGGGTCTCTGACCACGAGAGTATGTCATCTTCCGTGCCAATCTTCATGTCAGAGTTTCGTATGGTGGTTGCGTCTTCTTCACCGATCTAGTCCCGGATTCTGATCCAGTTCCAGTCACCAATGCTGTTGCCTAACTCTCTGATCTTGCTGTTAGCTGGGGCGACAGGGCAGCGGGGGATAAAATCAGTTTCCAACCATCAGTCGAGGAATATATCAGCATTGTCGGCAGCCAGCTGAAGGCGGATCTTTGGTTCAGCGAGGGAACGGTCGGTCAGAATGCGTCGCCAAGCCACCGACGATCTGCTGTTGCTGATTGTGCTAGCCGGGTGGATGTGTTTGAAATACATGGCCTTCATGAAGCGGATCCAAAGGGAGTGGTTCACACGGAGCTTCCACCACAGTTTCATGGAGAAGGCATCAACAATGTGGTGTAGTCTGGAGAAACCCAAACCACCTTCATTAGTAGGCTTGGCCATGGAACCCCAACTTGTCTAATAATATTTGTCTTTGGATTCATTGTGGCCCCGGAGGAAGTTTGCGAATAGATTCTCGATGGATGTGAAGAACTTCTTAGGGGATGAGCATGTCGCGAGGGTGTAAATCGGGATGGATGAAAGCACGTAATTAATAAGGATGATTTTGCCGCCTGGCGATAAGGTTGCATTATGCCAGCCTGCAAGTTATTTTTCCTGATTTTGCCAATAAGACCTTCGAAAATACCAGCACTCGATTTGCCTTAAACTAACGGGCAGCCGAGGTAGGAGAAAGGAGGATAAACAGCGTCAAAGGAGGTAATGTTGGTGAGAGTGGCAGTGTGCTCCCTGTTTGTAATATGGTGGACATATATGACGCTTTCTCTGGGGTTGACTCGTTGACCTGAGCAGTTAGCATATCTTTGGAGCACATTGTGTACTGCTACGACTAAATCATTGTCTCCGGATAAGAAGATGAGGATATCGTCCGCGTAAGCAAGGTGCGTGATGATCGGGCAGCCGCTGACTGTATGGAAGTGCTTGAAGTGAGGGGTCTTCGGCAGCTTATTAAGATTTCTGCTTAAGTCTTCCGCTGCAATGATGAAAATAGTTGACGACAGCGGGTCTCCTTGCCTAACGCCCCGACTAGATTTGAAGAATCTGCCCGCTTGACCGTTGATATCATGGAGAACCATGAGTTGTTGATCGATCTCCACACCGCGCGGATCCAGGTTTCAGAGAAGCCGAAGGCTCTGAAGACCCATATCATGAACTGCCAGTCTAGTTTGTCGTAAGCCTTCTCCATGTCCAATTTGATAGCGATGTTCCCACCCTTGGACGGTAATTTCATGCATGTAATTATTTTCTGTGCCAGCATAATATTGTCTTGGATGTTTCTGCCCCTGACAAAGCTGCTCTGTTCCTCAGATATGATTTTGGAAGAAGGTCGGTCATGCGGGTGGCGATGATCTTGGAAATGATTTTATTGGAGAAGGTGCATAAACTGATGGGTCTGAAATCTTGGAAAAAGGCGATCGTCGCTTCGTGTATGTCATTCTTGATGATGTCCCAACACATACGGAAGAATATACCGCTGAACCCGTCCGATCTGGGGGCGCTATGGGCCTCTAACGCCCAAACAGCCTCTTTTACCTCCTGCTCGGAGGGAAGGCATTCCAGGTGGTTGTTGTCCATGTCATTGACATTGATGGGGATATCAGAAAGGAAGTTCGGGTCCCTCGTGACAGTTTTTTTAGTGAACAGCTGCGAGTAGAAGTTAGCCGCTGCTAGTTGGATGCCTTGCTGGTCTTTTATAATGTTCTTGTTGTCATCTACAATTTGGTGAATGTTAAGCTTCTGTCTGCGTCCTTTGACGCAGGCATGGAAGTAACCGGTGTTTTTGTCTCCTTCGCTATCCCATTTGATCCTGGCTTTTTGCTTTCATAACTCAGTTTCGACCTTGACTCGAATTTGAGGATGGCTTTGGAAAGGTTCAGGGGTGACCGAGTTGCTTGCGAGTTGTCTGCCAAATATAGTGCTTTGGCTCTAGTCACATCATCTTCGACAATACGGACTGCTTGGAAAATGTCTTCAAAAGCCTGTTTGCTCCACGCTGAGAGGGCTTTTCTAGTGTTCTTGAGTTTGTTGGCCGCACGAATGAGGGGGTCGAGGGAGTCAGATCCGGACCACGCGTCTTCCACGATCCTCAGGAATTGGGGATAATGGCACCAAAAGTCCAGAAAGCTGAAGCTTCTTTTGATCTAGTTTAAGTTACGATTGATTTTGATGAGGATGGGGTTGTGATCGGACTCAGTAGCGTTGAGGTGAGTGAGGTTGGAAGTGATGTTCAGGTCTTTCCATTGAGCATTGATGAGGGCTCGGTCCAGTCTTGAGTATTGTCTACAGTTGCCTTCCTACATGTTACACCAGGTGAATGCACTATCTGTGAACTGATGGGGAGTTAGGTGAGCATTGAAGATGAAGTTGTTAATGTCTTGCATGGCCGTCAGAGGTGGTAGCCTGCCTCCTGTTTTCTCTTCTCTCTGCGATATCGCGTTGAAGTCTCCCACACAAAGCCAGAGGGATGGAAGGTGTTGGAGATAGTGTCCTGGAGGTCTCTCAAAAGCTGTTTGTGTTCTGTGATGTTGCAACTCCCATGGACAACTGATTGCAGGGCCCGTTCAGGGAGGGTGGGGGTAATCCACCCAACACGAGAGAGCCTGCGTAGTATCGAGCACGATACTGATATTTATATTGGAGGAATACATGAGCCAAATGTCATGAGTGCCTGCAATGGTAGAGTGGAATCACAACTACAGCTGAATCGATTTAATCCTATGAGAGGGGATTTTGGGTTCTAAGTTGATAAAGATGTCTATTTTGTGGATTCTCTTGAGGCTAAGTAATCTCCTCAAGGTTGGTTTGTTGGCCAGACCTCTAACATTCCAGGATAGGATGTTAAGCATTAGTCTTGTTGTGAGGTTGGTTTTTTGAGAGTTTCGCGGCTGATCTTGTTGACAGAGCTGTAGACTTGTGGGCTCCAGTGTTCTTGTAATTTTTGTTTGCTGATAGCTTATCAGGGTTTTGATTCAGATGTGAGGCCGATGGGGCTTCCTCTGTAGTGAGGGTCTCTGTTTCTTTGTCTGGGCTGGAAGGATCTCCAAAATGAGTGGTCGGGTAAAATGCTCATGCGTCGATGGCTTGCTGACAGCTGATGACTTGCTCTGGGCCTAAGTTTGCCAGGTCTTGTGCCAGAAATTGGCTTCCTGAATCTCGGTTCCCTCTGTGTTGCTACTGTCTGCTGCTAGTTTGGTGTGCTCATGGCGATCTTCATTTCTTTGTGGGCTGTTGGGAAGATGGTTATTAACTTCTTGGGTGTTCTGGTTGTCATTGTCTGGAGGTGTTGGATTGCTTTTCCTGCGAGTGGTAGGAGAGCAATTGCGGTCTTCTTTAGTAAGGGTGTTTTCTTCCGATGTCAGGATGTCAAAACTATTGTGGGTGTATACAGTGATGCTTTTTGGTGTGGTGGGGTTTCGACCCAGCTCGGTGGGTTTGTTGGGTGTCTGTGTCGATTATGGACTAGCTCCAAATCTGATATGCGAGTTCAGAGGAGGTAGGATGGGAGATCTCTGCTCCTGGTTCTTCTTTGGCTTGTGTGCCTTCGAGTCCACCAGTTATTTTAATGCGGGGTGTGCTCTGAAGTAGTACTTGATTAGGTGTCCTCTCTTTTTGCAGTGATTACAATAAATAATGTTGTTGTCGTATAACAATGGTTGCGTGTGGATCTTATCGCCTAGCTCGATGTTGATAGATTTGGGGAGTTCTTTGGATAAATCTAGTTCTATGTAGACTTTGATGTAGTTGGCTCTGGTAAGCTTCCTTGTTTCCTCCGCCATGTCAACGAACGTGCCGAAAGAGTTAATAGTTCATTTCAGTGCTGCGGGGATAAAGCATATTAGCGGGGGGTTAGAAAGGGTAACCCAAGCGGCCACGATGGGTGAGTCCTCTTTAGGATTGTGGTCTTGGGCCCATCTCATAGCTGTCATAGTTTTGGAGTCTATCTTGGTTGAACCTCGCGTCTGAACTAACTTTTGGTTTGTCGCCGAAGATAAATGAAGAATGATGTTTTTGGGATCCAGGGGTGCGACTCTATAGTCAGAAGTAAGATTCCATTTGGCAATTTCTTCTTGCACTCTGGCGAGCTTGGGGCATCCCGTGGGGAACCGAAACACAAATATGGAAGAGAACTGCTCGTACAATGATGCCAGGTACGAGGAGGAGAATGGGATCGATAACGCCTGCCCTTCCACTGGGGTAGGGTATTCGATCTCGGGTAGAGGAACGTTTGGAAGAATAGGTTTTTTCTGGGCCTGCCGATCCAGGCGGATCATGTCCGCGAAAGAGATGTGGCTCGTCAAAGCGCTGAGAGAAGAGGTGGGGACCCCTGCGACACTGGGGACACTGGCTCCAGGTAGTGGGGGCTCCTTAGGAGGAGGCCAGCGGAGGGAAGCTGCTGCGGGGACAGGTCTGCCAGAGTTCTCGAGAGTAGGAGAGGGAGGTGGAGGCGCATAGTGTGCGCCAGAGGGGGCACAGCTATTTACGCATGAGGGCGCATAGGAGGCGGACGGGGAGGCTGCAAAAGAGACACGCGGAAGGCGCATAGGGGGGCCAGCAAGGGGGGATACTAGAAGAGGCGATCAAGGGGAGAACATGGGACATAGGCGCATAGGGGGGCAGAACAGGGCACATGAGGGAGGGGTCGAGGCAGGGGCGAAAGCGCGGGAGGGGATCGCCTCGCTGGATGGCAGCGAAGAGATGGGGGGCGCATGCGCATAAGCAAGGCGCATGGTCGGGCACAACGCACGGGGGCGTCTGCGCCCCAAGGAGGGGTGGTAAGGAGTAGGCGCATGCGGGAAGGGGGCGCATAGCCGGAGGATGGCAGAGAGGGGGCACATGCTGGCGGGGGGCATTGCCGGACGCGACACTCGCGAGCGTCTGCGCCCATAGGATGGTGGGGGGTTAGGCAGAAAGAGGGGGAGTTTGAATTCAAAATCGAAACGAGGAATGGAGGGAAAAATGAGGAGGAAAGGGCTGGAATGGCAGGGGGAGGGGGAAGGGAAAAGGCGGAGGAGGGGAGGTGAGGGGAAGGTGGGGAGGAGGTAGCGGTGGATGGAAGAGGGCGGGGGGGTGACTACTAGGAGGAGTTGGGCAGGGGACCAAGGTGGCACGCCGCAGGACACCGTCGTGGCGGAGAAAAATGGCCCGGGGGCCCGAGCCATCATCACAGTGGAAGAAAAGGAGGGGGGTGGGGATAGGGAGAAACAAGCGGGGGGCATAATATATATATATATATATTATATATATGTGTATGTGTAAGAAAAGGAGGGGGTGGGGATAGGGAGGAACAAGATGGGGGCATATATATATATATATATATATATATTTTTATATATATATATATATATATATATATATAAAATATATATATGGGCATTAAGCCCTACATTGCATATATTAGTCTAAGTGGGCTTTCAAGCCCTACATTATTTGTGTTATATTTCAAATGGGCTATTAGCCCAACATTGCTAGATAAATAATCAAAGTGGGCTTTTAAGCCCTAAAGTTCTTGTTGATGGGCTTTTAGCCTATATTATAATATTATTCTTTCCAAAAAGGGCTACAAGCACAATATTGTTTAAATAGATATTTCGATTAGGCCTTTAGCCCTAAAAGTACATTTTGTATTGGGCTATGAGCCCTAAATAAGAGTTTTAATTTATTTACATGTATTGATCCTAAAAAGTCAATTGGTCTAATAAAATGTCCTGAAGACTAACTATTATTTTAATCATTTGATTATGGGCTTGCATTACATGTTAATGCCTAGACCATAACCTCGAGAATAATGTTGTAATGTTCTAAATACTTGATAAATATTTTGGCTCTATATTTTACTAAGTTCTTTAAATCAATTACAGTTTACCCTATTTAACCAAAATCACGATCATGAATAATCAAATTTTTTTCTTTCCTCGATCATCGTACCGACTTCCAAAACTGGACTTCTATATATGAAATAGGGCTATTTAGACTATTCTGGACTTCATAGAATTGTCCGTTTCGTCATCTGGGATCGTTTATTGGGAGTTAGCTTATAAACTATTCTGTGTCGACACGTTCATGTCGTTCACGTCGACAATAACCTTTTCAGGAAACTATCCTACAATTATGTCACTACCACATTTTAGCCTTGAGGGTATTTTGGTCATTTTGATTTTTATGAATTATTTTATTAATTTTTTTATTGGTGTTGTGATTTTTGACTTTTGCTAATTGTGACTTTAGAGACTAGCCTAGAGTTTGACTTTGACTTTAGTGACTTAGTTAGCATGGAGTGGGACCCTAATGTGACTTAAGTTAGTCTTAGTTGACATGAGTGTGACTAGGGTTCATGAGAGGATTGGGAGAGTTTTGTATTTGGACCTATAGCTAAGGGGTTGAGCTGGCTAGCTTATTAACTTGGCACAAAGCCCATTTACATGAAACCCTAACTGTGATCCCCTACATTGCCGGCCACCACAGCCCAAATTAAACTTAATTTCAGCCTATATAATGTATCTCCATAACCACTAGCCTCTATTAGAAATTTCCCTTTAGGAAACCCTAATTTCTTTCCCCTTTCTTCATTCCTCCACCAAATTGATCCCAATCTCTTGCATTTGAATCCAAACCGGGAGTAGAAGAAGAAGGAGGCTAGCTTGCAAGGAGGAGAGCTCATTGGGACATAGCTTGAGGAAGGAGGCTTCACTATTTGGGGCTTTTTCTTGGAGATTGGATCTCTATAGGTAATTCCCACAAATCACCCTAAAATCCTGATTTAATTCCATAGATGTATCCATCTAGGTGTCCCCTAGCTGTAGAAAAAGTTTAGTGGAAATTCGTGTTGATTTGGTGTCCGTATCTGACACGTATCATTGTAGGCTTTTAGGTGTTCGATGAAATGCCACAATAGAATTTTTACTATTATTTTTAACATGTATTTGAACTGATTTGTAGCCCTATAGGTGTGGTTTGATTTCGTGTTTGAATGAACTAATTTTTGTGTCTGTGTCGTGTGGAATGAAGGGCTGGACACGTCGTACAAACAATACGGGCAGTGTCCTGCTACCCGATCGCGACATCTCTGTGTCTGTGTCACTTGGACACGTAACACTTGGTGAGTGTCTTGGGGCAGTGACTGACGCATCATCCCCTAAGTGGCGTATCGAGTCGTGTTGTGTCGATCTTGTATTTATAAGTGCACTGATTTTATGAACACTGTGCAGTAGCCGTGTCTAGGCTCTAATACGCGTGTCGTACAGAGCACAAACACGCCGTGGACATGAAGTGTTGTGTCGTGAGTATAGCCCTATGTGTGGGCAACATGTGGACACAGCCACGTGACTCCACGTGAGTCGTGTCTTGTCCACGAGCTCGTGGACTCGCCACACGAGCCTGTGCAGTGGCCATGTGTTGGCGGGTGGTCGTGTGTGTCTGGACACATCATGTCCTGTCTGTGGATACCATACGACTCGTGGGACACCCAGAGATATGCACGAGTGATTACCAACCATTAATTTGGGTTTTCTATTTGATTTTGTGTCGGATTTGGGTTTTTCCCTATTTTTACTGATACGTGAACAGTAACATATTTATGAGATTTCTAATGTATTTTTAATTGATTTCAAATGTAATTTAGATGTTATATATATGTGATATCATCTCTGGTTGTTTGATTTGTGTTAAGGATTCAATATGGAGCTCGATTGGTTGTATGAATGAGGATACATAGGTTTAACTGCTGGGTTTCAAAATTTCTGAATGAGGGTTATGCATATAATTGTGTGTTGAACTGGAATGTAGGATTACTTATAATTTTCCTGAGTTATAAACCATATCACTGCTGTACACTCAGGACCAGATTTCACACAACCTGAGAACTGTACACACCCTCACTATTACTCTCATCTACCTATATACACACACACCCTGTCACACTGTGCAGTGGTACACACATATGTCACTCACTAATACACTCATGAACTGTAAACACCCACACACTATACACTAGTGTACATGACACTACACACACAAGGTACTGTTGTCTTGACTGAACCCGAGAACAACCTGGAACTGACATACACACACACAGCTGAACTCAAACACTCTCCATATCACTCTATAACCTGACACACACATATGTGACCTGTTCACAAACACACACACACACTCCCTAACCCAATGACTACATAATGGAACACACACACACATAATAAAACAGTAGTACACACACCTCCAAAGTACTGTCACACCAGTACCCTTGCACACACACACTCATACATGTGAGAAACATACATAAACCATATTCACATACACCCATGACACCATGTATCCTTAACCTTTGTAGGTAACCCAATACACACATACTCATCCCCCTACTTATATATATGTGTACCATGGTTGTGCCTTGCTTGTGTATTAGGCACTAGCCTATATGAATACTTATGTATATATTGTATAAGGATGAATATACATAGTTTGTATTTGTGTGTGATAACTTGTTAGGGCTTTGATTGTGTTTGAGTGCTAGCCTAGGCTTGGTTAGGCTTAGTGAGACTTGATTGGACAAGGATTGACCTAGTATGACTAGAGTTGACTAAGAGTTGACTTTAGTCTAGAATGACCTAGAATTCATATAAAATGTACTATAAAGTTTAATATTACCATTCTGGACATGTTGTGACCTGTGTTGCTCTAAATAGGACTCATCTACTCTGATTAGACATATATACTCATCGGATACTCAGGATACCAGGCAAGTACATTTTTTGACCGTTTCATACTTGATAGGATTTATATTTATGCTCTAGATTACTTTACTTGATGCTGTCACGTTGCTAACACGGATTGGTACTATATGGAATCCTTCATGAGATGTTATCCCCCTCAAGAGCATCGGGTTACGTCATGTCATGTGCGTTTCACTTTCATCATGTACTCCGGTGCTTTCACCATTCATGTGCACTCTTGTGATTTATGTACTCTCATCTTCACAGAGCCCCTCATGTATACTGTATGTACACCCATTTATGGGCCCCTATATGAAATCATGTACAATAACATAACTTGTCTAGATCCTTGTGTATTGATTGGGGTACGGGGGAGTATAAATGGTCATGTGAACAATTCTAAAGTAGTGTAATCATGTACAAACTCTTAGAATAATCATGTGCAAATTTAAGCTGTTCATATATCTACTTGTACTCTACATCACTAGTCACTGTTAGCTCTTTACTTATAGTAGATATTTCTTTACAGTCATCTCTTTTACTTTATATATTCTCCAATGTTTCATGTATCTTACTCTATAACATATTTATATTTTCTGTCATATTATGAACTACGTGAGATGTATTGTGCTCGTTCCTGTCCTAACTGGACCTGTTGAAATATTACAGATGATATTGAGGAATTCTGTCCTATATACTATGGAGCAGGCCTAGATAACACCTGCGAGCTGGACTCCCAGGAGGACCCTGCCCTTGCAGAGGATATTACCCCAGTAGTCTAGGCTAGTTAGCTAGACTAGTTATTTTACTTTATTGTCTTGTCTTATTGTGGATACATTATGTACTTATTTGGGATTTTGTTATTCTGGATGTTGTGGAGATGCTATCTTAGACTCTTAGACTTCTTCTCCTATTGTATTTCATTTGGCGACTTTCATATCTATCGATCTTATCGTACTTTCTACCTTAGCTGTGATTGAGTTACACATTTCTATATTATCCTCCATTCGAAGCGTTCTACCACCGATAATACGACGTAGAGAAGCGTTCTACCACCGATAATACGACGTGTACCTTATAATTGAGTTACACATGTACCTTATAATTGTACTTTACTTATCGTACTTTCTACCTTAGCTGTGATTGAGTTACACATGTACCTTATAATTGTTAGATGTATGTGACCTAGAGAAGCGTTCTACCACCGATAATACGACGTAGGCTGGACGTACCCACTTCTCATGCCCCTATACTGGGTGCAGGTCGTGACAAATTATGTTACTCATTTCTTAAATATTGCTATAAATGCTTGTATAGTAGCATAACATAATTTTGTGACACTTGTAGCTTGACACATTACTCTTTATTCATTTGTCATGATTTCGCGATTCTATGATCATTATGATCGTATCTTGACTAGTGACTTTGTGATCATCTCATGCCATGACTTGTTTATGACTATTAGTTGGACAGAGAAATACTTTAGTACACATGTGGGCTACCCAGAACTATCCCAGTAGTCTTACTTAAAGAATAGCCAACGCACATCACACGTGCGTCGTGCCATATCTTAACCCCTAGTCGCCCACATGTGGAATTCGGTATTTCAAACACTTAGAATAAATGTTTTTTTTAAATTCATGCCATGTTAGTCCTGCTTATCCGGATTAGCCAGATACTATTAGTCATTTATTTACGTAGTCATTATTTTTATTTAGTTGCTTATTATTTCCTTGGCTACTTGCATGATCCTTTACATGTTATCATTTCATAACAATTACATGTATTTGTAGTTAATATTTGGTTATGGTTAATATCTGTGTAAGTGGTACTTGCTCCAATCCTGACTGGATAACTATTTTTAGGCGTTATCTCCCTTTGGACCTTGGACCGCATGATAAACCATAGGCTCTGAAGCTATTCTTGGAGGATTCGACCATATTTGTTCCATTTGCTTTCTGTCATTTTCTAATCTTACCTTTCATTTTATTATCGGATTTGTCTTCGGTAACTCTTGTTAATCTTGTATTAAATGTGATCAAACACTTGTCCTTTGATTTTTAATCAAATTTGTTATCTTTTTTATGTCATCTTCCTTTTGTTACCGTGAATGAGTTATGTTAGCAAATCATGTAACCTTAAAGTATAGACAGCGCACTACAGTCGATGCTGCGACATAGGCTGGGCATGACTCGTGACATGCGGGCGTGGGTCATGACAAAAATCTTTATCAAATCCTAACCAAATCCTACCAAAACAAATTCCTATCAAATTTGAACCCTTTAAACATTAAATCTTTACATTTTAAAGGAGAATTTGGCCAGCCCACATCCCTAGAATATCCTAAAATCGAGCGTAACCTCCCATTTATTTCTCATTTTCACATATATTATTCTACCTGACATGAATCCATCTTCCCTACCACCTCCAACCCTTCTACCACCTTCATCTCGACCCTAGAACTCTGTCATGCTCCAATCCTAAAATACGTAGGACTAGAATATGTAAACATGCCAGATACGTATCAAGTGGACTTCATCCCAGCTCGTATACATATACGCTGTCTTCGTTAGGTAGTTATATTTATATATCACTATGATAATTCTATACCACAATCCACTGAAGATAAATCCATCGTAAGACAAAGTGCACTAATGTTGATCAGGCATTAACACATCGGATCCTACAAACAAACAAAAATAGACAATGCATAATGAATTTGACTAGGCTCTATTACAATCGTCAGAACAAGCTCATAGAGAGTAATAAAGCTTGTAAAGCTAGGCCATATCAGCAGAATAAAGTAACAAAAAATAAATATAATCTCATAGGATCATAATAAATATATAAACCAATATACATATACCTAAAATCCTCAAGATGCAATCGTTAATCACCATCTAGTTTATACAGCAAACTGAGCAATAACCTGGAGAGATCGCCAGGTCCTCAAGGGACATAGCAAGACACATAATATACAAGCCTACTTTGACAGTAATAACATGCATGAAAAGATAGAAAATGGTACAAAAAATAATGACTGAAGAATACACAGTACAAAAAATAAAATATGAAGGAAATGGTATGTCGTTGAGAATGGTGCTAGTAAACATAACTGCAAGTAAATCGGAATAAATCGCAACTCGATCTGAGCAAATGGCCCTATAGATCACAGCTCGATAGGGGCTAACAACCTATAGTAAGTCTATACCGCAGTTCGGTGGGAGCTCATAATAGAGAGTGGTCAGATATAGTCAACACGTATAACAAAATCCTTGTCTAGAACTACGAGTCAAGTCAATCATTTCAAGTCCAAGTCAATCATGTCAAGGGAACATGATATAGGACCGAACAAGGACAATCTCAAGAAGTATACAAGGATATGGCAGAATATAACAAACAATAATAAAAAGATAGAAACAATCTACGTGCACGTATAACGATAAAATAATAATGTCATGAATAGAGATAATAAACAATCAAGTATGACTGAAAAGAAAAAAATAATATAGAAAATGCATGTAAATACTATACAGTTCGGCAAGGTGTACTTGCATGTAGTCCAAGTCCTCGCTGAACCCGCAATAAAAAGGCCTATCAAGAGTTCACATACAATAAATTAATTACTACTAATATTCTAATTATATATATGACACATGGGTTTCCTATCACATCAAGCCTACAAGCTCCTAAAATTCCTAGACCTAATTTTATGGTTTCCCACTTCCAGAATTGAAAATTAAGTCCCTAATTGAAGGACATCCATATAAATAATCTAAAATCATAAAAATAATGATTTTAATAGAATTTATATGGAATTAAACTTTGAATTCCAGATTTGAAATCCTAAGAAAAACTCATGGCTAGTTGACTTCTATGTCAGTCAGTCAACCCAAAACTTGTCTTGAACATCACCAAACTTCTAATATTACTTAAATACATGAAATAAAATTTTAAAACATAATTAATACTGATTATTTCACAAAAAATAAAATCATGTTTATTTTTTAAATCAACTCCTAAATTTTTAGCTATTCCACGTCAGCAACTTACCAGAAAAGCTAGTATAATGACCCCTATTTTTCGTTTAGATTTAAGATGATAAAATCACGAAAATATTTTTTAAAGTCATATTTTATTGTAAGAAACCTTCATTAAATCAGTTTTGATAAATTCTAACAATTTCCTATAATTTTGCATCAAGGGTGCTCAAAACTAGTTCTACCGTGACCTGATTTTTCAACTACCCAACATGCAAACTTTATAGATGGAAATATGGAAAAAAAAGAGATCAAAATATAAATTTTAAGATATTAATTTCAGCTTTTTTTTTACTGATTTATTAGCATGGGATTTGAGAAAGAAAAAGATAGAATTTACCGAAATACTTGGCTAGAAGAGTTGTGGGTGCTCCTCCTTGTCCAAGATCCCAACTTTTTTGCTTTGCTTGTTTGCTACCCCATTGTTGATGGGTTTGGTGATGGAAAGGGTTCTTGAAGGTTGGATGGTGAAGATGATAGTTTTTTTGGAGGTTTAATAGTGTTTGGGTGAAGAGATTGTGTAAAGGAGAGATTTTGAGTGAGAGGAGATGATTTAATGGTGCTAGGATGATAATAGAGAGGGAAGAAGGTTGCAATTTTTGAAATTAATTGAAAAGGGACTTCTCTTTGGGTGGTAGATGATAGTTTTGGTGTTAGAGTTAGGGTTTTATGAAGGTGTATATATATATATATATATATATTTTTTTTTTTTTTTTTATGAAGGTGTATATATATATATATATATAATATATATATATATATATATATATATATATATATATATATATATATATATATTATATATATATATATATATTTTATATATATTTATTATATATATATATATATATATATATATATATATATATATATATATATAAATATATATATATATATATATATATATATATATATATATATATATATTTTATATATATATAATAAAAAAAATATATATATATATATATATATACAAAATATATATATATATATATATATATATATATATACAAAAAGGGTTAATTTCTAAACTATATAGGGTTGGCCATGTGTGGGATGCCTATTGTGGTTGGGTATGGTGGTGTAGGGGCCAACTAGGTTAGTATTTTGGTTAGATAAATATCTGCCAACTAGGATGACCTTTATATACACTTTCTATACAAGGAAACCAATATATATATATATATATATATATATATATATATATATATATATATATATATATATATATATATATATATATATATTACGGAATCGAAACTTTATTGAAGTAATAAGCACAAAATGCCGAAGTCTATAGAAGGTAGCGTGCACGACGCGATAAGAACAAAACAAAAACAAACAGCGCGTGCAGCGCACAAAAAGGAACCGGATCTCGGCGCCCACTGACAGGAGAAGTGTGAGAACCCGCGTTTCGGTTACGCTACTGTACCGAGCGGGCCTGTGATAAGATCGTATATTAGGATTTGAAACCACAATTGCTTTGAATTTTTTTTGATTTCCTCTATCACCCTTAGAACTCGAAAATTGCATTCAGTCATCTTCCTTGAACTCCTTACCATGAATTCTTGCCTTTTTCGATTTCGAAAGGACGAATGCTCGTATTTGACACTCATTTAGATTGTATTTTATCATAAGAAGGTAGTTATTAGAACAACTTAAGCGGGATTGATTATTTAAGGTAATAGAGGTAGGATAGACGTCTCTATTAGATAGACCAAGTGGATTTGGCTGGCAATATAGAATTCATATAGGCGACTTAATCTAGTGAAAGACTCTAGGAGCAATGGACTGCAACCATTCTACAATTTTACCTATGATTAGGTAGAGATGGGTAGAAGTATACAAAGTTTAATTTGGAAGATAAGATAGGGTTCTCAATCAAAATGAATAGAGTAGCTTGGGAGAATATTTGGAAGAATTTTAGGATTAGATACGGTTCCTAGTTAGAGTGTGATCACCTATATGGAAGACTATAGTAAAAGGATTCAAAGTCATGTTAAGAATAGAATGAGTCCATAAGCACTGTACTTAAGATAGATACAGAACATCGTAAAAATTCTATGGGTTGCATCGAGGCAGAGAAAGTTTCACTTAAATAATATAGAAATCATGATAGTAGGCCTAAGTCAAAAAAATGGAGTTACACTGGACAGTAGCCCAAATTTTTTACTAGGGATAATCCTATTAAATAGATACATGTTGATAGGTTATACCATAGTATCGATCATGGGATAGAGTGTAGAGTAGATAGTACTGTGTTAGACTAACCATACCAATATATAGAAGGGGAATTGTTAGCCCAATGATTACATTGTGTTTTGGAATATGGCTAATCAGTTAAGTTTAACATAATGATGTCACTAATATTCATATACTCGCTATCATATTGCTACTTAAACTTAGCATTGTCTTAATTGTCCTATATTATATTATCATGCTTTTATCATACTACAACATATTTTGCTCGCCTAACATGTATTTGTAGACATGCAGTAAGCATGATCAAACATGATCGAACCAGGGCATAGGCAATGAAGAATTAATGGTGGACCAAAGACGGCGTCATACAAAAAGATTTCTTCGAACTGCCTAGCGACCTATCCGGGGCCTCATACGAAAAGATTTCTATATCTGTTTATCTTTGGATGATTGCTATTAAGAAAAAAAGGCATCTTCAGGTCTGCTCAAATATCAGAAGAAAGGCGTCATCAAAGAGCTCTTAGTTTTCCTATTTGTTCCAAGTCTGTAATCTTTAATTTATTGAGTCTAGAAGAATGTGTACGTTGAGTCACACTGTGTCATCTCAACCCCTAGACATATCTCTTCAAGTTTTACCATACAAACAGACCAATTCCTGAACCAAGCCCAAGCTTTACCAAGCCAAACAAAGCCCAAAAGGCCCAAAGGCCATTCTGCCACCTAGTAGACAGAGTTCGGGCTAAACTCTGTCCCCACACAGAGTTCGGGCTGAACTCTGTCCCCTGATTTCCAGGAACTGATTTTTAGGGCTTGCTTGGTACAAGCTGTCCAACGTTCAAAAATTTGAATCTTTGGGACAGAATTCGGGCTGAACTCTGCCTCCCCAGAGTAGTATAAATAAGGCTTGATTTCTCTTATTTCAAATCATCTTTCTATCTCTTACTCTCAATCATCTAAGCTTTATACTACCTAAGCCTTACTCTTCCAATCTACTAGCCACAAAACTTCCTAAGCCCCAAGGTGCTCAAGTGCGATTCAGCTATAAGTTTTTATGCAAGAGTTGAAAAAAAAGTCACTTGGACAATTCCAAGTTTCGCCACCTACAAATTTATAAAAAGTTGGCCTGCTCTTTTAAGTAAAGGCACGTGGTTGTACACTATTTCACAAATAGTGGATTTCAATCCTGAGCTAGAGTTCTCAGGCCTGGACTAGTCCTCCACGAGGGAAACCAGGTTAAAACTGCCGTGTCTGCGAATTCTCTTCTGATATTTATTTACTTCCGTATTTCTCTCTGATTTATTTACTATCTTGATAGTTGTTTTGTGGAGGTGATATAGAGTTAATTTTTATTTGGTGATTATCGACACAAACTCTATTCACCTCCCTCTAGAGTTGCCTATACGTTATTTCAATTGGTATCAGAGCAATGACTCTATTGTTAGGCTTAACATCCTTCGAGTAGATCCTTATTAATTTTTCTATGGCATCGTATTCCTCCTCCTCCGATAAAGAGGGTTTACTTCTTGTAGCATGGACAATCATGTTTCTTATAAATGCAAGAAATGCTCTAAGTGGAAAGCCATGGCTAACCAATCCTTAAAGATTGTTAAGGCTTTTCATTCTACAAATGAAGAACTTTCAGAAAAGGTTTTTCATTTAGAAGAATCTAATGAGGTTTTGAGAAATGAAAACAATGGTTTATTATCTAGACTTGATTCTCAAAACTCATCTTGTATTTCTTTAAAGAGTTTGAATGAGACTTTAATTTTGAAAATCAAATCTCTTTCCTCATCAATGGAAGATCTTAAGAAGCAAGCACATGAGCTAAATCATTTGCATGATTCTTCTATTGACTCTTTAAAGAAACAAAATGATGATTTATTTCTAGAATTGCTTTATTTAAAAAAGAGAATTATGTTTTAAATGCTAAATTTGATTCTCTTACTTGCTTGGATAATGATTTTCTATTAGAACATGATATTCTTAAGACCAAATCCATGCATGCTCACTCTAGAGATATTCATCAATCTAGTATGTCACATGTTCATAATCATGCCCATTCTAATACATGTGCACACACTAGTATTAGGTGCTTCTATTGCTCTCGCATTGGACACATGAGTGTAACTTGTCCTATTCGTAGGAGTTTTTATACTACTGTTAGAGTAAATAGTATATGGGTCCCTAAAGCTAACAAATGTGGATCCAAGTTTATTTGGATACCAAAGTCTTCGCCTAATATTGTAGGTGGAGCTACTTATATCGGAACATAGTACCGAGGAGCGTGTTGGTGGTTGCAAAGCTCAAAGGTCATCTTCCAAGCAATTGCACCAACACAAGTGTGGCCACTAGAGCCACTTTGGTAACATTCTAAATAATTCTCTTTAAATGATTTATATCTGTTAAATCTAGCATGTTTCTCTGGATGTCTTTCTACTAGCTCACATTGACATCCTTTAGTTGCTTATTATGTAAATCAATGTGAGATATAATACTAGAATGCTTAGTTAATTTTCTTATTATTTTTTTTATCTAGCATGACTAATTACTTAGCTTAAAAATTAGTTCACACTATGTAGTTTATCACTCATTTTCTAGTAGTGTGACACGCCAAAAATCTATCTTAAAAAGACCCAAATTAGTCCTAAATTGTAATTTGGGACGAATTTTAGGATGGTAAGTGACAGTGCTATTAGGGTGGCGTGGCAAAAAGTTTTAGGACGAAAAATACCGTCCTAATTTGGTTTTAGGGTCGAAAAATCTAACCGTACCAAAAGAGTTTGAATTATTACATGTTTACGACGGTTTACAAAATAGTCCCAAAATAAAAGAGTTTGTGACGAATAACATCCGTCCTAAACAAATTTGCCAGCGTTATAAAAGAATGTCGTTATATCTAGGACAATTACATAACTGTCCCAAAAGTAACACATATGAAGTTATTGTCTGTATTTTTCAGCTATAAAACATACAATTTAAATACACATAATTCATATAATCATGGACATTGTCAAGCTTGTCCTCAGATGTATCTCCAGGTATCAGAGCTCTAATACAAAAAAAAGCTTAACAACATCAAGCATTCTTTACCATTAAGTAGAAGAAAAAAAATCCATATATAACTATATATGTTCAATTGATAAACAACAAAAAACTTATCATTAAGCATCCTTAACCACCATTTCCAAAATAAATCCAAAACACTACACATCACCCACAGCATCAGTTACAAAATGAACCCATTGTCTCCACCATTACATAAAAAATGTTGAACCCATTAAGCATCCTTAACCACCTTTCCCAAAATAAATCCATAACACTCCCACAACATCAGTTACAAAATGAACCCATTGTCTCCACCATTACACCATGTTTTTAGTATATCCAATATGAACCCAAAAATTAACAGAAACTTTTTATCATCACAAGATCGTCGCCCATCATTTTAGCATATCCAGAATGCTTTTGAAGGACCTGCAAATGAAGATATGCCAATATATTAGCAAATGAAGGACCTACAAAAAAATTGGAAAAAAACAATGTACAGAAAAATCTTCAAGTGACAAAGGAAGCTTCAAGTGAAAAAGGAAGCTTCAAGTGAAGATTGAAAAAATTGGGAAACATTTTAAATGGGAAGTACAATTATTCTAGCATGAATTATAGTAACAAGCTGGAAAAAACCAATGTAAAGGTTAAAATCTGTACAGACAATAGAAAAAGTTAAGTCCAAAAATCGGTCTAGGAAAAAGATAAAACAGAGAATTCTATTAACCCCATGACACCCAGGACATCCTTGATTGGTTGATAGTTTGATTGTTGTTTGAATTATTCTTGGGTTCAAAATCTACCGTTTCTACAGTTTCTAGCAATTTGTGTTTACTTCTCCAAATTGTTGAACTTTGTTGACAAATTTGGACTTAACAGTAGATACTGTAGATTTTAAATCTCCAAATCTACAGTACCACCTGTTTTACTTCTCCAAACATTTTAAATCTACAGTATCTACTGTTAAGTCCAAATTTGTGTTTACTTCTCCAATCAATCCGAGAAAACGATAAAACAGTTGAAAATCTGTGTTTCCAGCATCAGCAAATGCAGAGAGAAACCTCTAGGTCCCTAACCACTGGATGATACAGATTTTATGAATAGCTTCCACTAATAATTTCATAAGCAAACACAGGTGACCCATCCCATTTTGTCTCGAGTTATAATCAAGAATAAAAATAACATTTCCATGATACCGATTGAAAATAGGACAGTAAAAACAGAAGCTAAAATTCAGTTCCGATACTGATACCGAGATTATGCAAAATTCAGACTATGCAAAATTCAGTCCAAAAAATCAGTCCAAAAAAGAAACCAATGTAATAAATACAAATTTTAACTTGGAAAAAGGAAATGGAGAACCAAACATAAATTGCAGCCACGAAAGAAAACCGAACATAAGAATCACAGAGAAAAACCAATGTAATAAGTTGATAGTTGACAAATTACCTGGACGATGTACTAGATTATTGAGAAAGTAGTTGAGCATTCAGGACATGGCCACAACTTCATCTTTGAGCTCAGTCCTAAGCTCACTCTTGACCGCCTCAAGCTCTTTCTTGTGCCGGGCCTCTTGCTCCTCACACTCTTTCCTTAATGCGTCAGTCTCTTCTCTCAACATCTCCACATATTCTCGTAACTTTTCAGCATCTTCTCGTAGTTGTACAATCTCAGCATTTGTTGCTTGTTGAATCTCAGTCTGATGAGCTGCTAAGGATGTTGATCCTTTACCGCTTACACCTACTCCTCGGCCTAAAACTCAACCATGCCCATCTTGTCCAATCACTTCCCTGTAAACATTATTCAATTGCTCTTTGTTATCTCGTTCTTCAGCTGGTAGCTCTTTAATTCTCCTTTCTAATATTTTCTATAGCATGCAAGGAGGTTTGTGTTAATTTTCTCTAATTTGCAATTGACATTTTGATAAAAAACTCATTACAAATATGAATTTTATATACCTCTGTTCCAGCAGCCCCGTATTCTTCATTATAACTGCCATCTTTTCCTTTAGTGGCTCTCCACATGTTGACAAGGTGAACATGCTTGTTTTCTAGCCTCCTCTGATGTGTATGCATGTCCCAAAGTAAGAAAAAATTTATACATTATCAACTGAAAATATATAAGAATTGTCTTACCAAAAAACTTAATACTGACCTTTCTCTTTATTTCTGGAAAGGATGTTCTACTAGTTCTAGGGAGAGCACAAAGTTTTTCGCGATTAACTTGGTTCTTCTCCGAAACTTTCTATAAAACATTTGGACATTATATAGTAAATTTAAATAAAGGGTTTGCCACTTGTATGAATATGGATGTAAGTTATTTGTTAGCCGATTTATACATGTGTGTTACCCAAGTCCCAATATGCCACTAGAGTTGGCCATTGACTGGGCTCCACCCGGGGTGACACATTTGCTAGGTGCTCTTCATCGGTCTCAAACTTTGTATAGAAGTCTTTTTTCACACGATGCTTGAAAGCCTTCCAGGAAATTCCTTTTTTTTAAGCAAATAGCTTTAAAAGCATCGGGTGCATTTGTGTTTTCCTTAAAAAAAATATGATATCTAAGTTATCAATATAAGTAGCCATTATCAATAGCAAAAATATGTGAACAACAGGTGATGGTAAAGCATTCAAACATGATATCCGAGGTTATACTTCCAAACAACCACAAGAACAGCAAGATATAAATTAGTTTAATCATCCCAAACCAAAAATAAGGAACCACTTCAACATCTTCATTCCAACATTAAAAGAATATAAACAAAATATTGCACTTGAAATGATAGTTTCAATCAACACTTCTAGGCCACAGCTGCTTCAATCGATTTGTTTTTACTCTTGATGGTGAATTATAGTGCTATGATCTATAGCTTACAATATAGACCTTGAGTGTTAATGACTACAAAGTCAATGCCAATGTAGCAAGACAGACAATAGGGGGTTCACTATCAAGTAAGATAATAGTGAAAATAAAGATAGCAATCCATATAAATACTGATAAAGAGACGGGAAAAGTTACCTTAACCGATGACCAGACCATTTCTAGTTTATCCTTATCAGCCTTACACCAAGATAACATTGTTAACGAAAACAATTCGCCATTTCGGAAAAGGTTACCAAGATGAGACATCAAATGGTGCCCATGTTCTCCAACCGGTTGCACTATAAAAAAAGTGTCTTTTTGGGATGACACTATAAGGAACATTGGTCTAAAAAGTCCTAAAAGTATAATTCCGGGGACGACTATATTTTTAGTAACAAAAAGTTACATTTTTTTGGGACAGATTGTAAAAATGGATCACTATTTGGGACTAATGGAAATTTCTGTCCCAAATAATACATATTTCTGTCCCAAATAGGTTGGCGGGAATACCACACATTTGGAGGCTAATTGCCAAATTTTATGGGGGGAAAGTTTACCTCTATATGTTTCCATCGTAACCATTCGATCGGATGGATTAATCCAGACCGTCCATCCCAAAACACACTTCTTAGTCGATAGAACTTCTCAATATATCAACCTAAAAACTTTCTCTTCCTCTCTCTTTCCGATCAAAAAATGTCGATAGAACTGCTCTCTCGCTCTCTCCGACATAGGTGATCCAGTGTTGCTGCTTTTTTTTCTCTCCGACCATTGTTCCGACCTGGTGCTCCAGTGTTGCTGCTCTCTCTCCTCTCTCTCTCTCTCCGACCATTGCTCTCTCTTTGTCCGATCTTTTAACTCTAGGTGCTCTATTGCTGCTGCTTGGTATACTTTCCCCAATCTTTAGAATTTTTTACCAAAATGTTTTAGTCTTTGCCTAATATTTGGATGCATGTTATTTTGTCCCAGATTATTTTCTTGGAATTTGAGTGGTTTACATTATTTACACCGTTTACTCAATTTTTTTTTGAAATTTGAGTATTTTACACTGTTTACACGGCTGCATGTAATTTTGTCATAGATTATTTGCTTAAAATTTGAGGGTTTTACACTGTTTACTCAAATTTTGCTTAAAATTTGAGTGTTTTACACTGTTTACATGGTTGCATGTAATTTTGTCCTAGATTATTTGCTTGAGATTTGAGTGTTTTACACTTTACTCAAATTTTTGCTTGAAATATGAGTGTTCTATACAGTTTACATGGCTGCATGTTATTTTGTCCTAGATTATTTACCAATTTTTTATCAACATTTGCTCGAAATTGATTACTTGTCCATAATGAGAGTTATTTACCTATTTTTGCTCGAATTTAATTACATGTCACACTGTTTATACATGATTATTTACCAAGATTTTTTAGGATTATTTACCAATTTTTAATAATTATTTACATGTGACACTGTTCCCGGCTGCATGTTTTTGTCTTAGTTTTTAGCATCAGTTATTTAGGTGATTATTTTTCTTTTGGGAAGATTTCGGTTTATGAAGTATATCAGTTTATTGAAAAAATTATTTAGTGGCAAAAATATGTTAGAACACCAAAAATGTGCACATTGTCATATATTTGTGATTATTTATGAAAAAAATAGATTTTTTTTGTGAAAAATTGGGCCACATTTAGACCTGTCAATTGGGCCGGGCCGGCCCATCCCAGCCCGGCCTAAACCCCAAACACTGCTTATCATTTGTTTGTCAATGTGTGTTATGCTTGGCTTTAGCACAAGCAATTTGTGTTGTGCTTGGCTTTGGCCAAGCAATTTGTGCTTTGCTTGGCTTGGGTTTGCTTGGCTTTGCTTTTTGCTGTGCTGTGCTTAGTTTGGCTTTTTTTTAGGTACATGCCAGCCAGTCTTCTTGATGGGTGGTGAATGGTGACTGTGTTGTTGAGGCTAAGACATAGGAGCAAAAATTTGGAGGAGAAGAACGAAATGAATACCCAAATGTATCATGTGCCAATCAAATCTCGACACGGCATGGCCCGGCCCGGCCCGACCCGAAGCCCACTGTGTCGTGGGTCACGTGCCGGACTGGGCTAAGATTTTTCACCCTTGGCCCGACCCGGCCCGGCCCGCTATAGTTCATGGGTCGAAGAGGCCCGAGCCCGGCCCACCCAAATTCAGTGTCGGGCCGGCCCGGCTGACTTAACAGCTCTAGACACATTTACATGGACAGGAACATGAGTTTGAAACTGGCTATGTTCTTTGTAGATTTTAATTTGTCAAATTATTGTGATTCTGCATTCATGTAGGAATTATTGTGATTATTTGTGAAAAATTAGGTTTTCTTGTAAAAAATTGGGACACATTTGCATGGATAAGAACATGAGTTTGATCCTGGCTATATTGTTTGTAGATTTTAATTTTTCAAATTATTGTGATTATGCGTTCATGTAGGAATTACTGTGATTATTTGTAAAAAAAATGGGTTTTTTTAAAAATTGGGACATTTGCATGGATAGGAACATGACACTATCGTGATTATGCGTTCATGTAGGAATTACTCCCATTCTGGATTGATGTTAAACATATTATAAATGGAGATGAATTTGAACCTGGCTATGTTCTTTGTAGATTTTAGTTTGTTGAAAATCGACATTTGTGAATCATGCTTGAGCTTTTCAGTTGAAATTGGTTATTTGTGCCATGTGTTAGTTCCATGTCAGTAAGTCATAATCAACCTTGGTAAATTAATTTTCTTTTTCTAACTAGTAATTGTCATAATCAATTGGTTATCTATATGATTATTATTTCTTCTTCTTGGGCACATTAGTACATGGCTACCAATAAGTGTTTGCTCTATTATTAAATTTATCTTTGCTTGATATATTACATAAGAATTTTAACTCTAATTTGTTAGAAAGTATATTTTTTTTGGAAACTGAAATGGATAAGACTTATATAGTTGCTGCCTCAAGCTATAGTTGCTACCTCAAAATATATGATTTTAACTCTAATTTGCCTCTGTATTTTAATTATTAGAAAGTTATATAGCTGCTGCCTCAAGCTTTATGCTTCCATTTGCCTCAAATAGAAGTTTCAAATTGAATTCTTTAAACAATAAAGATACAACTATTGTTCTGACTATATATTTTGGATGGTGCTAGGTGATAATTGTCTTTTGGAAATTGATATGGATAAGCGTTGGATTGGATCACATGATTGGAATTCAAAGGCATACAAGGATGGGGTCGAAGCATTTCTTAAATTTGCATATAGAACTAAGAATGCTATACGGTCCATATTTATTGCCCATGTAGTAGATGTGTAAATCGTGTTTATCACAATCGACAGACTGTGGAGGTTCATATAGAGATGTATGGAATTGAAAGGAGTTATATGGATTGGATATATCATGGGGAGTTTTTGGTTGGTTTGGGTAATAACACCGATAATATAGGAGATGATATGTCAGTTGATGAAAGTAATACTGGATTAAATGAATGTGCTAATATGACAACAATGGTACGAGAGGGAATGGGATTCTCATGCATGATAGAAAATACGGGTTGCGAGGAAGAGCCCATGGCAGAAGAAAACTTGCGGTTCGATGAATGTATGCCGAAATACTTCAAACTTCTAAATGAAGCAGAAAGCGATTTGTACGAGAGTTGTCCTAAGGGTGTCATTGAGCTATCATTTGTTGTCCAACTTTTACACGTGAAGCAACTTAATAGATGGACAAATCGTTCTTTCACAATGCTATTGGGCTTCCTAAAAAAGGTGTTTCCGTGTGCCAAGATTCCCAAATCATACTATGAAGCCAGTAAGCTAACTACTGACTTGGGGTTCACTTACAAAACATGGGATGCTTGTCCTAATAGTTGTATGTTGTTTCGAAATAAAACTGAAAATCTCGATAAATGTGATATTTGTGGGGCTTCTAGATATAAAATTGATGATGCCAACGAGGGTAATCTTCCTTCGGTTGACCAGGGTACTAAAGTTTCTCAAAAAAAGGTTCGATATTTTCCTTTAATACCAAGACTGCAATGTTTGTTTTGGTCATCGAATACAGCTTCGCTTATGAAATGGCATGCTGAGAAGCGAGTAGAGGATTGTGTAATGAGGCATCCGGCAAATTCTCGTGCTTGGAAGGCTTTTGATGATAATAATCCATCCTTTGCCAGAGACAGTCGTAATGTTAGACTTGGGTTAATTACGGATGGATTTAATCCATTTGGTAATATGAGTGTTGCGCACAGTACCTGGCCTCTTGTAGTCGTCCCTTACAACTTACCCCCATGCTTGTGCATGAAGCAACCTAACTTAATTTTGTCTATTCTTATTGATGGACCAAAAGGTCCAGGTGATAAGATTGACGTTTATCTGCAACCGTTAGTAGAGGAGTTGAAAGAACTTTGGGAGGTTAGTGTTTCTACTTATGATGCATCAACCAAACAGTTATTTCAACTAAATGTTGCACTATTGTGGACAATTAGCGACTTTCCTGCATATGCTATGTTGTCAGGATGGAGCACAAAAGGTGAATTTGCTTGCCCTTGTTGTAATAGGGATCATCAAGCTACCCGATTGACAAATGGTGGCAAGTATTGTTACTGGGGTCATCGTAGATTCTTACCGGTGCGCCATAAGTTTCGAAGGGAGGGTAACTTTTATTGGCAAATTAGAAATGAGGCCACCACCTTTGACATTATCTGGAACAGAAGTGTTAAAGCAGTTGAATGATCTTATTGTTTTAACTGAATATAAGAAGGAGGACGTCTTTACAAAGAGGAGGAGGGAAGAACAAGAAAAAAGAGAGCAAAAACACATAGTCTGCCAAAAACTAGATTAGGTTGGAAGAAGAAGAGCATCTTTTTTGAACTACAATATTGGGAACACAATTTGATTCGCCATAATCTAGATGTTATGCATATTAAAAAAAATGTATACGATAATGTCATTTTTACTTTGCTAGGTATTAAAGGCAAAACAAAAGATAATATGAAGGCTCGAAAAGATCTCAGAGATATGAAAATTCGATCAGCGCTACATCCTCAACCACGGGAAAGAACTTTAGAGTACTTGCCTCCAGCTGAGTTCACAATGAGCAACAAAGAAAAGGTCATTTTCTTAAAAGTGTTGCGAGATGTAAAAGTCCCTAATGGTTATTCATCTAATATATCTCGATGCATGCATACAGAAGAGCGGAGTATGTGGGGTCTTAAGAGTCATGACAATCACATTTTAATGCAACAGTTACTTTCTATAGCTATTCGAAGGGTCTTACCAAAGCATGTTGTTAAATCTTTAATTGAATTAAGCAACTGCTTTGTGGTGTTGCGTTCAAGTGTAAATAGTATTACAGACTTGAAAAAGTTTGAAGATCGTATGGCGCATATGCTTTGTAGTCTTGAGAAGATTTTTCCACCTGGGTTTTTCGATATAATAGAACACTTGCCTATGCATTTAGTGGATGAGTTACAAATTGCTGGATCAGTATTGTATCATTGGATGTATCCCATGGAAAGATATTTGCACACCTTAAAACTTTATGTGTGGAATCATGCTTATCAAGAGGCTTCTATTGCTAAATCAGTATTGTTAGAAGAATATATGACTTTCTGCTCAAGGTATTTGGACAATAGTACGAAAACCAAAATGAAGCGGCCAAAAAGAAATCATGATGGAGGAAAGAAATCTGGTCGCGTTGTAGGTAAAGAAGTGCACTTTCGACTTGATCCAATTATGCAAATACAAGCTCATCGATATGTGCTTGCCAACACGGAGGTAGTAGCACGATTCATTGAGTAAGTTTGTCTTGACTAATACCATGATTTATATCCACTCATTTAGTTATGTAATTGAAATAAATTTTTACATCTTTATACAGGAAACACCTTGCTGAACTTGGGGCAAAATATCCACAAGCTTCACAATGACACCTTATTAGTCGCCTTCATAATGAACACTTTGTCACTTGGTTTAAGGAGCATGTAAGTAGATGTATCTTTTAATGAACATTTAATATTTTTGACAACTTGCAGTAAAATATTATTATTAAACTTATTTAATGTTTTTTAATATAGGTGAAGGGTTTACCAGACGTACAAATATCAGAGGAGATCAGAAGCTTAGCTTCAGGCCCTCTTAAGGATGCTTTGAAAATCAATTCTTACATTGTTAATGGTTTTAGATTTCGAACAAAAAAAATTGATCTTCATAGAAAAACTCAGAATAGTGGAGTCCTCCTAAAAGTAAAACAAATGAGTTATTCTAGTCGGAAAGATAGAAATCCTCTTACAGGGGATGTTATATTCTACGGACAACTGATAGACATTATTGAGATAAAATATTTGAACGGCATGAAGTATGTTATATTTAAGTACAAGTGGGTTAATCCACGAGTGGGCCAGAAAGTGGATGAGTTTAATTTTACTATGGTGAACTTCAATCATTTGTTATACAAAGAGAATAGGGTGATTGATGAACCTTATATCTTAGCATCCCAAGCAGAACAAGTTTGGTATGTTCAAGACCTTCTAGAGTCAGATTGGTATGTTGTTGTTCAGATGTCGTCGCGAGACACATTTGACAAGTACTCAACAATAGTAGAAGATTTAGAAGCTAATAGAGTGGAACATTATAGCATGCAACATCTGGATGAAGCTCATAATGGATCTTGGGTTAGGCAAGGAGTAGAGGGCTTGGTGGTTGACACAAATATTTGTGATGGTGATGATGACCAAGATGAGAGTGGTCAAGAGTAGCAAGTTTGTAGCTTGTTTTGCAACTATTTGTGATGGATATCAAATTACAAACTTGTATCTCTTAGCTATTTTATATCCTTTCAAGTTGTTGGTTGTTTTATCTACCGTGATTGAATGTTGATAAATTTTGCTTATTTCAATGAATGTTGATTAATTTTGCTTATTTTCTTTACTTCATTCATTCTCAACTTCTATTAGAAAAAATGGTTACAGGAAAGTGGTTGTAGAAGCTATACTATACTTCATTCATCTTGTCATATACTTGCTTCTACATGTTCTATGATAAACATGTTCTGTGATAAACATATATTATTTAGTGGCTCTACTATTTAGTGGCTTTTGGGTGTGCTAGCCATCCTATTATGGTCATTGTGCTGTTAATAATAAATATCATTAATGTTGTAATGTCCACATGATGATAGTATATAAATTTACGCAAGTTGTTTGCTTATCAGGTATTTTGACATAGAAACTCCTCAATATACTGGAAGTCTGGAACAAAAATGTTCTGTGACATTATCTTGTAATATAATTTTAATCATATATGTGTTTGTATCCAATTAGATTGTGTTTTAATTATTACTTTTTTGTCCATTTTGTCCCTCTCTAAACATTACTGTGATAAACATGTTCTGTAATAAACATATATTATTTAGTGGCTCTACTATTTAGTGGTGTAACACCCAGTTCTCTAAAATGAGGGTAATTTTGAAATTTTGTAATTTTAATCATTTATGGATTTGACATTTAAATCATGATATGATTTTTGGTAATTTTTAAATCATTTTAAAAACTATTTAAAATCATGACTTGTGATTTTGATGTTTTGCTAGTGAAATCCTAGAGACTGTTTGACCTAGAGCGTAACCATGTGATTAGGATATTTTAATGTCATTTCTGGCCTAAGGATATTTTGCATTTGACCTCTTTGAATTATTTTGATATTTATTGCGTTGGTGATTGTTGATTTTGACCTTTGATATGTGTGATTTTGTGATGGTTTTGTGTCCGTATCGGACACGTATCAGTTTTTATTTACAAATATTTGATGTGCCTCAAAGAGATTTTTTTTATTGCTGTTTTTTTTAAAAAGTATTTGAATGAGATTGTTTTCTGCATGTGTTTCCTGTGATTGCTTTGTTTTAATTTCGAGGACGAAATTTTTTTAAGGTGGATAGATTTGTCACCTCCAGTTTTCAGAAATAGGGGTATTTTTGTCATTTTATATTTTTGAATATTTTTAAAATTTATTTTATTATTTATGATATTATTTTGGGGTTGAAATTTATTTTATTATTTATGATATTGTTTTGGGGTTATTTGAGTCGGGTTCGAATTTCAACTCAGTCCGACATGAAACGGGGACCCGGGGGTAGTTTGACTCTAGTGGAACCCACACACTAGTTAGGCATGGCCTACATGATATTAATTTTAGTACGCATGATAGAAATATTTTAGTTAGAGATTAGACTAATTATTATGGATAAGGTTAGTGTGATTAGAGACTTTAGAATGACTAATTTAGCCCCAACCAATTAGCCCTTTCCTAATACTCATATAATAGGTTAGTAGGGGCTTTTGGACTTTTTCTAATAGGACAAAACCACCTTTATGGCCAGCCACAATAAGGATAGGGTTGAGCCTCCCATTTGTCATTATCTATCTATTTTTCTTTCTCTTGTTCTTCCCCAAATTCCTAGAGAGCAATCCCTTGCATTTCTCCACCAAATCCTTCCATTTCACCACCAAATCTTCTTCTTTCCTTCTCCATTCTAGCCAAGGAGGAAGCTACCCAAGTTTGGGAGGATTCGGAGCTCGTTCGTGTCCTTTTGGAATCTCTACGTGTCGGTGTCGCTCCGGGAAGGTTTTTCTTCGATTCGATCTACCGGGAGGTATAAATCCCTTCTCCTTTTCATTTCTTCATGCATATAGGTCTATTTTAAACTCATAGGAATGACCCCCATGATTGTATCTCCATTTGTGTCCGTTTATGTCCATTTGGAGGTCATAGGAGTGTCTTTTGTGTTGTGGATGTGTTCATGTTACATATATAGATTTATATATATATATATATATATATATATATATATATATATATATATATATATATATATATAATATATATATATATATATATATTTATATATATATATATATATATATATATATATATATATATATATATATATATATATATTGTAATGAGAGTGTATCTATATTTATATATGTAATAAATGGTTCATGATGATTATATAATCAAGTTTGTGAGTGTGGTTCCTCATATTATTATTGCTATTATTGTTGTGGATAATTAGGATATATATTGTGTATTCTTTTGGCTCAAACTATCTAAATCCGTCATGATTTTTATCCACGTTTTAATTTCAGCCCTAACTTAGAAATTCATAACTTCTAGCTCAAAGCTCGGTTTAATCTTCCGTTTTTTTTAAAAGAAGCGTATTGAAGTTAGCTTTCTAAAAACATGTATTAATAGACCTAATTCTTTCTGTAACTTTCTGGAGAATTATTTGAGTGTCAGCTATACGAAAGACAAACGCGTTCTCGGTGTTTTTCCGCGATTCCGGGAGTTTTCGGAAACGAAAACGCGATCCGTTTAAAGTTTCGGAAAGCTAACACATAGATCTATAACATACTTTAATCCTAAATTTTAATTCATGCTGAGATGCTACAGTATTGATTATTAGTAGGAGTTACTTTTCGGCATATGCATTTTGTGCACCCTTGTTTGTAATATAATGTTCTATTTGATTTTAACCTATGTTAATATATATACATTATGTAATTAAATAGAGAATAAAAGCATGAGTAAATGTTTAAATAAATGATGTATGAGGTATAAGTATCCTATCTAATGTAAGCATGTATAAGTATGGCTTGTAATGAATATGTAGGTTCCATAGTATGTAATGTATGGTGCATATAGTGGTGCAAGAGAATAAATGAATGATGAATGAATGCAAGCATGAATGTAATATAATAGTAGATGTAATGTATGCAATATACAAGTTAATGAGATGTAATGTTCTATATTAACACAAATCCTATATTACCTCATGTATCCCTTACACTATGTAGACACTATCACACTTGACACTTTGTTCACTTACACTTTGACACTCTTTGATATGTATACACTATGTATGCCCATTTAACCCTCACTTGCCCCTTTGCCATGTTCACATACACACACATAGTCTCTTAAATAAGTATTTATGAATATAGTTAACTTAGCTATGTATGTATATTATATATATGTTAGCATATTGTGTTGTAATATATAAGTTTATATAACCATTTGAAATGCCATGATTATAGACCTAATGTTGAATACCAATATATGCATGTGTATATATGTGTAGACATATATAGCTTAAAGTAATAGATTACCTAGTGTATATCCAATGTGAATTCTTGCCTATTTGAGTATTAAATAATTGCATGCTATATAGAGTTGGGTGTATGTTGGCTTGTATAGCCTTGTATTGATGTGTGCTTGCTAGGATAGTCTTGGTTAGGCCTAGTAAGACTTGCTGGGTTAGGACATGACCTAGTTTGACCTAGTTTGACTAGTGCAGTTGACCAGAGTTGACCAAGGATTGACTTTGGCCTAGTTTGACCTAGATTCATGTAGAAGGCATTGTAGTGCTTTATATTACACTTCTGGACATGTTGTGACTTATGCTGTTCTAATTAGGAGCCAGACACCTCTCCTCGGACAGTATCTTTACCTTGGACATTCAGATATCAGGCGAGTACAATCTTTGATCTTTTCATACTTACCTGGATTATATTTTTGCTCTAGATTACTCTACATGATGCTGACACGTATCTTCATGGATTAGTACTATATGGATCCCTTCCTGAGATGTTATCCCTCTACGGGTGCATCGGATATTTCATGTTCATGTACTTTATCATGTGCATCAGGTACTCCTTGTACTCGTACTAGTTCATGTTTTTACATGTTCTCATGTGCTTTCACGTGCCTCATGTACTACTCATTACATGAGTTCACGTATCTTAGTTGTATTCATGTGCTTATAACGTAACTTGAATGGATCCTTGTGTACTGGTTGGGACAGGGTGAGTAGAATTGGTTATGTGAACACTATCCCCAGTAGCTGTATAAATGTGCATCCTTATTTGTATTCATGTGCCCCCAAGCCGTTTACATAATATTATGCTCTAAATCACGTAGCCACTTACAGTCTCTACTATCATGTATTTACTTTCAGTTACAAAATATCTCCTGTTTACTCGTACTTCCTATTCAGCACTTCCTGTATTTTACTCTATTGCATGATTTATACTCCTAACCTGCTATGAACTGTTTTAGAGATATGTGCTCGTTCCCGTCCTGACTGGACCTGTTGATAAATTTTACAGATAGCTTGGAGGTTGCCTGCTAGCCTAGAGGAGACACATTAGAGGTTGTTTAGGTAGTTATTTTAATTGTCTGGAGTTGTATTTACTTTATGAATTACTGTATCTGAGTTTGGAGATTGAGATGTATTTCTGGATTTGTGTATCTTAGACACTTAGATTTCTTTCTGTTGTACCTCTTTTGGATTTCATGTTTTATCTATCCTTATCATGCTCTACCTTAGATGTGATTGAGTCTGTATCTGTTATGTCACCCCCATTCGGGGAGTATAAATTGTTTAGCCTTATACTGTTAGATGCATGAGAGCTAGGACAGCGTTCTACCGCCGACACTGCGACGTAGGCTGGACGTACCCACTTCTCGTGTCCTAACTCTAGGGTGCGGGTCGTGACACGTTTTTAGTGGTGGCCCATGTAGGTCGAGTTTGTGTAGTGGTATTCGAATTGGAGTACCACTACAGCCTGCAGTAGAATTAGGATATATTTTTTGAAGGTACTCAATCACAGTTAGGATTTTTTTAAGAGATTCCTGGGACGACCCTTGAGAATCTTATTTTAACTTCGATTTGAAATCTGTTTTTTCCTGATTTGATTTACCTTTACTTCCTGTTATTGAACTTGATTTTGATGGATTATTATTGAAAATGTTAGTGGTTGAATTTGAGTCTGTATTTTTATGATTTTTGATGGATTATTGTTGAATTTTGAATCTTGATGTTAGTGGTTGAATTTGAGTCTGTATTTTTATGATTTTTGATGGATTATTATTGAATTTTGAATCTTGATGTTAGTTGTTGAATTTGAGTTTGTATTTATATGTATATGTACATTTTTTGGAATTAAGGTATAACCTGATAACATACTTGATAAGGACAGTGAGAAAGGTAAAAGTCTACTTTATTATGGAATTTAGAATTTATTGCAGTCATATTTGCTAGCATGACAAGGACGTAGAGCCTGATATAGCTATACTTATCTTAGTTATGAAATCTAGATTTTCTTGCAGCCATACCGGGTGGCGTGGTAAGAATTCTAGAATACATGATTATAGGGTGTATGCCTTATTATGGACTCTATTGTTTATTGCAGCTATGCTTATTGGCGTGGCAGAATTCTGACAACATAATTTCAAGAAGACGCATATGATTATCAGATTGTACCTTAAATATTTTTGAACATATTTTCTCTACATTTGTTTCAGTCCTTCAAAAAAAAAAAGAAGAAGAGAGAATTGTTATTTGTTTGTTTTGTTTTGTTTCTCATTTATTTAACTTAGGAGTAGCTTTAGCTGTTTTTATAAACTTTGTGTAACTTCTTACTATGAAATTCTTCTTAATACAATGAATCGATGATTTTGCTAGACTTTATCTTAGATTTGAAAATTTAGCTTTGGGTTTCAAAATGGGTTTTTCTTTTAAACAGATAAGCAAAAACAGATTTTATCGTTATTTCTTTCTTGCTACTATTCTTGTATTAAATAATAATAATAATAATAAAACTGTCTTGATTACACCAATCACTTACTTTGCAATCTTGGTAGGAATCTAAATGTTGCTCTTGATATAGAATTTGATTTTTATATTGGGACATGAGAATACATATAGTGGACACTTTCCTGACACTTATGCATGCTAGACTTGATTTCCACCTATCTGAATACATATTAATATGTCGTTAATGTTTAAATTTTCAAAACCCCAATATTTCCTGATTCTCTGCTTTTCCTAGCTTAACTCGTAATTTAAATATAAAATTTCATGATAATAGTTTTATTTATATCACTGCACATGTATGTTATACGTAGGGTTTCAATTCAATTTTTTTTTTGGTTGAGTTTTGTGTTTAAATTTGTCAAATCTGAGACTGTGTGCATATTAACCCTTAATACGGGATTTTAAATGTTAGTTCAAATTGATTGTTTTAAATGTAATATTTAGAGCTGTGTACATTGTTGTTATAAGGATATAAATTTAGGTTCCATATTCTTACATGTTAGGTTGTGATAAACATTGAGTTGGTTTTGATGTGCAAATTCTCCAAAATCCTGAATACATGTTAACATTTTTACATTGATTTCCATATTTAGTTCAATTTCAGATTTAACATGTAATATTGAACTGTATGCGTAGATAAATGTATTGATAGTATATTAGGGTTTCATTTCTATCATGTTAGGATGTATTGGGAGCATTGAGATTAGTTGTGATATTTCAAACTCCTAAATTTTGAAATTGCATTATGTTAATATTGCACTATTTTAAATGTTAGCTTATTTTCAGATTTTGTATGTAAATGCTGAACTAAAACTGGGTTTAACCTTTCAATACTAAGCTATAACCCTGTACAAGGACACACACACACCCCCTAACTTAGTATACCCTGTCATATAACCTAACTCTTCCTCTCTATGTCATGATTATATATCTATATAGATATATATAGAGCTTAGGCATACATGTTATAATGTATATACATACATAACTAAATCTCTACCTCTTTACATATACATATATACATGGTTAGCCATGCATGTTATGAGCAAATGAGTTGTGTATTGTAGATTGTTTAACCAATATGCCATGATTAGTGTAACTTGATAGTTATTGTTTGAAATCCAAATCCTGCTATGCACTTTCATGTATATTTCACATACACACACGCCTATTATCTAACCATATGAACATGTCCACATACACCTATACACACACTAACTACATAATTTGTACATAATGTTAGCTTTTCCCTCTCTAATGCTATATATAAATATATTGTGATTGGATTTTCATGCAATTGGCTTTCATTCTTTAACTTTTGATTTTGATTTTCTTGAATAGTACCCCTCATTAGATAAATGGTAATTAACTTTATTTTATTTTGATAAGTACCAGTTTTCATATAGGATGGTAGACTGCCTTACAGTCTTGATGATTGTTATTTCTGTATCTTTTCTAGTTTAGCACCCTAGATTGCTTATGTGTTTTGATATCCTATGACTGTTTTGGTTTAGCATGACTAGTATACCTAGATGAGACTTTCACTACCACCGTATGCCATGACCCTGTATGTCATCCTTTTAAATCGTATGATTGTTTAAGTTCTGAGACTTTGATTGGGGGGGTTTGACCTAGAAGGAGTATGAACATTTTAATTTCGAGGACGAAATTTTTCTAAGGTGGGTAGACTTGTAACACCCAGTTCTCTAAAATGAGGGTAATTTTGAAATTTTGTAATTTTAATCATTTATGGATTTGACATTTAAATCATGATATGATTTTTGGTAATTTTTAAATCATTTTAAAACTATTTAAAATCATGACTTGTGATTTTGATGTTTTGCTAGTGAAATCCTAGAGACTGTTTGACCTAGAGCGTAACCATGTGATTAGGATATTTTAATGTCATTTCTGGCCTAAGGATATTTTGCATTTGACCTCTTTGAATTATTTTGATATTTATTGCGTTGGTGATTGTTGATTTTGACCTTTGATATGTGTGATTTTGTGATGGTTTTGTGTCCGTATCGGACACGTATCAGTTTTTATTTACAAATATTTGATGTGCCTCAAAGAGATTTTTTTTATTGCTGTTTTTTTTAAAAGTATTTGAATAAGATTGTTTTCTGCATGTGTTTCCTGTGATTGCTTTGTTTTAATTTCGAGGACGAAATTTTTTTAAGGTGGATAGATTTGTCACCTCCAGTTTTCAGAAATAGGGGTATTTTTGTCATTTTATATTTTTGAATATTTTTAAAATTTATTTTATTATTTATGATATTATTTTGGGGTTGAAATTTATTTTATTATTTATGATATTGTTTTGGGGTTATTTGAGTCGGGTTCGAATTTCAACTCAGTCCGACTTAAAACGGGGACCCGGGGGTAGTTTGACTCTAGTAGAACCCACACACTAGTTAGGCATGGCCCACATGATATTAATTTTAGTACGCATGATAGAAATATTTTAGTTAGAGGTTAGACTAATTATTATGGATAAGGTTAGTGTGATTAGAGACTTTAGAATGACTAATTTAGCCCCAACCAATTAGCCCTTTCCTAATACTCATAGAATAGGTTAGTAGGGGCTTTTGGACTTTTCCTAATAGGACAAAACCACCTTTATGGCCAGCCACAATAAGGATAGGGTTGAGCCTCCCATTTGTCATTATCCATCTATTTTTCTCTCTCTTGTTCTTCCCCAAATTCCTAGAGAGCAATCCCTAGCAATTTCTCCACTAAATCCTTCCATTTCACCACCAAATCTTCTTCTTTCCTTCTCCATTCTAGCCAAGGAGGAAGCTACCCAAGTTTGGGAGGATTCGGAGCTCGTTCGTGTCCTTTTGGAATCTCTACGTGTCGGTGTCGCTCCGGGAAGGTTTTTCTTCGATTCGATCTACCGGGAGGTATAAATCCCTTCTCCTTTTCATTTTCTCATGCATATAGGTCTATTTTAAACTCATAAGAATGACCCCCATGGTTGTATCTCCATTTGTGTCCGTTTTGTGTCCATTTGGAGGTCATAGGAGTGTCCTTTGTGTTGTGGATGTGTTCATGTTACATATATAGATTTATATATACATATATATATATATATATATATATATATATATATATATATATATATATATATATATATATATATATAAAAAAAAAAAAATATATATATATATATATATATATATATATATATATTGTAATGAGAGTGTATCTATATTTATATATGTAATAAATGGTTCATGATGATTATATAATCAAGTTTGTGAGTGTGGTTCCTCATATTATTATTGCTATTATTGTTGTGGATAATTAGGATATATATTGTGTATTCTTTTGGCTCAAACTATCAAAATCCGTCATGATTTTTATCCACGTTTTTAATTTCAGCCCTAACTTAGAAATGTCATAACTTCTAGCTCAAAGCTCGGTTTAATCTCCCGTTTTTTTAAAAGAAGCGTATTGAAGTTAGATTTCTAAAACATGTATTAATAGGCCTAATTCTTTCTGTAACTTTCTAGAGAATTATTTGAGTGTCAGCTATACGAAAGACAAACGCGTTCTCGGTATTTTCGCGATTCTGGGAGTTTCCGGAAACGAAAACGCGATCCGTTTAAAGTTTCGGAAAGCTAACACATAGATCTATAACATACTTTAATCCTAAATTTTAATTCATGCTGAGATGGTACAGTATTGATTATTAGTAGGAGTTACTTTTCGGCATATGCATTTTGTGCACCCTTGTGTGTAATATAATGTTCTATTTGATTTTAACCCATGTTAATATATATATATATTATGTAATTAAATAGAGAATACAAGCATGAGTAAATGTTTAAATAAATAATGTATGAGGTATAAGTATCCTATCTAATGTAAGCATGTATAAGTATGGCTTGTAATGAATATGTAGGTTCCATAGTATGTAATGTATGGTGCATATAGTGGTACAAGAGAATAAATGAATGATGAATGAATGCAAGCATGAATGTAATGTAATAGTAGATATAATGTATGCAATATACAAGTTAATGAGATGTAATGTTCTATATTAACACAAATCCTATATTACCTCATGTACCCCTTACACTATGTAGACACTATCACACTTGACACTTTGTTCACTTACACTTTGACACTCTTTGATATGTATACACTATGTATGTCCATTTAACCCTCACTTGCCCCTTTGCCATGTTCACATACACACACATAGTCTCTTAAATAAGTATTTATGAATATAGTTAACTTAGCTATGTATGTATATTATATATATGTTAGTATATTGTGTTGTAATAAATAAGTTTATATAACCATTTGAAATGCCATGATTATAGACCTAATGTTGAATACCAATATATGCATGTGTATATATATGTAGACATATATAGCTTAAAGTAATAGATTACCTAGTGTATATCCAATGTGAATTCTTGCCTATTTGAGTATTAAATAATTGCATGCTATATAGAGTTGAGTGTATGTTGGCTTGTATAGCCTTGTATTGATGTGTGCTTGCTAGGATAGTCTTGGTTAGGCCTAGTAAGACTTGCTGGGTTAGGACATGACCTAGTTTGACCTAGTTTGACTAGTGCAGTTGACCAGAGTTGACCAAGGATTGACTTTGGCCTAGTTTAACCTAGATTCATGTAGAAGGCAATGTAGTGCTTTATATTACCCTTCTGGACATGTTGTGACTTATGCTGTTCTAATTAGGAGCCAGACACCTCTCCTCGGACAGTATCTTTACCTTGGATATTCAGATATCAGGCGAGTACAATCTCTGATCTTTTCATACTTACCTGGATTATATTCTTGCTCTAGATTACTCTACATGATGCTGACACGTATCTTCACGGATTAGTACTATATGGATCCCTTCCTGAGATGTTATCCCTCTACGGGTGCATCGGGTATTTCATGTTCATGTACTTTATCATGTGTATCAGGTACTCCTTGTACTCGTACTAGTTCATGTTTTTACATGTTCTCATGTGCTTTCACGTGCCTCATGTACTACTCATTACATGAGTTCACGTATCTTAGTTGTATTCATGTGCTTATAACATAACTTGAATGGATCCTTATGTACTGGTTGGGGCGGGGTGAGTAGAATTGGTTATGTGAACACTATCCCCAGTAGCTGTATAAATGTGCCTCCTTATTTGTATTCATGTGCCCCCAAGCCGTTTACATAATATTATTCTCTAAATCACGTAGCCACTTACAGTCTCTACTATCATGTATTTACTTTCAGTTACAAAATATCTCCTGTTTACTCGTACTTCCTATTCAGCACTTCCTGTATTTTACTCTATTGCATGATTTATACTCCTAACCTGCTATGAACTGTTTTAGAGATATGTGCTCGTTCCCGTCTTGACTGGACCTGTTGATAAATTTTACAGATAGCTTGGAGGTTGCCTGCTAGCCTAGAGGAGACACATTAGAGGTTGTTTATGTAGTTATTTTAATTGTCTGGAGTTGTATTTACTTTATGGATTACTGTATCTGAGTTTGGAGATTGAGATGTATTTCTGGATTTGTGTATCTTAGACACTTAGATTTCTTTCTGTTGTACCACTTTTGGATTTCATGTTTTATCTATCCTTATCATGCTCTACCTTAGATGTGATTGAGTCTGTATCTGCTATGTCACCCCCATTCGGGGAGTATAAACTGTTTAGCCTTATACTGTTAGATGCATGAGACCTAGGACAGCGTTCTACCGCCGACACTGCGGCGTAGGCTGGACGTACCCACTTCTCGTGCCCTAACTCTAGGGTGCGGGTCGTGACAAGTGGCTTCTACATGTTCTGTGATAAACTTATATTATTTAGTGGCTTTTACATATTCTGTGATAAAGCATCCAAATTGTAAAGTACCATCAAATTATTTAGTAGCTCTACTATTCTGGCTTCTGTATCCCTTTAATTCATCATGCTACTTATACGAGACTGCAATTTGTATTTGAGTTGATAGTGTAGGTTTGTAATGACCAATCACGGGATAACCCTGCATATTGCATTTTTCAACTTCTATTAGGAAAAATGTCCCCACAAAAGAAGAAGTTTATCAAGCCTGGGTTCATGTCGGGATATGAGAGACAAAGATTAGAAAATATTACTAGAAATAAAATAAAAATGGATGCTTTGAAATTGCAACAAGCTTTAAAGCTTGTAATGAATTCCAAGATGGTTACTCGAACAAGTTCGAGTAAGATGGGAAAAAGAAGCGCAAGTGAAAGAGATGATGAGTATATCCCCGTCGTTGATGACATGCTTAGCGAGGAAGATAGCAACCATAATGAAGAATCTTCCGACCCTAAAATGAAGAAGGTAATAAATTGGATATCAAGTCTTGTGTTTTCTGTCTTCATGCATTGGAATATCTCACTATTTTTCTTACGTTGCAGGTTGCAAACAATGATGACTCTTCTGTCCCTAAAATAAAAAAGGTTAAAAATTTGATCATAAGCGATTTTTTTACTGTTCCAGTGTACAACTTACTACTATGGTTGAAAATGATGAGAAAAGCAACATCCGGGGTCCTCGAGTCTTGATCCTCTATTGGTGCTGGTCTTGACCCTCTACCAATGCTTGCACTGCCAATGTCTAATGAGCTCTGATACGCTCTAATACACCAGTGTGCACTTAAATTTCTTCTGATACGCCACTGTGCAATTAATACTTGTTCTGATACTCGGGTATGCTGCTATGGTAGTTTGGTTCTTCATTGGTAGAGCTGGTTGAGCTGCATCATGTATGTTATTGAGCTCTTGTAGGCCCACGGTGAGCTTCAATCTGATACCTAGCTTCAACTTGATCGTAGAGGAAGAGTATTTTACTATGGTTTGAGCTTCCTTGCATAGATTTTTATTCTGATTTGAACTTCCTTCTATGTCTTATTAGTATGTTGGACTATCTTGACAATTCTGGATATTTGATCCTCAAATTTTGTCAAGGATGAGCATTTTTCCTTTTCTTTATATACATATTAAATCTAATTTTCTTAGATCTAATACAACACATATAGCAAATGATGAAAAAAGCAACATCCGGTGTCCTCGAGTCTTGATCCTCTATTGATGCTGGTCTTGACCCTCTGCCAATGTTTGTGTTGCCAATGTCTAGTGAGCTCTGATATGCTCTAATACACCAGTGTGCACTAAAAATTTTTCTAATATGCCACTGTGCAATTGATACTTCTTCTGATACTCGGGTATCCTACTATGGTGGTTTGGTTCTTCATTGGTAGAGCTGGTTGAGCCGCATCATAGATGTTATTGAGCTCTTACAGACCCACGGTCTGATGCCTAGCTTCAACTTGATCATAGAAGAAGAGTATTTTACTATGGTTTGAGCTTCCTTGTATAGATTTTTATTCTGATTTGAACTTTCTTCTATGTCTTATTAGTGTGTTGGTCTATCTTGACAATTCTGGATATTTGATCCTCAAATTTTGTCGAGGATGAGCATTTTTCCTTTTCTTTATATACATATTGAATCTAATTTTCTTAGATCTAATACAACACATGTAGCAAATGATGAGAAAAGCAACATCCGGGGTCCTCGAGTCTTGATCCTCCATTGATGTTGGTCTTGACCCTCTGCCAACGCTTGTGTTGCCAATGTCTAGAGAGCTCTGATACGCTCTAATACACCAGTGTGCACTTAAATTTCTTCTGATATGCCACTGTGTAATTGATACTTTTTCTGATACTCGGGTATCCTGCTATGGTGGTTTGGTTCTTCATTGGTAGAGGTGGTTGAGCCACATCATGGATGCGATTGAGCTCTTGCCGACCCACGGTGAGAGTCGATATGATGCCTATCTTCAACTGGGATCAAATTGTAGAGAAAGAGTATTTTACTATGGTTTGAGCTTCCTTGCAAAGATTTTTACTATGGTTTGAACTAACTTCTATGTCTTATTAGTGTGTTTTTTGCATAGCTTACTACTATGGTTTGAACTTCCCTATGGCACTATGTTGGACTATCTTGACAGCACCTACCTATATACTGCTACATTTATTATGTATTTTTAGGTTGCATACAACAGTCCTACGCGTAGGTCATCTCGTATTGCAAAGAATATGGAATATGTCATAGCAATGGGTGAGAGGACATTAGATCCACGATTAGAACCCTCTTTTATGGAGGATGTCTTGCGCATTCCTATATCATGACATCAAATTTTTTAGGATAACGATGATGAGCCTTTAGATAATGAGCCAGTAGAGAATTCTGAGAAAATACCGAAGGGTAAATTCTATATTGAAATTTATACTGTAAATTGTGAGCTATTAATGGTTCTGGTTTTTAAGTAGTCTATTTATGAGTCTTTCCCTTTTGTTTCTGATGAGGTACGATGGAGAGTGGACCTTACACTAGGCAACATAGAGGAGCTGCTAAGCCATGGAAAAAATGGGATAATGGAGTAAAAAAAATCATAGAGTGGGATGAAGATTGCCAACCGGTTGGAGAACATGGGCACCATTTGATGTCTCATCTTGGTAACCTTTCCCGAAATGGTGAATTGTTTCCGTTAACAATGTTATCTTGGCGTAAGGCTGATAAGGATAAACTAGAAATGGTCTGGGCGTCGGTTAAGGTAACTTTCCCCGTCTCTTTATCAGTATTTTCATGGATTACTATCTTTACTTTCACTATTATCTTATTTGATAGTGAACCCCCTATTGTCTGTCTTGCTAAACCTAGACACATTGGCATTGACTTTGTAGTCATTAACACTCAAGGTCTATATTGTAAGCTATAGATCATAGTACTATAATTCACCATCAAGAGTAAAAATAAATCGATTGAAGCAGCTGTGGCCTAGAAGTGTTGATTGAAACTGTCATTTCAAGTGCAATATTTTGTTTATATTCTTTTAATGTTGGAATGAAGATGTTGAAGTGGTTTCTTATTTTTGGTTTGGGATGATTAAACTAATTTATATCTTGCTGTTCTTGTGGTTGTTTGGAAGTATAACCTCGGATATCATGTTTGAATGCTTTACCATCACCTGTTGTTCACATATTTTTTCTATTGATAATGGCTACTTATACTGATAACTTAGATATCATATTTTTTTGAGGAAAACACAAATACACCCGATGCTTTTAAAGCTATTTGCTTTAAGAAAATGGGAATTTTCCGAGAAGGCCTTCCAGCATCGTATGAAAAAAACTTCTATACAAAGTTTGAGACCGATGAAGAGCGCCTAGCAAATGTGCCGCCCCGGGTGGAGCCTAGTTAATGGCCAACTCTAGTGGCATATTGGGGCTTGGGTAACACACATGTATAAATCCACTAACAAATAACTTACATCCATATTCATACTAGTGGCAAACCCTTTATTTCAATTTACTATATAATGTCCAAATGTTTTTTAGAAAGTTTCGGAGTAGAACCAAGTTAATCGCGGAAAACTTTGTGCTCTCCCTAGAACTGGTAGAAGATCCTTTCCAGAAATAAAGAGAAAGGTTAGTATTGTATTTTTTGGTAAGATAATTCTCATATATTTTCAGTTGATAATGTATATTTTTTTCTTACTTTGGAACATGCATACACATCACAGGAGGCTAGAAAACAAGCCTGTTGACCTTGTCAACATGTGGAGAGCCACTAGAGGAAAAGATGGCAGTTATAATAAAGAAGATGGGGCTGCTGGAACAGAGGTATATAAAATTCATATTTGTAATAAGTTTTTTTAACAAAATGTCAATTGTAAATTAGAGAAAATTAACACAAACCTCCTTGCATGTTACAAAAAATGTTAGAAAGGAGAATTGAAGAGCTACCAGCTGAAGAACGAGATAACGAGGAGCAATTGAATAATGTTTACAGGGAAGTGATTGGACAAGATGGGCATAGCCGAGTTTTAGGCCGAGGAGTAGGTGTAAGCGGTAAAGGATCAACATCCTTAGCATCTCATCAGACTGAGATTCAACAAGCAACAAATGCTGAGATTGTACAACTACATGAAGATGGTAAAAAGTTACGAGAATATACGGAGAAGTTGAGAGAAGAGACTAACGCATTAAGGAAAGAGCGTGAGGAGCAAGAGGCCCGGCACAAGAAAGAGCTTGAGGCGGTCAAGAGTGAGCTTAGGACTGAGCTCAAAGATGAAGTTGTGGCCATGTTCCTGAATGATCAACTACTTTCTCAACAATCCAGTACATTGTCCAGGTAATTTGCCAACTATCAACTTATTACGTTGGTTTTTCTCTGTGATTCTTATGTTTGGTTTTCTTTCATGGCTGCAATTTATGCTCGAGTTTTATTGTCAAGTTACAATTATACTTGTGTATATTTTGTAAGCAGGTTCTATCAAGTACCAGCTTGTAAGAAGAGTAATTGAAACTTTTAGATGGAGGAAACAATGTAATTTAGAGTATGTTAGATAGGTATCCATTGTTTCGTTTTAAGTTCAAATTATTGGACTAAATGTTCATTCTCAGATTTACACTATACAGTTATATTCAGTCTCTAAATGTCTATATCACCTACATATATCAGTCCATTATTTTGTTCAGGTCATTAGCTCATTATAAATAGTCCCTCTGAACTAAGGAGTTCAGTCCCCTGTTTTGATATTCCGATCTGTACCTTCATTTCAGACAATTGAAACATCAAGTTCAGTCATTGAACTTTATTTTGGAGAATGAACTTCAAGTTCAAAACATTGGACCTGTGTGTGTGAAGTCTTGGTATCCTAACCCCAGGTTAGCTTGCATCTGTCCACCTTGATCCCGTCCACTGCAAATTCATGTAGGTTTACTGCATTTCCTGGGTTCAATCACACTATGATACAGTAATTTAGGTGTTGTGTAACTTTATTTAAGGGGTACCACTTGCAGTTGCAATTGTTTGCACTTTGCATCCTATACCAGTATAGAATCCTGTACACTGAAGACCAACACCATACCAGGTTGTATAGGGAGGAGGGAGTCAGCCTATACTTTTGGAGAGAATAGTGACAGAACAGGGACATGAGTGAGCAAAATCTTATGAGTTATGCCCGGTGATCGAGTGACTACCTCGTTTTCGACACTCTTGTATACAAAGGAATGGTGCCAGCCCCTGGTACCAATCCCTATATAGGTACAAGTACACAGGAAGTAGTACAACCTTGTGGTGTCAGTCTACTGTTTCCACCTTAGATAGAAAATCACTCGAGGGGCATCATCCTAGTTAGGACAGGTTTAGTAGACAGAGGCATGAGCTATCAGGAAGGAGGAATAAATGAAGTAGAGACTGGGTACATGAAGGTGTCCTCAGTGAATCCAATGTACTGGATATAGAGTGTAACCGAGTGGTGTGGTCTAGGTAACTCTGTATTGAGGGAGTGTATCAACACAATATAAGGTTGTATGGTACAGGAAATGAGCAAGACAACAGCACACAAGGGGAGTCATATATATGACAGTCTATCTATAGCACTGTTTAGACATACCCAATTTTAGTTATTAAAATTACCCTGTTTTAATTAACTTTTACTGGATATAGAGTGTAACAGATTTTAACTTTTACATTGGTTTTTTCTAGCTTGTTACTGTAATTCTTGCTAGAATAATTGTACTTTCCATTTAAAATGTTTCCCAATTTTTCCCGTCTTCACTTAAAGCTTTCTTTTTCACTTGAAGCTTCCTTTGTCACTTGAAGCTTTTTCTGTACATTATTTTTTTTCTAACTTTTTTGTATACAGCTCTGTACAGTTTGGAAGAACTGTTAGTCGATTTGTACAATTTGTTTAAAACTTCACAAACTAATGTGGTCTAGTTTGTATAATTTGGAAGAACTTGTCTTTCTTTTTTGGTTGTTCGTGTATAGTTAGCAGGTTGCCAATATATTGGCATATCTTTATTTGTAGGTCCTTCAAAAGCATTTTGGATATGCTAAAATGATGGGCGACGATCTTGTGATGATAAAAAATTTGGGTTAATTTTTGGGTTCATGTTGGATATACTAAAAACATGGTGTAATGGTGGAGACAATGGGTTCATTTTGTAACTGATGTTGTGGGTGATGTATAGTATTTTGGATTTATTTTGGAAAAGGTGGTTAAGGATGCTTAATGGGTTCAGCATTTTGTATGTAATGGTGGAGACAATAGGTTTATTTTGTAACTGATGTTGTGGGTGATGTATAGTGTTTTGGATTTATTTTAGAAATGGTGGTTAAAGATGCTTAATGTTAAGCTTTTTGTTGTTTATCAATTGAACATATATAGTTATATATGAATTTTGTTGTCTTCTACTTAATGGTAAAGAATTCTTGATGTTGTTAAGCTTTTTTTTTGTATTGGAGCTCTGATACCTGGAGATACATCTGAGGACAAGCTTGACAACGTCCATGATTATATGAATTATGTGTATTTAAATTGTATGTTTTATAGCTGAAAAATACAGACAATAATTTCATAAGTGTTACTTTTGGGACAGTTATGTAATTGTCCTAGATATAAACGACATTATTTTATAACGCTGGCAAATTTGTTTAGGACGAATGTTATTCGTCACAAACGCTTTTATTTTGGGACCATTTTGTAAACCGTCGTAAACATGTAATAATTCAAACTCTTTTGGTACGGTTACATTTTTCGACCCAAAAACCAAATTAGGACGGTATTTTTCGTCCTAAAACTTTCTGCCATGCAACCCTAATAGCACTGTCACTTACCGTCCTAAAATTTGTCCCAAATTACAATTTAGGACTGATTTGGGTCTTTTTAAGACGGATTTTGGGCATCCCAGAAAGACACTTTTTTGTAGTGATATATAGTTATAGGTTGAAATATAGATATACATATATATATATATAGAGAGAGAGAGAGAGAGAAAAAAAGGGAATATATACATATATATGATAGAAAATTAGGAAATAAAACCAACGATGAATTCCCGCGAGTACAGAATATCGTATTCGAACTACAAACTCAGAAATTATAGTTTAAAACTCAGGAAATCAAAATATCACAAATCGATTCAAAGCTTAAATTGTTAAAAAACCCGAAATCCATATCAAGATCCAAATCGCAAAATACTCAACTAGAATCTACGAAACATGGAAAACACGATGGTCTCGACATGTGAGACGTGCTCGGGTACTCACGGAGTCGAAACCGTGTCCGTGTCGTATCCAGAGAATGCGTATCGGAAAATCAATTTTGCGTGTCAAGAACGCGTATATCGCTCGATTGAGCACCGGACACGCAACAAGAAGCCTCGTGCTCGTGCACACAGCTAGGTAGGGTCCCGGGGTAGGGCTAGGACACGATGACATGACACCACATCGTGCCTATGTGACACGACGACCCGCAACAGCTGCACGCGCGTGCCCATGGGCGCGTGTCGAGCCTCGTGGCTCACGATTCAAGCCACGCCGCAACTCGGGATCGGATCCCTAGGTAGTCTAGATATAGGGCTACATTCTCATGCTCCTGGAACGGGTCCTCGACACGCCGTATCCGCATACGAAGGCCGTGTCAGCGAAAAAATTCAGCCACGTGTACTGTGTGGGTTGACCAGTGCACGTCGGATTTCTCCGCGTTCGTTCGACGAAATGTCGTGAAATTTTCGAAGCATGTGGGCAGAGATTTCCCCCACGTGCTCACAAAATTTCATGTGAGATGGAGCTCTGTGCGTCGAGTGATGACGCACAGACAGCAGGGCGTGCACGGGACCGTGCACGAGATCTCGTGCACGCGTGTCCGTGTCCGTTCGGATGCCAAAATCGTGTCGATTTCCGATCCGTCTTCATGAAAGTTGTTACAAATCATATAATGAAGGATTTCATGAAAACAGAATAAAAAATTAACACCTTTCAGTTCTAGGTGGCATTTTGTCGAACACGTGCAACATAAGACCGATACGTGTCCGATACCGCTATCAAATGAAACCAAAATCCTACCAAATTTTTTACACAGATCGAAGGTGCCTATATGGATGCAATAATGAAGAAAATTTAGGAGAAAGGAAGGTAGATCGGGGTTTACCTATTGAGAGTCGGAATCTCAATAAAAGGAATTCCTCGAGCGCTTTGTCGGCCAATTTCTTCCAAGAAAATGCCTCATTCTCCTTGCTAGCAGTACTCCAGCAAGTCCTCCACTTCCCAACGAGTGCAACAGAATTTGTTTGAGGTGAAACGGACTCCGGATGAGAAAACTAGGGTTTTGGAGAAAAGGGAGATTAGGGTTTTCTCTAGATCTTGTGGAGGCTATGAGTTTCTACAAATGAGAAAGGGGTGCTGCTTGTGGCCGGCCATGATAGGGGGGTGTTAGGGTTAGGGTTTGCACATGGGCCAAGCACTCCATGAGTTGCTAAAAGGCCCATGTCAAAAAGGGTTAAAAGGCCTATGTAAAAATGACTTTAAATCGTTAATTTATTGCCAAAAATAAAATAAATTCTGACAACAAATAATTCTAATTATCATATTAGGCTCTTAATGAAGGGTGACTAAGGTCAAACCACCTTATGCTACTCAAAACACCAATCAAGCTACAAGCATCACATTAATTAATAAATTGATAAAAAAATTCCAATAAATACATAATGACTAAAATACCCCTAAATTAAAAATGTGGTGGTTACAAATCTACACCCCTTAGAAAAATTTTGTCCTCGAAATTTAAGATGGTTGCACTTCTTCTAGGTTAAACCTCCGACAATCAAGGTCAAGGAAATTATATCTAAAACATGCAAAACATGGTTCTACTGGTCGTAATTCACAGTCTCTAAAATGATTACGATACTATCTAGCACATCACAAGATTATCCTGATAGGTACTAATAAAATCACACAACAAGAAGGAGAAAAAAGGATAGGAAAGACAGACCTGCTAACCCATCACCTGCAGCATCGGTATCCTTGACCCTTAGTACAAAAACTCCACCCCTCTGGTGTTGGGTATGGTGCTGTGCTACAGGTGGCCTAGCTCCCCCTCTCTGACCCTGTGCTCAACCAAGTGGGGGTGCCGAGGGACAATCCTTTATCTGGTGAGCGTCGGATCCACAAAATAGGCAAACTTTTTCCCTCCTCCAACATGACTCCCAAATGTGTTCCAGCTTCTTGTAGTAGGCACAACTCTGTACCCTCTGATCCTAACTTTGGGGCTGATACTATACTTGCTGAACTCGAGATGGTGCCTGCATCTGCTGAGGCTGGTGTACTAACTTTTGCACACAAGGACGCTTTCGACTCCCACTGGCCTCTCCTGAATCATCTCGACTCTTCTTGGACTTGAGCTCCAAGTCATCCTCTCCTGCCATAGATCCCAACAGAATCCCCTCAAAAGTAGCATTTATGTTGCTCTTGGTCAAGGACTTGACTTCCTTAACCAAGCCCTTCCTGAACCTCCTATCCTTTGTTGTCTCGCTAAGGCCCTCCATAAATCTGCCCAGGCGGCAGAACTCTCCAGCGTACTCTTCTACTGTCAGGTTCTCCTGAACCAGGTTCTCGAACTGCGTCTCCAAAGCGCCAAGTGCTGTATCGGAGAAGAAATTATCGTTAAAAAGCTTCTTGAAAGCCTCCCAAGTCTACATTTCTGTACCAACCCAGGGGTCAGTCTGGTACCATGTACGGGCAAGGTCCTACATCTGGCTGTTCGCTGCCTCTATCTGGAGCCGGGCTGGTATCTCTACAAGGCGGAAGATCTCCTCTATGTGCTCGATCCAGTTGTCCGTATAAAGGATACCCTCCGAACCCTTGAAGTCTCGCGGACGCATCTTCTGGAATTCCTAAATGCCCGGTGTCTTCAGCTAGTATGGCTAAATCTGCCCTTTCTGCGGCTAGGCAATCACCTTCTCCACTGCTACCATGGCTAGCTGATGGGCATTGTCAATGCCCTGCCTCATATCCTCCATATGGCACCGCTGAGTCTCCATCATCTGCTGAATGAAGGCAAAGAACTGCGCCATATCAACTGTCCCCTGAGGCGGTGGTGGTAGCTTCCCTTGAACTCCTGGGGTAGTCCTCAGAACCGGTGGAGAAGCACCCTAAAAGCTGCAGACGCTCCCACCTGAGCCAGAACATGAGGTGCTGCGGTCCCAGGGTCCTGCTGAGTCGGACGAGAAGTGGCACACCTCTCAGTGGTATCCCTTATGCCATAGCGTTGCGATCGCATCTCCACCATCCTGAAGACAGATTAAACAAAGAATCAATTACTGAGAAGGAAGCGATATAATCAAAGGAGGACAATTATTTTAAAAGAAGGCAATTATCAGCAAGAATGTGTAGATGACACAAATTTGATCAGAATTTTTTCTAACTGTGATTGAGTAACTCTCCGCTAATGCCTATTTCTTAGTTCCTATCGCAGGCTCGTAGCAATACAACTAAGTCGTCGTACTACCACGATATCACAATAATGCGAATCTCGACCTGCATGGGCCAGCACTAAAAGCGTGTCACGACCTGCACCCAGTGCAAGGGTACAAGTGCGTAACAATGCTCAGCCTACGCCGCAGAATCGGTGGTAGAACGCTGTTCTAGGTCACTATCTAAACCAACTCACGCAATTATATAATGTACTTGTCTTAAATCCCAACTCCGAACGGAGGATAAGTACATAAATAATATAACTCAATCACAGTCTAAGCACGATAGGATATCACAAAATTCTATAACTAAAAGAAAACAATAAAGACTACTAAATGATAGTATCTCAAACAACTCAAAATAAGACAACTCTCAAATTATTACAATTCAAGTTCCAGTAAAGAAATCTAAAACAGTCTACTAAACTAGTCTCCCGATCACTACTGAGAGTCAGGGCCAAAGGTAGCTAATCCCTTTCCAGATCCATAGTGAGTAGGACATGCATCCTCAGGGCTAACATCTGTAATATTTTTAACAGGTCCAGTCAGGACAGGAACGAATACATCTCATCAAGTAAATCCAAATAAATGGCGAAAACTATAAAACAATTATAGACAATTATATTAATGAAGCATGGGAGTTCGAGACAGTTTAAGATGTAAAACCATAGTAAAAGAACAAAGAAAGTAAAAGCTGTGAAACAGAATATCATGTCAATGAAGACTGTAAATAAAAGCTAGCTGAATTAGAATAATATGATATTAGTAGTACAATATATGTCATGTGTGACTCCATTCAATAATCCAAGTAGGATGATTCTTGTAATGGTTCTTGTGATGATTCTTGTGGTGATTCTAGTAAAACTTCTTGTGATGATTCTAGTAAAGATTCTAGATAATACTTACAGTGTGTTTTAAAATACTGAGATCGACATGTAAACGGCTAGAGGTAATCCGGTACATCACACACTGGCCAAGTATGGGATTGTAGAAGCATGGAATTTCAGAACCAGAAAGTCTATGTGCCAGACTACATGCGCCAAAGCTTGGACAAAGTGCTTCACAGAAAAATAAAGCAACAAATATAGACATTGAAAGAGGACTTTTCATTTAACATATAAAAGTCTATTACATGTCTAAGAAAGACTGTACAAAGGAGAAAGAAAAGATCCTAAGTCTACAGCCAGCAATCAATATGCGCCCTCAGTCAGGCGCATCCCAATATGCGCCCTCAGCCAGGCGCATTCCAACATGCGCCCTCAGCAAGGCGCATCCTTTTCAGCAGCTCAGTTATGTGCATACTGGGTTCTTCATCGTGCTTACTGGGTTCTTTATCGAACATGTACCTCGTCTGCAAAATCTAGAGGCCGATGCTCTGGCTGGCCTCGCAGCCTCTTTGGCGGTACCCTTCGGAACTCAACACTACGTCACGGTAGTGGGTCGAGACTTGGTCTGCCCTAAAAACAACCTGCGCTTACAAGTGGCCTACGCCATGTCAGCGGGTGCCGGTGTTAACGTCCGGGATTAGAGATTCCCGTTCATCGACTTCCCTGTATACAAAATTCTTCCAGAGGACCCGAAAGAAGCCGTCTCGGTCAGGAGACGCTCTCTTCGATTCTACTATGATACGGCTACTAAAATGCTGTACCGACGCTCCTACGATGGACTTCTCCTTTGATGTTTGTCTAACGAAGAAGCAGCCGAAGCCCTTTGAGAAGCTCATGATGGAACCTGCGGGGCCCATCAACCTGGTCCTAAGTTGTATGACCAACTGCGACGCATGGGCTACTACTGGCCAACCATGGCCGCTGACGCTGTCGAATATGCTAAGAAGTGCCATGCGTACCAGCTTCATGCAGACTTCATTCATACACCGTCAGAACCATTACATCCTACAGTCGCCTCCTGGCCCTTCGAAGCTTGGGGCATGGACATTGTGGGACCGATCACCCCTCCTTCATCGACAGGACACCGCTTTATCCTAGCAATCACCAACTACTTCTCCAAATGGGCAGAAGCAGTTCCGCTGACAGAAGTGAAAAGCTCCAGGGTGATCAGCTTCATCAAGCACCACGTCATCTACCGTTTCGGGGTACCCCAGAGGATCATCCACGATAATGGTCCTCAGTTCATCAGCCATGTCTTCAGCCGATTCTGTGACAAGAATTGCATTCAAAATATGGCATCAACTGCCTACAATCCGGCAGCAAACGGATTGGCAGAGGCGTTCAACAAAACTATTGTCAGGCTACTCAAAAAAGTCGTGTCATCTAACAAACGCGACTGGGATGAAAAGCTTGGCGAATGCCTTTGGGCCTACCGCACAACAGTACGGACCCCGACAGGCAACACACCATTCTCCTTGGTCTACGGGAGCGAAGCGGTACTGCCTCTTGAGATTCAGATACCCTCACTCCGCGTAGCAATCACAAACCAACTCACAGAAGAAGACAATCAACGTCGTCGTCTGCGGGAACTGGAAGCACTTGACGAAAAGCGTCTTCTAGCTCAACAACGCATCGAACTCTACCAAGCCCGTATATCACAGGCTTTCAACAAGAAGGTCAAGCAGAGGACTTTCCAAGTTGGCGACCTGGTTCTGGCAGTCAGGAGGCCGATGGTGTTGACTCACAAAACTCCAGGAAAGTTCGAGCCCAAATGGGAAGGACCTTTCATCGTCGAGACGGTATACTCATACGGTGCTTACCGCCTCGCCAAACCCAATGGGGACTTATTCATGATGCCCATCAACGACAAGTTCCTTAAGAAGTACTACTCTTGACATCTTTTAGACATGTGCTTCCACCATGGGATCTGTGGACCCAATCATCAGGGCTCACAGACAATTCCCTTCCACAAAATCATACGCTTCCGGAACCTAGCTGTTCCGTGGCATCCTCCAGTAGAAGAACAACCACGTCCACATCACCTCTGAGTTGTTTCCCTACGCCCTACAAGGCAGAATCTTACACCCCGTAAGACTACGCTATCCTTCATGTTTACCACGTCCACATTACCTCTGAGTAAATATCCCGTACAGACAACCCCCGCGTTGCCGTACATCGATCACAGAACTTCCACGTCCACATTACCTCTGAGTAGTTCCGTGCATCTCCCAGAGTCATTCCTACCACGTCCATAACACCTCTGAGTAGGAAGATTCTATCATTTGGACCCCATATTTGCCACGTCCACATTTCCTCTGAGCAAATACATTGGGTCCTTCAAACTTATTATCTGTACCTAAAACCAAGGTACGCAAAAGATAATAGGTCCACACAAACCATCAAAGTTCATGACAAGCAAAAATGAACACATCACAGAAAATGGTGTACTTCTTTATTTCTAGAAAAGGAGAGTAAAGGATTATACTATCCCCAGCAAGAGTTGCAAAAAGACAAATACAAAAAGCAGAGACTACAAGCCCTAAATATCCCCCGGGTTGGCGGAAAGCTCTGCAATTCGGCGTTTCAAATCTGCCGTCCGAGTCTCCACAGTCGCCAAGACTCGACGTTCAGCTTCTTGACGTATCGCTTCAACAGCCTCAGCAGAAGTTTCATTCTCGTGCTTCTCATCAAGCTGCTGTCTCTGCTGAGCCAGGGTAAGAGCTCGGAGAGTGAAAGCTGCTTCCTCCTTCTTGAATGCTACGTGTTCAGCCTGGACACGTTCAGCATCCAATAGGAGTCGGGCCCGCTGATCCTCAAGGCGGCGCATCTGTGCGTCAATCTCCGCAATATTAGCATCCAACGTAGCTCGCGTCTCTACTGTCTTCCGCATAGACTGAGATAATCGCTCCACTGCAGCTTCTGTCTCAGCCACTTTGCGTTCCCAGATACCCACTGTGGCCTGGTAGGAAGACTCAGTCTCGACGAGCAGCTTCTCCTTCTCCGTATCTATCAGGACAGAGAGGTCATTTCGCTGGATGCGCTCTAATTCGGAAAGCCGCTGGTCCAACTCAGCCACTGTGGCTTCCAGAATGACGACCATATGATCGTGGCCCTAGTGAATACGGATCAAGTTGATATGAGGCAGTGCCAGAGTTCTTGCCGTCGCAAAGCTCCCTTTGGCATCCATCACTGCCGATACCCCCCTCTGTAGCATTTTGTACACTGCCTCAATGATGAATTTCACATATTCATCTGTGCCCGCCAGCACCTGCGGCGTCATAACAGGGGTTGGAGGAGCTACTCCAGTCGACGGACCAGAAGAAGACCCGCCAACCTCAACCTGCGAGGCTGGAACCTCGGTATTAGTAGGTTCTTCATCAACAGGGGCCTGACTACTAGCCCGAGGAGCCAAAGGAACATAAGAAGCCGGGACAGGCGTCGAAATATCACTACCAAAATACATGGATTTACCGACGGCCATATCCGTCGGTAGTCCGTCGCCAAAAATAAATACCGACGGATTACCGACGGATAATTTGGTAAAACAGCCATCGGGAATAACCTCGTCGCTAAAACATATCCGTCGCTACTCCGTCGCTCAGCGACGACTTAGCGACGGAATACCGTCTGCGTATTTAAATATATATAGCGACGGATTACCGACTAGCTTTCGTCGAAACATGTATCAGGATATAGGGTTAGCGACGGAAACCTCCGCCGCTAAAGAGTCGGCAAAACCGTATCAGTGATTTTCTGATACGCAATATCCGTCGCTAATTCGTCGTAAATTTGTCGGTAAAAGCGTATCAGAGATTTTTCCATACGGCAGGTCGTCGTTATGCCGTCGCTAATCCGTCGAGGTGTACGACGGATTAGCGTCGTATTAGCGACAAAACATCCATCGCTAACTGCAAAATTTATGGACAACAAACAGTACCATGTCGACGGATATTCCGTCGCTAAACCGTCGCTAACTGAAAATTCTCCAGGTAGCGACGGATATTCCATCGGGACTTTGTCGCCAGTCCGCCGTAAGTTAGTCCCCAATCCGTCGCTAACTGCAAAATTTATGGACACCAAAACAGAACCAGGTCGATGGACATTCCGTCGCTAAACCGTCGCTCAAGGTAAAATTCTCCAGGTAGCGACGGGTATTCCGTCGCCAATCCGTCGAAAAATTGAATTCCTACAGTTAGCGACGGATAATCCGTCGGGACTTTGTCGCCAGTCCGCCGTAAGTTAGTCGCCAATCCGTCGCTAACTGCAAAATTTATTGATATTAAACAGAACCAGGTCGACGGATATTCCGTCGCTAAACCGTCGCTCAATGTAAAATTCTCCAGTTAGCGACGATTTTTACGTCGCCAATCCGTCGCTAACCTCAGTTTCTCCAGTTAGCGATGGGCTATCCGTTGCTGAGGGGTCGCCTGTCCGTCGCTAACTTCTAATTTTTGAAAAAAAAATACTGCAAACAGACTCTTTCCTGTTTATACAACACATCCAACACAATATCAAACATGCCAAATATCCATATACAACACCATATATCCATATCCAACACGAATATCCAACGTAGCCAATATCGAACACCATATATCCATATGCAAAATATCTATATCCGACACCAATATCCAACGTATCCAATATCCAACAAAATATTACCAACACAATACATCCAATATCCAACATTAAATTATCCAAACATAAAAAAATATCCGATCATACAATGTATCCAAATGTCTACAAAACCAACAACATAAACAAAATCAAACCCCGTCCGTCGGATCGTCTCGTGCTCGTGCCGCCGCATCCGCTTTGCGTATGTACTCCTCCACCGTGTGTGCCGGCACTTGGGACAAGACATGGTCTGGAAGCGCGCGTAGCTGCTGTGGCGACAACATGTCAAGGAACGTCAAGATGGTGTTATCCGATACGATGCGGGCGTCCGCAGAGCGGTTAAACGAAAGCCGTCCGGGGGAAGAAGGACCAGGTCGATCCGAAGCACCGGCAGCAGCAGTAGACGGACCGGGAGCAGACGGACCGGGAGCAGACGGATAGCGCCCCAACACTATCGCCCGCAAATTTGACACCGCGGAGGTCAGAGTCGCAAGCTGCGCCCTCACATCGTCAACCAGGGGCGCTGGGGGAGGCGGAGGCGGTGGATATCTCGGGGACGGCTGCAACGAGGGCGCCATGGAACCTAAGCCGTAGACGCGCCCTTTCCTAACACCGCCGACGGATTCTACGAACACGTCGTCGTAGCGAGCGGCCATAGAAGAGTGCGTCTGGGTGGGCGTCGTTTCGCCGACATTCTCGGAAGGGGGCTCGATCTCAAGCCGACTAAGTGCCTCACGATACGCAGCCTATCCAATGAATGTGTTTGTACTATAAGTTTTCCTAAGTTATAATATAAATCCTATGTTTCCCTAAGTTATAGTCTGAATCCTAAGTTTATCTAATTAACTTAACAATAATTATATTTCTAACATAAATCTCATAAACGTAAGTACTTACATCAGTCTCCTCGGCCCTCGCGTCGACGAAGCTCCCGTCCTTCTGCCTCTTGTGCGTATGCACGAATACATCGTGAGCGGTGACCGTCTCCGCCCCTTTCCCCTGCTTCACCGCCTGTCGGACCTGCATACGTAGAATTTAATTAACTTCGTATATTAACAGTACGAAATTAAATAATAGAAAGAATTTGAATTTGCGCTATCTCACCAAATCTGCACGCGTCGATGCGTGGGGCCTTGATCCCCCCGTATGCAGACCCGCGCCCTGTCGATTAGCCTTAGCTTTCTCCGATTTCAGCTTGAACTACGGAGTATCCATCTTCTCCAACTTCTGCTCATAGTACTCCGCCCGGATCCAGTCCTTTCTCGTATGCGCCGTACGAAGGTCGTACACCGCATCCCGTATCTTCTTTCCGGCGGCGGCTTTGTAGGTCCTGCGGATCGCCTCCTCGCGATGGGGGGGCCACCAGAACGTCCTCTGACATACAAATTCAAATATCACGTAATAAAAAATTTAATGATTTAAAGAATAATTAATAATTCACCAACGGATTTATACCCTCATCTCGTCGAGCCAGACGTACTTCATGTCCTGAGGCACCTCAGAAAAATTGATGTAGGGGCCATGGTAGTTATCCCGGATAATGCGCCCTAGAATCCGGGCAGCATCCCACGGAAAAAACCTATAAAGAAGCAACGACTGGATTATTAACTTGAATAAATGAAACAAATTTAATAAATTAACTTAAATTTACTTACGATTCACCAGCGGGCCATAGCTCTCGTCGGAACTCGCCCACCAGCCTCTCTGGTGGCGTCGGGGGATCCGCGGGTCCGCGAATGTACTCCCCGGTATCAGGATGAAACTGAATCCCGGGGTACTCCGAGGCCCACCCTGTAGTAACTGCTGGGCCCCCTGCTGCATCTGCTGCTGCATCCGCTGGTACATCCGGTGGCGGAACGGATCCGCTAGCGGATGGAGTCACAGGCATCGACGACGATGTCGGTGGCACCGAGGAAGAATGACGGCGGGAAGAGCCTGTGATCGGGCTCTCCAAGTCGGGCTCGGAGGTCACATCCGGGGAATGCGGCTGGCGACCACGACCGCTACCACCACGCCCACGCCCACTCCCACGACCACCACCACCACCGCCGCCGCTGCCGCCACTGCCACGACCACGGCCAGCACCACCAGTACGGGTGCTCGCAACCATGCCCTGTAAATAGAACACATAAACAAAATACCGACAACATAGATTTATAAATGAATATAAACTTAAACATATCCATACCAGCAGCAGGGCGATGAGTGCCGCCCAGACGAGTAGGCCTAGGAGTGCCATCTGCAAAAAGAAACTCATGCAATAATACGCAAATATCCCAAACTGAAATAAATATTACAATCAGAAGTGAAGTACGAATAAAAGCTAGATACACAAAATCTGATAAAATCATGCACCAATACAATAAAGTACAATTCTTGTAACTTTTGATGAAAGGGCATCTTGTGTTCCACTAGATATTGGGTGCTTCAAGATACAACTGAAATATAGCGATATTTAATCATCGTCATCGTCCTCTTCCTCGGCCTCGGCCTCATCATCCTCATCGTCGAATTCATCTGTATCCTCATCCTCATCCTTATCCTCATAAAGTTCTTCTTCTTCTTCTTCAGTCTCAATACTTGGGACAAGACGCCTCTTTCTCCCCTGGTTGACATCTAAGTCTTGTATGTCAACCTCTTCCTCCCCTCAATTTTCATCAGCAAGAGGTATATCAACCTCTAAATCAACATCCATGTCACAAGACTGTTGTCCCAAATATTGGGGCTTTTCGATCTGGTCCTCTTGGTATGCTGGGTCTCCAACGTTGAATGTATTTCTAGATTTAATCTTGCATACTGCCCACCAGTCAAAGCGATCTCTACGACGCCTTGGGTAGCTTGTATAGTAGACTTGAACAGCTTGACTTGCTATCGCAAACGTGTCGGACCCTCTATACCTCATGCGATGATTTATATCGACGAATCCAAATTGTTTATCGATTCTCCAACCGATATTTGGTGTCGTATCGAACCACTCACATTTGAACATAACAATATGCATATCAAATGGGGCACTATATTGTAATTCTACAATATCCCGAAGCACTCCATAATAGTCAAAGTCCGGCTCGTCGTCATAGATTGTGCCTCTTATGCAAACACCAGAATGCTTCGTACTGAAGTCGTCATTGAGAAATTCTGCATTTATAGGATGTTGAGTTGTCTTAAACTTGAAGCCATTAACGACATAGCCGGGCCAAGTCTTTGCATGCTTCTTCGGTCCCAATGACAAATAACGGATGCTCTCATTTGTGAGTGTACTTGGTTCAGCTAATAAAACCTGTAAACTTTAAATGTATTAGTGGCATATATATATTTAAATGGTAGCCGCATAACATATTATCTCAGTTACTTACGTAATCTCGAAACCATGACGGAAAGGTAAAATCAACCTCTCTTTGAAGTCCCTCATCGGTAATATCGGGTGTCCTTATTTTGACTTCATCTCTAAATACACTGTTAGAGAGAATAAAAATTAGTGTAGTCACTTAACTCACCAAATTAGAGATTATAACGAGGTGTAGTCACTTACTTCTCCAAATCTCTCACTTCTTGTATGTCACAATTTAACAAGACATATCGGTGAGCGGCATCGTACTCATCGTCACTCAACCACCGTTTCTTACTAGCCCCAATAGGCTTGCCCCTTAAATTGAATATACCTCCTTCCTCAACGTCTTCGTCATTCCTTTGAGGTCTATTTCGATTTGTCTCAACATGAGTATCGAAATAAATGGAGCAAAAGTTTGACACCTCCTCGATAAGATATGCTTCGCATATCGAAGCCTCTATATGAGCCTTGTTGCCAACTTTCTTCTTTAGATGATGTAGATACCTAGAGAGACAAATTATCTTGAGAATTAACAATGAATTGTAAAATCCACTTAAATTATATCGATTTTTATTTACCTTTCAAAGGGGTACATCCATCGATAATGAACAGATGCACCGACACGGGCTTCGTATGCTAGATGAATCGGTAGATGCACCATACTGTCGAAGAAACCCGGTGGAAATATTTTCTCTAACTTGCAAATTGTTAAGACAATCTTCTCCTCAAGTTGTATCATATGTTGCACCGTGAGCTTAGTTGAACAGATATCCCTGAAGAATGTAGACAGCTCGGCCAACGGAACCCATACAGTAGAAGGCAACAACTCTCTCAACGCAATGGGCAGTAATCTTTCCATAAACACGTGGCAGTCGTGACTCTTCATTCCTGTTAGCTTGCGTTCATTGAGATCAACGCATCTAGACAAATTCGACACATAGCCGTCGGGAAATCTTAAAGTAGATATCCACTTGCAGATTATTAATCTATCTTCCTTGCTCAATGCCTATGGCGCTATCGGCTTAGTTACTTGTCCACCAGCTCCCCTTTGTATCAAGTTTAGATTATGACGTTTGCATATCTCGGCCATGTCTTGTCTTGCTTTTGGATTGTCCTTCGTCTTTCCTTTAATATCCATAACGGTATTGAAGACATTATCGAACACATTCTTTTCGATATGCATGACATCAAGATTATGCCTAATAAGATTATCTTTCCAATAAGGCAAGTCCCAGAAGATACTCTGTTTGGTCCAGTTATGGCTTTGTCCGAACCCCTCGACACGATTGTTCGATGGATCTTCCATTGCGGTGGGCAATTCCTTTACATCTTCCCAAATATCGTATCCCGACAATCTGGCAGGAGGTTCAGAAAATTCTTGTTTTTCATATCTGAATGCGTCCTTGTTCTTTCGCCAAGGATGTCTCGTTGGCAAAAATTGACGGTGACAGTCAAAGAAAGAAGTTTTTCCTCCATGTCTAAGGCGGAACGCTTTACTATTTTTCATACATATCGGACAAGACATGTTACCGTGCGTACTCCATCCCGACAGCATACCGTATGCTGGAAAATCATTGATTGTCCACATGAGTGAAGCTCTCATCTGAAAGTTTTGTTTTCTGGAAATATCATAGGTCGTGACGCCGATCTCCCACAACTGTTTCAGCTCATCCACCAACGGCTGTAAATATATATCGATGTTTTTTGTCGGATTTTTGGGACCGGGTATGATAGCTGTCAAGAACATATAAGGAGTCTTTATACACATCCATGGTGGCAGATTGTAAGGGGTAAGAATGACCGGCCAGCATGAGTATTGAGATCCCGACTGTCCGAAAGGGGCGAAGCCATCAGAACATAGCGCCAGGCGTACATTTCTAGGCTCTGCAGCAAAATCTGGATGACACAAATCAAAATATTTCCACGCCTCCCCATCCGAAGGATGTGACAATTCTCCTTCGTCCTTTATGCGATCTTCACTGTGCCACGTCATGTGTTCTGCTGTATTCAGAGACATATACATCCTCTGTAAGCGCTTCGTGATCGACAAGTAATGCATATACTTATAAGGACGTCGTTTTCTAGTTGACTTTTCTTTTTCCTGTACTGTCTTGTAACGATCCGTATTACAGAACCAACAACTTTCTAATACGCAATTCTCTTTGTAATACAACATGCATCCGTTGCGACAGCAATCTATCTTCTCGTACCCCAGTCCCAGTTGTCAGACCATCATCTTTGACTTGTAGAAGTTTCTTGGGAGCTCTTTTGATTCCTTCGGTAATACCTCATTAGTTAATTGTGTGATCCGATCATAGCAAGCTTGTGGCAAGTTAAAATCAGACTTTATGTTCAACAACCGCATCGTTACTGACAGTGCGGAATGAGTCTCACAACCAGGATATAGAAGAGTATCTGCGTCCTTAAACATATCATAGAACTCCTTTGCCTCGGGATTAGGATCCTTCGGATCAAAATTAGGCCCTGCCGCAGCATACACCATATCTCGTGCAAGGTTCTGCATGTCTCCATAATCCACAGAGCATCCGTCGTCTTCGAGGACATCCGTTGCAGCATTATCATCAAAAGCATAAGTACCAGCTTCTGCAGCCTGTCTTTCTGAATATAATTTACCTTGCGATGACCACAGGCCGTAATCACGTACGAAACCCTTACGGGTCAAATGATCTCTCATAGTCATCACTTCTTCGAAACGTCTATTGTGACAATTAACACATGGACACTTGATTTTGTTATCGTCCATGTACTGAGTTTTGCTCATGGCATACTTAAGAAATACTTCCATACCTGCCTGAAAATCGTCACTCACACCAATTCTGCTCTCGTATTGTCGTTTGTACATCCATGTACGATCAACAAAGTAACGATTCATGCTCGATTTGATGTGAATATCTGTATCGTAAGACAAACTAAACATAAGAATTAATAGCCCGATACCGATACTCATATCGTAAGAAAAACTAAACTTGTGGATAACACGCTAGGCCTACGACGAGGCTACTTAGTATCACAATCTAACATAATTAGTATATAATCATGTAACTGGTGGATCCGCTAGCTAGTAAGCCGGATGTACTTAATATCAGAGAGTATCAGATTAGTATCAGTATATAGGATCGTCCTTTGTAGCATCTGGACTTCAGTTGCCAGCAGAGCCAGGAGATGTTACGGCGGAAACTGCTCTCATGTTACTTCTCCTCCTCCACCATGGCTCTGAACCCATCTGCTCCTCCCTTCTTCCCTTCTTCACATTCGACTATCTCGGCCTCCTATTCGGCCTACTATTCTGATACCGATACTTTGAACCTTGATCTTAACCCAAACCTATATACTGATCGATACTAATCTGCTACGCCCGATACTAAGTATATACGGTCGATACTGATAGCGATAGTCCGATACCGATAGCGATAGTTCGATACCGATAGCGATAGTCCGATACAGATACACATGGACCTACATATCTATATATCACTAGTAGCCATACTCCTCTACATACTACTCTACACTAGGATCTAGTAACCATATACTACTCTACACACTAGCTACATAGTCATACTCTAAAATAAGGTAAACTAATTATGCCTATATATAGATATATATATATATAGGCATAATTAGTTTACCATAATTAGTTTACCTTATATATATAAGGTAAACTAATTAAGCATCTTAAAATTATGCCTATATATATATATATATATATATATATATATATATATATATATATATATATGTCTGTGTGTGTGTGTATCCGTGTGTCTGTGTCCGTGTGTGTCCGTGTGTGTGTGTGTGTCTGTGTGTGTGTGTGTGTCTGTGTGTCCGTGTGTCCGTGTGTGCGTGTCCGTGTGTGTGTGTGTCCGGCCAGCCCCCCTCCACACATACCCCCCCCCGCACCCCGCGGCCAGCCCCCGCCCCCATCGTACCCCCCCCAACGCTGCCCGCCCCCTCGATCCCACCGCCCCCTCCACACCCCCCGCCCCCCGCGCACGGCCAGCCCCCCTCCGCAACCCCCCGCACCCCGCGGCCAGCCCCCGCGCGCCCCCATCCCTCCAACGCTTCCCGCCCCTCCCACCGCTCCCTCCACACCTCCCGCCACCGCCGCCACCGCCGCCCCCCGCAGTCGACGCCGCCCCCGCAGCCCCCGACGCCCCCGGCCCGCTGCACCCACGACCACCGCACGCGCGCGCGAGAGAGAGAGAGCGAGAAAGAGAGAGAGAGAGAGAGAAAGAGAGAGGGAGAGGGAGAGGGGATTACCTTTGGGAGAGAGAGAGGAGAGGGGGTCGCCGATCACCGCCGCGGGAGAGAGAGGAGAGGGGGTCGCCGATCGATCACCGCGGGAGAGAGAGAGAGAGAGAGAAGAGAGAGTGAAATTTGGGGGGAATGAAAAAGTTCCCCCCGTCGTTTCAATTTAAGTCTGGAACGTAAATTTAGCGACGGAGTAGCGACGGATTATTCCGTCGCTAATGCGTCAGTAAATCTCGCGCGAGTAGCGACGGATTATTCCGTCTCTAAGTCGTCAGTAAATCTCGCGCCAATATTTTAGGCTTTTGCCGCCAAAATATGCGACGTTCTAGCGACGGATATAAAACCGTCGCTACATGGCCGACTACCTATCGACGGCATAGCGACGGATATGGACATAAAAAAATAAAAAAAATTGTCCACTGCTTTCCATCGGTATTCCGTCACAAATCCGTCGGGGATCCGACGGTGATAGCGACGAAAAATTTTCGTCGCTAAATGGCCGTCGCTAAAGTACTGTAATTTGGTAGTGATAGTACCCCAAGTGGAAGGAGCAACAGAGGGTTCCATCACACCCTTACCCTTCCCAAACTCGGAAGTACCACCGACGTCAGTGGCCACCTCTTCAATCCCCAACGTACTATCAGCAGCCAATACTTCCCCTAGCAGAACGGGAAGATCAACACTTACCTTCTGACTCGTCCCTGAAGTCAGGACCGCCAGACGGGTCTCTTCATCAAATCCCTCTACAGGAATAGGATCTTTCGCTACCTCCTGATCGGTAGCCACCTCAGCTTCCGCCGCTGAGTCTGGGGTAGGGCTCAGCAATAATGCAGTCGACCTCCCCTCATCATAACAAGGAGGAGAATCAACCCTCTTCTCTGTTTCAATCACATATGTTGCCCCCGCAACAGGCTCTTGCAACTCTGGAGCAACGTCATCCAAAGACGACGAACTCCACCCCACATCATCACCAGGAAGCCTCGTGTCTGCTGGACCCTCGGCATCTAAGGACCCAGCCGCGGCCTTTATTATCTCGAAAGCTGCTGCATCCTCAGTTTCCTTTCTGACATAATCCGGGGATGCTGAAATCTCCACGACAACAACATCCTCCGGATTCTCCTTCATAGGAGACATCATAGTCGGCGGGATGCGCACTTCAGACGAACCCACAATCTCCTTTGGCCTGCTCCCACCAGATTTTAGAGTACGAGGCTTTCTTTTTAGCGGCTCCTGTACAAAAGGGAAGCATTGATTACATAAAATGTTGAACCTAAACCAGACTATGTGGGACATCCTTACCTCTGTAGATGCTGAATTCGATGACACCATCGGTGACGATGTCTTCTTTAGCTTCTTTGACGCAGGATATCCAGCCCCTGCATCTGCACGTCGTTTCGGTTGATCAACAGAAGGTTTGACCCCCTGGGGATGCGATGGAGGCACCGTGATGACCCACCCCTGGTGGACGGTGTGGTCGAGCCTCAGCCGATACATGCCCAGTCACCGCTAACGGGGTGCCTACAACGAGACTCGTCTCCCTATCATACCCGGAAGGTGCGGCAGCTATAACGCAGTAAAACTTGGCGGCCGAGTAAAGAATGGGCGGCCGTGGATCCTAGACAGGCAGCGTAAAGCGAGCTTCGGTACATCCAGCATTATAGTAATGCCAAGCTCGTGCGCCATCCAGCAAACTTCCAGCATACCCCAGGGTGATACTGGTATTGTCCAACATCAGCTGCGCATAACCGAATTAACGTACAAAGCGGCTCGATAAATACGGTTCCAGGAAGCACTGATTCCTGTTCCGGTACACCAGGTGGGATGGCCGAATACTCTGCAACCAGCAGAATCCCCACGGAGGCAGAGCGGTGGCATCTTCACCTGAATCCCGTAAGTCTTCGTTGGCCTCAAAACCCAAGAAGATCGGACCAACTTTGATGATCTTCCATCCTTGAAGATGGGATAAAACCCTTCTGCAAATAGGGACGCCAGTGTGCGACCAACTCCTCTGGTGGAAACGGCGGAGGAATGCATCTCCGGCCCTGTAGTCTTCTTCTGAACCTGGACTCATTACGTTGGGATGGTGTAAAATTAATCCCCCTATCAAATAGTGAAACGGCAGTTAAGTATGCGGGAAGTTATCTTTTCGACCCCGGTCATGAATCACATTTCCCGCGAACTCGCGTAAACCTCGCAGTAAATTACATACCATTGCGGGGACTAGAGCCAAGCGCCGGCCAAAGACCAACTTCACAGCTGGCAGGATCAAGTGCCGGGTCACTCTCTCTACAGAGCCGGATCAGCCCGGGAAGACATAATCCCGAAGCCAAACCATGAGATACACGACCAATACTGCTTTTGACGACATTCGATGAGCAAGATGCCAGAAACAGCTGTAGGAGCGTTCATCAGACTGCTGGTCCTCGTTTTCCCGGGGATTCTTCTCATCTAACCTGCTCATCTCAGAGAGCACTTCGCTACGAGAGAGCGCCGACGGAGTAGAAAATTGCGAGGGATCCCCCTTGTCTTGCCTAAAGACATAATCTCTCCAAGCGGTCACATGAGGCTGCAATCCGCTCTTGTCCCTCTTCTGCATATAGTAATGATGACTCGCCACTTCCTTAAAGACGGCCGTCATCTCCTCAACCTTGTCCCCCAGGACTTGAAACTCTTCGTTGGTCGGAAAATACTCTTCGTAGGGTTCCGATCCCCAAGGGAGCTTTGATACCTCATACATCTCATGAAGTGCGAGCCCTAACTCCCCCACCAGAGTAAAGAAGGTCCCGGTATGGATATCAAACATCTCCAAGAGTGCGAGGAATATATGCCTGTTAATGTCAACACCTGCCTGGGTTGCACGAATCGCGACAGTCAACCCAATTTCTCGGAGCTCAGTCTGGAACTGCGACAAAACCCAGAGTGTCAGTTTATCCCATTTGGAAACATAATGACACCAACCCTCTACCCAAAACTCTCCTTTCAGGTATGAGCGTTCCATTAATAGCATGCAATGTGCAAAAGTCAAGGCACTATGAGCAAATGTATCAAGGGGAACATCACTGTAAATGCTCCCAGGGCGTAGAGTCCGCCAGGTGAAAGAAGACCCAGACCGCATCGCGGTCAAAGTATTTTTCTGATCGGAGGTAGAATCAATTTTGATGATGCCAGTCACCGCCCCCCCTGAGAGGGAGTAAGATCCCAAGACATCCTCCTCTTGGAAGCAAGACGACAGAAGGCCATCAAAGGCCATTGACGTTCAAGTTGCTTAATGGTCATATGCACTCCTTTTGCTGTGAAAAACCAGTCTTCCTTAACCTTCAACACTGTTGCTTCAGTAGAAGTAAGGCGGTCCCCAAACAGGAACTCAGGCTTTGAGAAGGTCACTTTATCAGATGTGGCAGATTTCAAAACACCACGCTCCATCATCCGTTTGAGGAACCCATACTGCTGTTCCCGAATTTGAGTTATTCTCTCGGGATGTTGGTCCAGCATAATAGCGGCTTGAGCAGGGTTTATCACTTCCTCGTTATAATCTACTCCCGTCTGGCAGAGGGCAGTGTCTAAGAGCACTTCACTCAAGAGTGGAATAGGCATCAACACTAGCAAAGATTCGAAAAATGTTAGAAATAACAAAAGAATCTGAGTCTTATCAAAAGCGCATAGCACGTCCGAAAGCCTCGGTGCATCATCAGGGTCTAAACCTATACGTATCAGCAGCGGAGCCTCGGCGCATCATCAGGGTCTAAACCCATGCACGTCAGCAGTAAAACCTCGACACATCATTAAAAGACTCAAGGTCTATGTGCGTTGGTGTACGTGAAATAAAACTTACCAACCACCTCCGGTCGAACTTCGACCGGCCGACGGGGAACATCGGCCGCTGCAGCTTTCACAGATTCTTTTCCTTTGTCCTTGCTAGCACCGCCGCAAGGAGTCTTGGAAGCCATTTCTTTGAGAGAAGGAAAGTTAGGGTTTTGAAAATGAACTCTAAAGAAATCAAGGAGAAGAAGAACTCTATCTCTCCATCTCTCGTCTATTTATAGGGCTTGGTCGCACGCGTGAACCGATGATGTGTGATCTCAGTCGTCGCCTCGGGTTCTGTGAAGAGATAACCACAAATAAAACCAAAAAAGATCATCATTAATCTTTTTTAGGTTACCGAGGCGTCATCATCAGCACTGTCGCACGGAGTATCTATGCGCCCTGACGGTCATGCACCTCCACTACCATGCTTATTATTCAAAGTATTCCAAAACTTATCTAAAAGTTTTAAAAACTTTGAAGGGGGTCTTGTAGAAGCATGGAATTTCAGAACCAGAAAGCCTATGCGCCAGACTACATGCGCCAAAGCTTGGACAAAGTGCTTCACAGAAAAAAGCAACAAATATAGACATTGAAAGAGGACTTTTCATTTAACATATAAAAGTCTATTACATGTCTAAGAAAGACTGTACAAAGAAGGAAGAAAAGATCCTAAGTCTATAGCCAGCAATCAATATGCGCCCTCAGCCAGGCGCATCCCAACATGCGCCTTCAGCCAGGCGCATCCCACCATGCGCCCTCAGCAAGGCGCATCCTTTTCAGCAGCTCAGTTATGTGCATCCTCAGTTATGTGCATCCCTTGGGCAGCTCAGTTATGTGCAGCCCAGTTATGTGCCATCCTTCCAGCCAGGCTCACCTGGCCGAGCAGGACGAGGGCGACAATTACCCCTCATCCAAAAGCCAAAGGAAGAGAAGAGCACCGCAATCGACCCGCGGCTAAAGGAGCAGCTTCACGCAGAGAAGGAGCTCGCCAAAGCTCGAGGAAGACGGTCAGGGCACTGCAATCCCGATCTACGGCTCTTCCCGCACAACGAAGACGAGGCCAGAGCATCCCTATCTTTGGATGCAACAGGCACCTTCCGCCTGCCTCAGAAGCCCTCGACTCCGACTTTTGGATGTAACAGTCACCTTCAAGTGCATCAATGAAGACATTGTATCGCATCTTCACCCTCGGTAGCATCTTATCAACAGAATGCATTCGAGTAAACGAATTCATGTCGGAAGGACGTGAGAGAATGAGAAGCAAACCCTCTCTCCATACCACTATTTATAGGCCGGGCAGATCAAACCCATGTGCCAAGTGGATGGCTCTCCGAATTTCGTGCAATAAATTTGTATTACATGGATGAACCGGACGCTTCGAATTCAGCCAAGTCAAAATGGCTATTTAAAGCACTCGAAGAACGTGACAGTTGCACCATCAAAGACGTCTCACGAAGCGGATGTGCCGGCCAGACCGCGCATCAAACAGACGCGCCCTTTAAACTCAAACGCATCACATAGACGCGCCCTTCAGTACCAAGAGCATCACAGGAGATGTGTCCCCATGCGTCCCCATGCGCCTAGTGGAACGCCAACCGAAGCGCCCACTCAACTGTCCATCGAATGTCACAAACATTAAATGCTGAACTGACAGAGTTGGCAGCACGCCTCCCAAAGTCTGAACAGTCGGCAGCTTTTTCAGAAGACGAAGCATCGCCAACGTCAGCATCATTATTACTTCCCTCCGACGGCTACTGCCACGTGGCCACCCAACCATCTCGTATGCACCTTCGCATCCATGCGCCCAAATCTGTATACGCCTCAAAAGCTGTATGCCTCAGACTTTTCACTGATCCCTAAAGATAGAAGGAAAGTCACTGTTACAACTCTGCATGCGCCTCAAAAGCCATGCGCCCCAGACTTCTCCCTGATCCCAAAAGACATGAGTAAAGTCACTACTGAAGCTCTGTATGTGCCTCAAAAGCTATGCGCCCAGAATGGTTCGTGACTCCTAAAGGCTACGAGCCAAAGTCTCCTCATGCGCCCAATCCTAGGCGCATCCTACCAGATCATTCCCCCCACCAAATCTGAGATCTCCGAGCCATGGGTCGACGACATGTGTCCTTTGACTCAACTCATCCAAGATCTCAGCAACAGAAAGATCTTCTTTTTCGCTACGTGCCGGTTCACAACAGCAACATGAAGAAGTCAACCCCCTCGATTAGGGCGCATCGTCCATGCACCTCCATCAGCAATCAACACGTGGCATCCCCACGTACAGGCGTACCCTACATATGCGCGCATGAGCAGCCAGCCTGCAAAACTATAAATAGAGGGATCATTTCCTTCTTTTACACACACATGGACCAACCTATGTGTATACATATCAACCTCCACAGCGACAGACAGAGACTTCGCACCACCAGAGAGGCAGATACAGACACTCAATGTCTTCCTCCTCTCAGCAAGCTCTAGCACCCAGAGCAATCCAGACCTTCAGAGAACCGATAACCATCGTCAGATCGTCAATGGAGTCAACGTATTACCACTCACTCTATTAGCACAAGGAACCCAGATTAAACAAAAGTGTACTCCTAGGACTACATCTAAGTCCTATATTGTAACACTGTTCTGTTTGTATTAAAATTTGCAATCAAAGAATTTTAATGGCAAATAGGGATGGCTATCGTTCTTGTATAATTCATAGGGAGGTGTTTCTAGTATTTAGGAATGTTTACATGTCTACTCAAGTATTTCTCTGCCCGACAAATATGAGTGAATCCATAATACGACACGTAAATCGAGAATAAATCTAGCCAGAACATGAAGGTGCTTGTAGGTAATCCTTGTAGTGGTTCTTTTAATAGAGGCTAGATAAGTAAGGTATGTGTATCGTATACATAAATTCTAGAAAATATTAATACGTGTTTGTAACTGAGAATCAAATAAAACTGACTAAAACTGAAATATAGAATTTGAAAAGTAAATAAAAGAACGATCAGAGAATATACTTGCCTGACAATCCGAGTTGCTGTTGAGGATGTGTAACTGAACTGGAGTGATGTAAACCTATTTAAGGTAACCACAAGTCACAACATGATCTAACAAATTTTAAGAAAGGGCTACAATGCAATTCTACATGCTTCTAAGTCCTTCTAGGTCAAGTCAACCTTGGTCAACTCTGGTTAAACCTGGTCAACACTAAGTCAACTAGTCCGTTTACTAATTTTTTGGTCACACACAAGTTTACAAGTCATTCCGAGTTCGTTTGAGTTGATTTGGATCAAATTTGACCCAAAGTTGACTTTTGTCAACTTGGTCAACTTGTTAGTCAACTCGACTAAACTAGGCTGTTGGGTCGATCCTAATCTGTCTCAATACTCCCTAGGTTACATTCACAAGCATACACTTATATATAGATATATTTTCATTCACTCAAGTAATATATATATATATATATATATATATATATATATATATATATATATATATATATATATATATATATATATAATATATTTATATATATATATATATATATTTATATATATATATATATATATATATATATATATATATATACATACACATATATATATGTAACTTACTCATGAAAAGAGGATTGTGTGTGGGTGTGTCTATGAGGGCTGCTACTGGGGTCCAAAAACTGAGACAAAATAGATATAAACCCAACCATAGGAATACACTATATATACTTATATATACACAAGTCTAATTTAAAGGAAACTATATATATATAGTTACACATACTAACATGTATATACATGAAGAAAGAAAGTGAAACCGTGAAGAGGAAACAAATGTACAAATCTGAGAATCGAAGTATCTCAACATACATTCACCAAACATATATATACATATATAGTTATAGGTTGAAATATATATATTATATATACACACACACACACACACACACACACACACACACACACACACACACACACATATATATATATATATATATATATATATATATATATATATATATATATATATATATATACACACATATATGATAGAAAATTAGGACATAAATCCAACGACAAATTACCGCAAGTCCATAATCTTGTATTCGAACTATAAACTCAGAAATTATAGTTTAAAACCCAGGAAATCAAAATATCACAAATCGATTCAAAGCTTAAATTGTCAAATACCCAAAATTCGCATCAAGATCCAAATCGCAAAATACTCAACTAAAACCCGTAAAACCTGGCAAACACGATGGTCTCGACATGTGAGATGTGCTCGGGTACTCACGGAGTCAAAACCGTGTCCATGACGTATCCAGAGAATGCGTATCAGAAAATCGATTTCGCGTGTCATAAGCGCGTATATCGCTCGATTGAGCGCCACACATGCAACGAGAAGACTTGTGCTCATGCATACAGCTAGGTAGGGTACCAGGGTAGGGCTAGGACATGCTGTCAAGACACCATGTTGCGCCTATGCAACACGGTGACCCGCGACGGCCGTGCGGCCTCCGCGCGCGCGCGTGCGTCCGTGCCCTCGGGCGCGTGTCGAGCCACGTGGCTCGCGATTCGAGCCACGCTGCGACTCGAGATCGAGTCCCTGGGTAGTCTAGGTATAGGGCTATGTGCTTGTGCTCCTGGAATGGGTCATCGATGCGCCGTGTCCGCGTACGAAGGCCGTGTCGGCGGCAAAATTTAGCCACGTGCACTGTGTGGGCTGACCAGTGCACGTCAGATTTCTCCGTGCTTGCTCGACAAAACATCATAAAATTTTTAGAGCATGTGGGCAGATGTTTCCCCTACGTGCTCAAGAAATTTCATGCGAGATGGAGCTTTGTGCGTCAAGTTATGACGTACAGACAGTAGGGCGTGTACGGAACCGTGCATGGGATCTCGTGCACGCGTGTTTGTGTCCGTTCGGATCCCAAAATCGTGTCAATTTCTGACCGTCTTCACGTAAGTTATTACAAATCATATAAGGAAGGATTTCGTGAAAATAGAATCGAAAATTAACACCTTTCAGTTCTAAGTGGCATTTTGCCGAACACGTGCAACATAAGACCGATATGTGTCCGATATCGCTATCAAACGAAACCAAAATCCTACCAAACTTTATAAACAGATCTAGGTATAGATGCAATAATAAAAAAAATTCAGGAGAAACAAAGGTAGATCGGGGTTTACCTATTGAGAGTCGGAATCTCAATAAAAGGAATTCCTCGAGCACTTTGTCGGCCGATTTCTCCCGAGCAAATGTCCCCTCCTTCTTGCTAGTAGTAATCCAGCAAGTACTCTTCCCAACGAGCACAACGGAATTTGTTTGAGGTGAAACGGACTTCGGATGAGAAAACTAGAGTTTTGGAGAAAAGGGAGATTAGGGTTTGTTCTAGATCTTGTGGAGGCTATGAGTTTCTACAAATGAGAGAGGAGGGGCTGCTTATGGCCGGACATGATAGAGGGGTGTTAGGGTTAGGTTTTGCACATGGGCCAAGCACTCCATGAGTTGCTAAAAGGCCCACGTCAAAAAGGGTTAAAAGGCCTATGTAAAAATGACTTTAAATCATTAATTCATTGCCAAAAATAAAATAAATTCTGAAATTAATTCTATAGGTCAACAAATAATTCTAATTATCATATTAGGCTCTTAATGAAGCGTGACTAAGGTCAAACCACCTTATGCTACTCAAAACACCAGTTAAGCTACAAGCATCACATTAATTAATAAATTAATAAGAAAATTCAAATCAATACATAATGACTAAAATACCCCTAAATTAAAAATATGGTGGTTACAAAAACAATGGTCCATTACTGAGATTCATATATTCCTTAACATATTTGTAAGCAGCAGTAGAAGTATCAGTAAGCACTAGTAGAAGTAGTAGTACGAAGCAGTAGAAGCAACAAAAAGTATTTGTTCAAACATGAGCCCTACCCACATGCTCCACATGTTGAGATACTCACAAAGTTGAGTATTTCCAATAAATTAAGCATCCCTTCTTATGCTTTAAGATGGCAACTTTAAAAAGTTAGCCTTCACAAAAAATTCATCATTAAATAAAAACAAGTAACATAATAACAACCATTGTTTCCAAAATATTGAATCTAATTAGGGTCAATACATTTTAATAGTGGTGCCAATTTCGGTTGCTCTTTCAAAATGGATTGGAAGCTTGTTGGTATAGCATAATCATTGATACCATCAGTCATACGCTTTGGGAAATATAGAATAATAGACCAATGAGAATTTTGTGCATCTCTTACATAAAAAACTTGACTCGCTTCGGATGAAAGAATGGTCGACTCGTCATATTCCCCATCAGCACTCTTGAGCTTCTTTAAATTTACCATGAACAAGTTAGAGTCTGGACAAATCTTACAACCATTGGTCTTGTCACCGATATTGACCCAATCACAATAGAACACTAGGTGTTGAAATTCGTAATAATCAACCTCTATAATCTTTTTGATAATACTATACCAAGTAATGTCATCATCCGTAGGGTTCATATCTTTTGCACTTGCGACAAATGTGGTGATTGCATCCATACAAACACCGCTATCTTATGTCAAAAGAGTGTCGTCATAGTGCTGGAGAGAGAATACATAACCATTCACCTTTTACTTTTGAGTTTTGGCTTCCCACTTCGGTCCACTAACATACCGCCACAATAATGAATCCATACATTTTTCTTCTAGCAGATGTTAATACAAGCCACACGCAAATACATTAATCAATGCCACATTAAAATAACTAAAATTATTCTTTAGAATTAAAGATTACACAAGCCAATCAATAAATTTAGATTGTACTACCACTTTTGTCTTTGTGATAGCTCTTCTTTTACCACGATGACCATCTTCCAAGGATGAGCGATACACACTACAAATTCAAAATCCTTATTGTATAAATAGAAAAAATATATACATATTATGTAGTTTAAAATTAATATGAAAGAATATCACAACTGTAATATTCATCTTGTTCTGGTATATTTATACTAAAGAGTATCCATCTTCAAATTTGTATGCGTTGTAAACCAGATAACTTGATAGTTTTACCCTCAAGAATGGAGCGCTCGTACATATCATCACCATTCTCATCTAAAAAGAGTGCTTGACTAAAACTATAATTACCATCACGTGGATTTGGCATATATTCTATAGCATATCTAACAGATTCTGAAACAAGATATGCCTCAGAAATTGATCCTTGTACGTAACATTTGTTGCTTGGTATATTTTTACACTCCTTCATAGCTCTTATATCAACATAAAACGCACACTTCTTAAAACAAAAAATTATAGTGTTAATAAATTAGCGAAGAAACAATAATATATAAGATGAATATCTCACCTTTCAAATGGATACATCTATATATATCTCGTAGGTCCACAAAGCAGAGCTTGGTCAGCTAGATGTACCATTAGGTGGATACTTATATCGAAGAAGTTTGATGGAAAATAATGTGCCAACACACATAGTGCCTCGGCAATCATATCTTTGGTAGCTTGGACATGCTCTCGAACTAAGACCTTCGAGTACAGTATGTTAAAATACAAGCTTACTTGCAAAATGGCTCATTTCAAGTCACGAAAAAAGAAAATATTGGATAATGATATGATAGTCATATGACTTCTTAATATGCAAACTTAGTGGTTGGATACTTACAAGACTGCTCAAATTAGTTGCAAGGCATGACGGGAGCTTTACGTGTTTTAAAACTTGACAAAATTGCATTTTCTGAGTCTTATCCAATGAATACTTAGAAGATTGCTTTCCCCTGTCAAACATCAAATTAATAAGATGTTCCGCCACATTTTTTCAGTATGTATCACATCAGTAGTATGTCGTACTTTGTGACTACCCCAGTACTCTAAATAAAAAATAATCGACTTTTTGTACCACGCCGGTCTTCCTTCGTTGTCATCCTCATCTGCAGTGCAATGCTCACTATCATCTACCCCAACTGCCATTCGCTTCTTGCCAGTAGATTTTACTAATTTACCTAGTATATATTGTATACGATCAAGCCTTTCCAAAAGGGATGGTACTGTCAATCGTGTTGGAGGTTCTTTGTGCTCTACATCTTTATACCATCCATGTTTCACTGCCCTATATGGGTAACTATCCTTCAAAAATCTTCTATACTTTGTGTAAACATTCTTATTGCCAATGCGCTCAAACTCGGTCTCAATAGCACAAATAGGACATGCTTTATAACCATGAGTCACACAACCAAATAAGTTACCATATGCCAGAAAATCGTGGATTCCCCTTAATAGTATTGCTCTCAAAGTGAAGAGTTCTCCCTTGTCCATGTCAAACATAGACACTCCTTCCGCCCAAAGTTTCTTCAACTCATCTACAAGAGGTTCCAAGTATACATCAATGTCTTGACTCGGTGCTTTTGGCCCCGGAATTAACAAACACATCATTTGGAATTATGATTTTAGGCATAACGAAGGGAGAAGGTTATAAAGAATCATGTATACGAGCCAACAACCATATCCACTAGATAGCACTCCATGCGGATTGAACCCATCGGTAGCAATGCCAATCCAAACGTTATGCCCCTCTCTAGCAAACTCCGGCCACTTACTTTTAAGCGATCTCCATTCAGCCGAATCAATAGGATGACGCATGAAATTCCAAGAAAATTTTGCTTCCTTGTGCCACTACATTTGGCGTGCTATCCATTGTATAGTGTACAATCTAGTTAATCTTGGGGTTAGAGGAAAGTGTCTTAAAACTTTTCGTGGTTGTTTTATAACTTTTCCTACTTTCCCAGACTTGGCCTCCTTAACTTTAAACCTGGGAGTCTGACAACGAGGACATTTTACTGCATCTGCATATTCCTTCCAATACAACATGCAATCATTCTCACATGCATGGATGCACTTGGCCTTCATTCCCAAATATTTTAGCATTTGCTTCATTGTATGGTACTTGTCAGGTAGTGTATTTCCTTTTGGAAGCCACATTCTCAATCTCTTCAACAACTCAGTCACGCTATTTCCTGACCAATTAAACTCCTTCTTTAAGTTATGAAGCTTAATAATTACACATAAAGTTGTAAGCCCATCTTCACAGGAAGGGTATAGTTTCTCATTTGCTTTTCTCTTGTACTCATGGTACTTATTACCATGGTCAAGACAGGGGACAAATGGATTAACAGAAACTACACATGTCTCGTCACGATTCCCCTCACAATTAGCTTGTGCCATATCATGTACTCCATAAGCATCACCAACAAGGTTCCTAGCGCCCCCCTGCATTCCCTCCATGTTCTTCTTGGATTTGATCTTGGACGGAATCCTCTTCAAAAACATGTGGTGTAGGATCAACCACTATGTTCCTGACATTCTTCTCTCCATGAAAGCACCACTCATCGTATGTTGATTCCATACTAAACATGAACAAGTATTTCTCAAATGTTTAAAATATATATCTTTTAGAATTTTTGCACTTCACGCAAGGACATTGGCATGTGCTGATCCCGGGTGGTGAGTGGTTATTCACAAATTTTATGAAATATCAAACACCTTCTAGGTATTCAAAATTATTTCTGTGTGGCATTTTCATCCACTCTCTCGAACGTCTTGACATAATAACAAGGACGTTTACCCTTTTCTCAACTATGAACCTAATAAACAAGAAAGATAAAGATAAATTAGATCGTGAAGACAAGTAGATAGTTATTTTGCCATTGAAAAAATATAGGACAATGATATGCCAATATTATAAATGGTCTACTAAATTTCTACAATTATCTCTGTATTTCTCAAGATATAACAGATATATCTGTAACTCTCTATATTTCTCATTCCCGATATGGAAATAGTTTATCGTTATTGGTCTAAGTCTATAAGCACCAGCCAAGAAGTAAGGCTATCTCCAATCAGATTTTCTAAATATCACATATTATCTCTCCTTCTTATGTATACTAATATATAATCTAAGAAACTATTAAAATGAAGAAGACATTATAGTAATCCACAATGGAAAAGAGGCATTAGTTTACAGTGATTATGATTTAAGCTGCTGGTAATTGAAACATGCATAGAGAAAAGGGTTACTATTTACTCCTCTTCCGTACTAGTGTTTACCTGGACCAAGATTTCAGAGGATCCTTCCTAATTTAGAGCCCAATAGTCGAGGTACGGATCTACGTTATGGCTTGGGGGATGCCGAAATTGGAATAGGATCACGTGATTGAGGCCAACTACGTATTCACAGTAGAGATTATATTCCTATCATGAAAAACATGAAGCTTCTAGTAATCTTTATTACAAGCATTCTCACTGATTATAATACATTTCTTTGTACAGTATATTTTAAAATATACTTGAAATTAAAAAAGGATTAACCAAAAAATCAAAGAGTTCATACAATCTGACAGTTGTAGAAGCGTGAATTTTTTAGCAAATATGGCTCCATGCGCCCAAGTCAAAGCAGCTCCATGCGCCCAGTCAGTATGTAACGCCCCAGTCCCAAAATACGTAGGACTAGGAACGTAGACATGCCAGTCTTATAATATATATACGTAAGCTGTAAAATGTAGTAGAACCATGACTAATCTCATCCACACGAAATAAATGAAATAATGATATCACATAATCAATTATGAAATTATCATTTGGTACATGTAGTTGGGCGGAGACAAATTCACTACTAACTATGAAAAGAATACATAGCAAAAGAAAGCTTTTGGCGAACGAAGCGAAGACGATCAAAGTGCAATCATCCTCGAAGAAATAGTGATGATCATGGCCACAGCTAGAACACCTGCGAAAGACAAGAACACACACCTGGCGAGATAACCAGGTCCTCAGAGGAACGTAACAAGATACAATAAACATGCCATATAAATACTGAATATAAAATATGCCACAATCGAAGAAAGTGACAAGACACAAATAAGGTAACCTAACCGTACTAAAGTGAACATGCAGTTGACAACAAACCTTTCGTCGCATGAGTCCTGGCTGTAAATGGGATCTAGTATAGTCCCCACTTGGGCACCAGTGACCACAGCGCATGACGTTCAAAAATGACAGTGGCAAACCAGAAAGGCTAAACATACCCGTATCTCCAGGGAGCTTCCGGGTTATAAGGGAAGTACAATAGAAGCCCATACGACAAGGAAATGTTCTTCCCACTCGATGTACCTATCATGTCGCATCCACGACCATGTAACACTACTAACAGTCAAGTCTTCTAACATACAACTATTGACAGTTAGACCTAACGTATGTCCCATACGTATCAGTGATCAGCCAACACGAAAGTCCGGATGATATATGCTACTCATAATTCACACTTCTCGTGGCACAACAGTGTCAAAGTTTATGCAATGCACTAAACTAGTGGTAGTCCCTTAACTCTAGGTCCATATGCAATCAAAGGATAAGTAACAAGGTACAGCTATTAATATAACTTTGTTATAAAAATATATTTTTGTCGAATAAAAATTTTGATATAACAATAACAACAACAACAATAATAATAATAGTAATATTAATAATAATAACATATAATAATAATAATAATAATAATAATAAAACTTATTAAAAACCCTGATACAGTCCTTTCCCTGTTGTTTATAATAATAATAATAAGAAGAAGAAGAAGAAATAATAGATTATAATCCCTTACAATAACTATAGACTCTCTCCCCCAATTCAATTCAGTCAGAGAAAGAGAGAGATGGGAAGAATAGTGCGGGCTTACCAGCGGTGGTCGGCGGAGAGTGAGCTGGTGCGGGCGGAAGGCGGTGGTATAAGGCAACGGTTCCGGCGCTGGTGGAGGCGGAGAGCGCCGAATCTGGAGCAGAATCGGCAGTTCGGGTGGCGTCAGGTGGCCGGAGGCGCGGGGAAGCCGGAGGGCGGAGGGCTGACGCCGGCGGTAGAGGAGACCGCAGCGGCGTGGCGGATCCGTGGCGGGCGAAGAAGGATCGGGCAGGACTGAACGAGGATGGTGGCGATGGGTTTCCGGTCGGAGCTGCCGGATACGGTCAGGGCACCGGCCGAGAGAGGCGGCGGCGGAGCTTAGGCACTGGGATCGGCAGAGAGTGGTCGACGAGCAGGGGAGTCCGGATCTGAGGCGAGCTTGGGTGGAGGCGCAGCGGGTTAGCTTCTCTCACGCTCTTTCTCTTCCGATGATGGTGGTTCTGTTTGGGTGGTGGCGACCAGGGGGATGGTCGGCCGGATTTATTTAGTGGCGGTGATGCCGCGGTGGTGTTTTGTGGACGGGAGGTGCTGCATCAGAGTTTATGTCGGAGGTGGGGGTGCTGGTGTGTTCCGACCGTCGGAGACGATGGTGGTAAGGTGGTGACGGCGGAGGTGGTTGTGTTAATAGCGGTGCTGGTTATGGTGGTACCTTGGCTGATGGTGGTGGTGCGAGGGCGATGTCGGGACGGTGGTGTGAGGGCACTGCTGGTAGAGATGGCTGGTGGAGGGTCCGGTGTGGATGGGGTATTGGTAGTTATGGACGGGGTTTCGGTTTGGGGCTGGCTAGAGTCGAGGGGTGGTAGGGAGAGGGGTGACGACGGAATTGGGGGTCTCTGACGGTTGTATATGTGGCAGGAGGCCACGATGGTTCTGCTGGGTTAGGGGAGAAGGCTTGCGGCGACGGGAATAATAGATGGCAGTATTAGGCATAGGATTTATTTGTGCCAGGATTGTCGATACGGAGAAAAATATATATGTAGAGGATGGAATAAGAAGCTGGGCGCAGACACGGTACACATATATGGATGGTAGAAATTATGGATGAGTACCTCTCCTTATATAGAAGGTGGGAATTTTCAGTTTGATAGGGATTGGGAGGATTTAAATCTCCCATAGATAACATCCTATGAAATTAAAATTTAATTTAAACTTTAATCGGTCAAATCCAAATCAACGTTGGATGAAACCTTCATTAATTCAAATTCACATGAGATATTTTCTAATTTAAATTATCCAAAATAATTCAAATATTAAATAGAACAAAATCTTAAATATCTTTTTCATAAATATTAAAATATAACATTAATTAATTTTGAAAATCAAGGTAATTACTTAAATATTAAATCATAAAGTAGCTTTTTATAAATAACTAAAATATGTTACTATATAAATTTCAAATTCTGTAAATATCTAGAATATATTTTATATAAACCAAAATTTTCCAAATCACTATTTATTTTTAAAGGACGAACAAAATAACTCTTTTTAAAAATAAAAATATTTATCACATTTATTTGAACATGTACTTTCCTATGTAAAATAAATTTATAATAAAAATATTTTTCTAACATATGTACCTCGACACATATTCGCACTCGTCGAGAAATTACGAAACGCAAATCTCGCACGTTACGTAAATACAACAAAGCGAACTCGTATGCGACGTACAGATACGAAGTACAAAAAAAAATATTTAAAAAAATCATAGTAGAAATTTAGCGGGTTTACATCCTATCTAACTTAAAAGAATCTCGTCCTCGAAATTTAAGAAAAATTAGGATTGGTAAGGTTGAAGAGTTTAGAAAGATCATAAGAATCCATGAATTAAATCATTAGACGAGAGAAGTAACGATATCAGATGACAAATTAAATGATTAGAAGATGGCCAATGCATGACAAACTATCAAGGTTCGGAATCAATCCATGCTACCATTATCCTATAGACGTGCAACTTATAAATAGGAAATAATCTCCTTTATCCCAATTTTGATTGCTAGCTCATACTGTCGAGTGGGTTACCATATGGTTAAATCTTCGAATCATTATTATCCACTTATCAATACTAAATCTTCAAAAAATTTGATTTCTTCTCAGAGCTGATATCCCTTAAAATTTATATTTTCGTATACACATCTTCCTTTCCCTCTTTTAAGGAATACACATATAAATCCATCCCATAATAGACTGCCATAAATCTAGAGTTTTTGAATTCGATAACTCTCTAATCTACTTCTTCCAAGTTATATTTATATAAATATTTCCTCACTAATTTTGTCGTCGTTTTGATTTATTGAAACATCACTCATTGTAAACTTCCTTTCCATAATTACCTTAGAAACTTAATTTTTAATGCATCCAAAAGTGTAAAGATCTTTCTTCAATAATTTGGTTATCCCTGGAAACTAATATCATCATAACACTATATTTTATCGGAGGCAAGTCCACATTGTCTCTGTCAAGAATTTGTATTCAACAGTTTAATCTAAATTTGGTTCTTAAACCAGCAAAACTTTAAAAATTCTCCACTCAATCTTTTGTTACCTCGAAACAAATTTTAAAATTGAGAAGTCTATTTACCTTTGATTGTTTTATCAACACAATATAACATTTCTCACTTCATCTATTTGGATTTATCGCACATTTTTATTTATGTCCATTCTACACCTTGTAGTCTCGTAATTATCTTAACCAACTGTGTTATTTATCCTTGCTGTGGGGTTCTCTAATCTACTTTTACTAACCTGAGATTGTCATGATCAAATTTTATTTCGCATAAGGGAATCATACAAGGAATAAGGTTGCGTAAACAATAGAGAAATCATAGTGAAATATGAGTAAGCAATTTAATTGGAAGGGAGAAAAGTAAGTGTTGCTAATATTGTATGAAGAGTAAAAGGTGTTATGGGTCTAAGTAAATCAAGATAATACAAGAAAATAAAATAACAAGGGTTAAGCAGTCAAGATAAAACACAAGGTTAAGTATTTAACAGATTTAGTAGATCGCAATCGGGCCGAAGATTTGAGTCGAGATTGAGTCCAAATATATAGTCAAAAGTATATCGGTACCATGGTATAGGTTATAGTTAGTCTTTATGACCCAAAAGTCGTACCATAAAAATAGAGTACAAGGTGACGTGTTTTAGTGGGACATGATATACCAAGATGAAGGTGAGCTCGTCTAGGTCTTGCCTGTGAAATTTGTTGGAAGGAAAAGTCTAGTGTTGTGCTCCAAATATCAAAGTCACGATAGGGAACGCCAAATGATCAAAAATAGAAAGTGGGTTTTCATAAGGTACTAATTAGTGCACAAAATAAAAGGTTAAAGCACAAAATTAAGATAAGTTAAAGACACAGTTTCTAGAAAATAGTCTCATAGATAAAGGTATGGTCAAGGGAATGATTCTAATCATTTCTAAGTTTCAAACAATTAGATGGCCAAGAATAATGATCTAGATTTGAGGGAAGGTCGAGTAATTCAAAGATATGTTCATCGGTTTGGTCGATGACTAACTTGAGTATGTGCAATATCATAATCATAGGTGGTATGGTAATCTAATGTGGAATACTTCTATCTCACTAGGGTGACCTTACTTATTTCTTGGTCCTTCACCAATATATGATCTAATCTAAAATTTCAAGTTCCTCGAAAGTTTCTCAAGAAAATTTCCAATATACTGCGCCAAAAATTCCAATTATCTTAGACTGTCAAGTTTAATCAAAATTTAAATCTCTAATCAATCTTGAAATAGTCCTTGTATATCGCAAAATGAACATACTTTTTTTTACCAAAATTTAAATATCCATAATCAAGGCTTTAAACTCGAAATTTAAATAACTTTATAAATCATAGATCATAGAACAAAATTTAAAATTTGAATTTTTTTTCCTTCAAGTTGATTTCATATCTTCTAAAATATTTTAAACAAAACTTTTTACCATCATCTCTTCAAACTCAAAACAAAATAAAATTAAAAATCGTACGACTCAATTTAAAACCTCAAGCTCTCTAATAAACCATAAATCATAACCCTCCATATTCTCTTATAATTTAAAACTCTTTAATAACTTTGAGATAAAATTTTATAATCCAAACTTGAACTTAACCGTAAATCATGTGTCACATTTTAAAGAAGTTTCTCAAATAGGTTTCATATCCCAATAAATCATAAACTATTTCACAATTTCCAAAAATCATAAATCATAAATTTGTTTTCTCGATCTAGCGGTCCTCTTGTGTATACCACCTTGTAATAGCAAAATAAAATTCCAACTATCCATAGAAGGCGGTAATATGCTAGTACCCAACTTGAAATTAATTAATCCTTAAATTCATATTTCTAGGAAAATAAATGCCTTTATAACTCAAATAAAATCTCAACGCACATTAATTGTCAAAGTAACCTTCTAGCCATGTGTTTGACCTATGAGCATCTACTGGTGTAGTCATCTTCCTATCAGGTATGGAAATAAGGATTGATGTATGAAGAACTCAAGCAAGATGTAGATCAGGGGAGTTAAACAGGTGATTTGAAAATTTTAGTCAAGGAAGAGGGTCAAGCAAGTGGATGAGATCCTAGACTCTAATCCTATATTGTAGGTCCGTTCGGTATAGTCATGTAACCGAAACGGCAAACTCGACCTGTATAGGCCACCACAAAAACATGTAATGCCCTAGTCCCAAAATACGTAGAACTAGGAACGTAGACATGCCAGCCGTATAATATTTATATGCTGTAAAATGCAGTAGAACCATGACTAATCTCATCCACACGAAATAAATGAAATAATGATATCACATAATCAGTTATGAAATTATCATTTGGTACATGTAGTTGGGCGGAGACAAATCCACTACCAACTATGAAAAAAATACATAGCAAAAAAAGATTTTGGCGAGCAAAGCGAAGACGATCAAGGTGCAATCATCCTCAAAGAAATAGTGATGATCATGGCCACAGCTAGAACACCTACGAAAGACAAGAACACACACCTAGCGAGATAACCAGGTCCTCAGAGGGACGTAACAAGATACAATAAACATGTGATATAAATACTGAATATAAAATATGCCACAATCAAAGAAAGTGACAAGACACAAATAAGGTAACCTAACCGTACTAAAGTGAACATGCAGTTGAGAACAAACCTTTCATCGCATGAGCCTTGCTGTGAATGGGATATGGTATAGTCCCCACTTGGGCACCAGTGACCACAGCACATGACGTTCAAAAATGACAGTGGAAAACTTGAGAGGCTAAACATACTCGTATCTCCAGCGGAGCTTTCGGGTTACAAGGGAAGTGCAATCGAAGCCCATACGACAAGAAAATATTCTTCCCACCCGATGTACCTATCATGTCGCATCCACGACCATGTAACTGTCACCCCCAGTTTTCAAATTAGGGGTATTTTTGTCATTTTCCAAGTTTTATAATTTTTGGGAATTTATTTGATTTTATATGATTTTTAGGGATTTGTTTTATTTAGGTTGACTTTTATCCAATTTGGACTTAAGTTGGAGATCCGGGTAGTCTGGACCATAGTGGGACCCACATACTAGCGTTGCTTGGCCCACATGCCATCCTAACTAGGCTAGAAACCATAAACCAATACTTCCATGGCTTAATTAGTCATTTTAGAGGCTTAATTAGTCATTAAAAGTTAAACCGAAACAAACCGAACCAAACCAAACCCGAAAAGAACCAAACCAAGTCTAATGGGTTGGGGGGTTAATGGGTCTCCACCCAAACCAATTAAACCCCCCTGGCCGGCCATGTATAGGCCACCTCCCCCTCCCTTCTGCTTCATCTCTAAGTAATCTCTCCCTCTTTCTTCATTTCATATTTTTGGAGCTTCTTCTTCTCCAAGAGATCACAATTAGGTAAGCTCATTTAACCCTCATTAATTCCTCTATTTCATTTACTCCTTCACAATAAATGTGAAGGAGACCATTCTCTACACAATGACCATAGATTTTGTAGGTTTTCCTAAAACCTAGTTTAAGGATTTATTAGGGGTTTTCCTTTTTAAAGAGTAATATATATATATGTGTGTATGTTGATATATGTATTTGTGTGTGTGTGTGTAGAGGAGAGTGGTAGTGGTGGTGGTGTCATGTGTGAGTGTGTTTGAGTGTGTGTGTGTGTCTATATATATTTTTATATGTGTGTGTGTATGTATTTATATATAGATATGAGTGTGTGTTTCTGTGTCTATATATATATATATATATATATATATATATATATATATATATATATATAGATATAGATGTGTGTGAGTTTAGAGAGGAAGAATTAGAAGAGATTAGAGTGGGAGGAAGAGATTAGAGAGAGTTAGAGAGTAGGAGGGAAGAGGGAAAAGATACAGCAGCAGCTGCTGTGGGGGAGGAAGGGAATGGAGCTGCTGCCCCCCCCACAAGCCAACAGCAGCAGCAGCAGTTAGCAGTAGCTGCAGCAGCAGCTCCAGCATTAGCAGCAGCAGCAGCTAGGATAGGAAGGAGAGAAGGAAAGAAAAAGAATAAGAAGAATAAGAAAAAGAAGAAGAAGAAGAATTAGTAGAAGAATGAAAAGAAGAATAAGAAGAAGAATTAGAAGAAGAATGAAAAGAAGAATAAGAAGAAGAATTAGAAGAAGAATAAGAAGAAGAATTAGAAGAAGAAGAAGAATTGGAAGAATTAGAAGAAGAAGAATTAGAAGGGGAAGAATAAGAAGAAGGATAAGGAAAAGAATAAGAAAAAGAAGAATAAGGAGAAGGAAAAGAATAAGGATAAGAAGAAGAATAAGAATAAGGAGAAGGGAAGGAAAAAGAAGTAGAAAAAGAAGAGTGGTAGTGTAAGAAATGTGGTAAATTGAATTAGAGAGGGTTATGAGTGAATCGAATTTGGTGAAAGGGTGAAATCGAGTTTCGAGTGTCGGAACGCATCCAAAATTGGATGAGACTTAGATTATGTGATTTATATTTTGTGGGTAGGCTCCCGAGTTGAAATTGGGGTATCGTGTGGGAGTAGGACGACGGTATCGCACGATATCATTGAGTATCTCGCGATACTCAAGATAATCGGTAAATCGTCAACATACGTCGTAAGATGGACTGGATGTCCACTCTACCTAGGAAGCTTGGTAGGTAATGATAGTGTAGGCTAGTATCCTACTACCCTAGGAAGCACGGGTCGAAATACCAAGCGTAGGTAGGCTAACTTGGTATTGGGCTAGGTTAGGAATTTACCTTTGTAAGGGATAAATTTAAGATATTGGCCTACGGCCAAGATATGGGTTTCGGAGCTCAAGATGGACTCGGATATGGGTTGTAAGGGTTGGTAATGGTTAGAAATAGTCGCCTAGACCTAGTCTTGACCTTGGTTGACCACGGTTGACTTTTTAGACCAAAAGTCAACCATGGGTCAACACTTTACCCAATTTAGTCCCAAATTCCATTAGACTTGAACAGTTGACCAAAAGTTAACTGTTAGTCACTATTGACCTAGGGTTGACCTAGGGTTGACTTAGAGTTGACCAAAGTTGACCCGTTGACCAAAAGTCAACTGTAAGTCAACTTTTGACCTAGTTTGATATGGGTTGACTTCCAATGTTCTCCTATGACCAAAGTTGACCTAACTAGACTTGTTTTGACCTAGAATGACTTAATAGGATTTAAATTGATTTGACTTTACTTCTTAAATATAGTATTGATACGTCTTGTTATCTATAGGTCCTCGAGGCGCTACATTGGATCCAGTTGACATATTATATCATATCACAGGCGAGTACATTCTCTGATAACTTTTTCCAAATTTATGATAACTGTTATGATTCATGTACTTAGTGTAGATATACTTATTCCTCACACATGGTTCTCACGGATTGGTATTCCTGGATCTCGACGAGAGATGTTACTCCTTGTTAGCTTGGGATGTATTGTGCAAGCTCCCTTGTAGCTCTTGCGCAATATGTGGTCACTGATTCTAGAGAAGACTTGCTCCCTTCTCATAGAATCCCATGCAGTGACGTGTCCTACTTGGATCCATTCTACCAGTTCGGGGTGGGGGAGTAGTAGCGTATGCCTGTGATCAAATCCATCTTGTATTCTTGAACAGTGTTAGTCATATACCGCACTTATGACTAGCCAGGCCAGTTACTTACAGGTGCCCAAGCCGATCACAAGTTAAAACTACTACTCACACACATTGGATAAATAGTTTACCCTGATTTGTGTACATACCAGGATCAGTTCTACTTTTCTGTTCTAGCTCTAGCTCTACAGCTTACCATGCTATGATACATATATCTACACTCCATGATTTCATTGTATATGCTCTATTTACAGTCTTATGGCTTTTATTGTATCTTGAGATCGGGTATGAGATATATGTACTCGTTCCATCCTGACCGAATATGTTGAAAATATTTATAGATGCAGAGGAGGACTATTATTGCACTTACTACGGCCCACCGGATGTATTAGGTTTAGAGACAGATACCCTAGATCCGCATGGTGCAGTATCGCAGGGCGAGATACCGCATATCCTGTAGATAGAGTAGGTTTTTGTACTGGACCTTGACTCCAGTCACTCTTGGGACTGTTATTATTTTGGCTTGTATTAGAGACTTTGGACTTAGACTTGTATATTCTTTGTGTTTGGACTTGACAGGTTATATTTTATTGTCGTGTTGTCTTTATCTTTCAGTATTTACTTTATCATCTTAGAGTTGTGATTGAGCACTCATATATTATCATTGCTTGTCCTCCGTTCGGAGTTGACCATATTCTCGACAGGTCTTGATATTATATAAACTGTTGTTAGAGTAGTAAACCTACAGCGTTCCACACCGTTTTTACGATGAGGGCTGGGCGTTGTTACGCACACGTGCCCTTATAGCGGGTGCTGGTGCGGGTCGTGACACATTTTTAGTGGTGGCCTACGCAGGTCCTGAAGCCACAATTAGTGCGATATCGTAGCAGCACTCGTCTTAGAGTGTTGACTACGAGCCTGTGTTACATATAAGAGGTAGTAGGCTAAGAGTACTCAATCACAGTGGGATCTTTCCTTGCTTATCTTGCTTACCATCTTTGATATTGATTTAATGTATTCTAGCTGTCCTCCTTTGATATAATCCTTCTTGTGCAATATTGATATCTTCCTTTCAATCTGTCTCCAGGATGGTTATGACTCATTCTCCCGGTGAGGAGCACAGAGAGACGGAGAGGTCTGTTACCTCTGGCGGACAGGCTCCAGTCACTTCCCCTGCTGTTGGGACTTCAGTAGGGGCTCTCGGGGGTACTCCTCTAGCGCTCTCGATGACTGTCCCTGGGGTCACTGCGGGTGCTCTTCCTGCAGTATCGGGGGCTACGACGGGAGCTGTCGGGGGTGTTCCTCCTCCTCCTCCTTAGCAGGGGACTCCTCCGATGGTGGTGGAAGATGTTCTTTCGTTGCTTCCTCTGCCTACAGACATGGGGTACATGCTCGCATTCTTTCAGCAGGTGTTGGAGTCCCAGCGGGCCCAGCACGAGGCACAGATGAGACAGACTGAGGCCATGCACCAGGGCATAGAGGATGCCCATAGGTTGGCTCTGGCTACGGTGGAGCGTGGGGCTCCACAGCGGGAGGCACAGCAGCAGAAGCCCGGAGACATCCAGGCTTTCAAGAAGATGGGTCCGGGGGATTTCAGAGGGACTGAGGGCATTGTTTATGCTGATGACTGGCTCAAGAATATCGAGCGTCAGATGAAGGCCTCCCGCCTGGCAGACGACCTGAAGGTCGAAGCGGTTGGCTTGCAGTTATTAGATGTTGCCCGGACATGGTTTCGGAATGAGCCGGCTCTTGCAGGAGAGGGTCACACTTGGCTGAGTTTCGGGCCCTGTTCAGAGAGAAGTTCTTTTCCCCTACAGACAAGATCGGCCTAGTACGGCAGTTTCAGAACCTGCAGCAGGGCAGTATGACTGTGGAGGAGTATACGACGGAGTTCGACCGGCTGAGACGATACGCCGAGTACATGGTGAGCGACCCAGTGATCCGAACAGAGCGCTTCTGGAAGAGATTGACATGGGATATCAAGATCCTGATCCCTTCCTTCTATGCGACATATGCAGAGGTCTATGCGGAGGCTCGAAAGGTGGAAAGAGTGGGGCTTGAAGCCGAAGAGGGATCGTAATTTATTTTCGGGGGCCAGTAGCAGCGCGGGGGCTGCTAAGTGCCCTCAGTTTCATTATCAGCCGTTCTAGCATCATCAGCAGCAGGTGTAGGCCAGGGCACCTGTCCAGAGGGTTCAGCAGCGTCAGGGGCAGGATGATCCTCCGTGCCACTACTGCAAGAAGCCCGGTCACCTCTTTGAGTTCTGCAGAAGGAGGCTGGGGCTGTGCCTCGTTTGCGGTGCCGCTGGACATCAGATGCGGGAGTATCCTAAGAACTCCCGTGTTACGGGAGCAGCTCAGAGGTCACCTGTTCCGAGGGCACCAGCTAGTGTGCCTGTAGTTCAGCAACGGGGTCCACTTCCGATGCAGCAGCAGCAGTTTGTCCAGCACCGCCAGCAAAGGGGTATTCAGGGTAGATCTTTTGCTCTTGCAGCCAAGGAGATGGAGCCTATTGCAGATGTTGTCGTAGGTTCTGTTCCGCTCGATTCTTTTCCAGCTTTAGCCTTATTTGATTCTGGTGCTACGTACAGTTTTGTGTCTGTTTCTTTTGCTCTTAGGTAGAATATCATTGCTGAGTATCTTGATAGGACTTGCAAGATTATGACTGGAAATGGCATCATCCTGGTTAATAATATTTATAAGGGGCGGAGAGTTTCTTTGAGAGACCGGAAGCTGAGTGCGTGTTTGCTCGTAATGCCACTTTCGAGTTACGATGTAGTACTCGGTATGGACTGGTTGAGCATGCACCATGCTAGCATAGACTGCAGAGGAGGCAGGATTCTGTTCAGGCTGCCGGAAGAGCCAGAATTTGAGTTCACCAGGGGTACAGCGGAGCCAGGAGATAGATTCTGTGGAGCGTTGTTGGCGGGGCCGGTGTTGCCATATCCACTTATTGCTGAGTTCTTGGATGTCTTTTCCGAGGAGTTTCCCGGGATGCCGCCAGATCGTGATGTTGAGTTTTCTATAGACCTAGTGTCGGGCGCTGAGCCTATCTCACAGCACGTCTATAGAATCAACAACAGTGAGCTAGCGGAGCTGAAGAAACAGGTCGATCATGAGCTGGAGGACAAGGGCTTTATCCGATCTAGTTCTTCACCTTGGGGCGCGCTAGTTCTTTTCGTTCCGAAGAAGGATGGTACGATACGTATGTGCATTGATTACAGGGCGCTCAACAACCTTACCATCAAGAACAAGTATCCTTTGCCAAGCATTGATGACTTGTTCGACCAGCTGAGCGGGGCGAGGGTGTTCTCGAAGATCGACTTGCGTATCGAGTACCATCAGCTAAAGGTGAAGCAGGATGACATTTCGAAGACTGTATTTCGGACCCGTTATGGCCAGTATGAGTATACCGTCATGCCGTTTGGGTTGACCAATGCCCCGGCGGTATTCATGAACTTGATGAACAAGGTATTTCATCAGTACCTTGACAAGTTTGTGGTGGTCTTCATTGATGACATTCTCATCTATTCGAAGACGCCAGAGGAGCACGAGGAGCACCTGAAGATTGTGCTGGACATTCTCAGGAGGGAGCAGCTGTATGGGTAGCTGTCGAAGTGCGACTTCTTCTTGGATCGCGTGGAGTTCCTAGGCCATGTTGTCTCTGGCGAGAGGATTTCAGTGGATCCGAAGAAGATTTCTGCAGTGGAGTCCTGGTCTACGCCGAGATCAGTAGCAGAGGTTCGAAGTTTTATGGGTCTGGCAGGTTATTACCGGAGGTTCGTGCAGAACTTTTCCAGGATTGCCCAGCCGATTACCCGACTTACCAGGAAGGACGAGGAGTTTGTTTGGTCCGAGGAGTGCCAGGCCGCCTTTGAGGAGCTGAATACGAGGTTGACTACAGCTCCTATCTTGATGCTGCCATCTGGATCTGATGGTTATACGATCTACAGTGACGCTTCATGATGGGATTTGGGTTGTGTACTTCAGCAGCACGAAAAGGTGATTGCCTATACATCTAGGCAGTTACGTCCTCATGAGAGGAACTACCCTACCCATGATCTGGAGCTGGCAGCAGTCATATTTGCTTTAAAGTTGTGGAAATACTATCTTTACGGAGAGCGAGTTGAGATCTATACAGATCACAAGAGCTTGAAGTACGTGTTTACCCAGAAGGAGCTGAATATGAGACAGAGGCAATTATTAGAGCTGATGAAGGATTTTGATATATCTTTACAGTACCATCCGGGGAAGGCCAACGTGGTCGCGGATGCTTTGAGCAGGAATCCCGTGGCCATGTGCTTGACGATGGATCGTCACCTTCTGGCAGATCTGGAGAGCTTGGGCAAAGAGATAATAGTTTCTGGGTTCGAGGAGCAGATGTGGGATCTCCAGGTGTAGTCAGAGCTGATGGACAGAGTCAGGGCAGCTCAGTTTGAGGATGAGGCTTTGAGGGTCATCAGGGAGCAGGTCCGGGCAGGACTGTTGGATGAGTTCTCTATAGCGGGAGATGGGTCGTTGAGGCATGGTACCAGATTGTACGTGCCGAGCGGAGGACTTCGGGAGGAGGTTCTTCAGGAGGCATATCATTCTCAGTACTCTATGCATCCAGGAGCCAACAAGTTGTATAGAGACTTGAGACAGCATATTTGGTGGTATGGCATAAAATGTGAGGTGGCTCAGTTCGTTTCTAGATGGTTGGTGTTCCAGCAGGTGAAAGCCGGGAGGCAGAGACCCGGTGGATTACTCCAGCCACTACCCATTCCTGAGTGGAAGTGGGAGCATATCACTATGGACATTGTATCTGGGCTTCCGCGCTCTCCAGGAGGGAAGGATGCGATTTGGGTCATTGTTGATCGATTGACCAAATCGGCCCAGTTTTTGCCTTTCAAGGTGGGTTTGTCTACGGAGGGACTGGCCGAGATGTACGTGCGAAAGATAGTCCGATTGCACGGGATTCCAGTGAGTATAGTCTCGGATTGGGACAACCGATTTACTTTCCACTTCTGGAGGAGTTTGCAGCTTAGCTTGGGCACATCGCTCAAGTTCAGTACCGCATACCACCCCCAGACAGACGGGCAGTCGGAGAGGACGATTCAGACCCTCGAGGATATGCTTCGTACCTGTGTCTTGGACTTCGAAGGATCTTGGAAGGAGCACCTTCACTTGGTAGAGTTTGCTTACAACAACAGCTACCAAGCCAGTACAGAGATGTCACCTTTCGAGGCTCTATACGGACGGAGGTGCCGTACTCCCTTGTCTTGGGATGATGTCGGCGAGAGGGTTTTGCTTGGCCCTGAGATGGTAGTGGATGCTGCAGAGAAGGTCAGGGTTATCTGAGATAGTCTTCGGGTGGCGCAGGATAGGCAGCGGCATTGGGCCGCTAGCCACCGGAGGCCGTTGGAGTTTGAGGTATAGTTTAGATTTTTCTAGTATTTGAGTCTGATTGTGATTGTTTTAGATCAAGCTCTAAGTCTTGTGTTTTTGTTCTAGGTTGATGATCTTGTGTTCCTGCAGATTTTTTCGACGCGTGGTACGATTCGTTTTGGTGGCGACAGGAAGCTTAGTCTGCGATACATCAGACCTTTCTGTATCTTGGGCAGGTTCGGTGCAGTGGCTTACCGACTGGAGTTACCGCCCGCACTAGATGGAGTGCACAGCGTGTTCCACGTGTCGCGGCTAAGATGGTACGTGGCAGATCCCAGTCACGTCTTGGACCACTCCGAGATAGAAGTGGGACCGACACTCAGCTATCCAGAGAAGCCGGTTGAGATCTTGGACCGAAGAGAGAAGGTGCTCCGAAACCAGGTCATTCCCTTGGTTCACGTTGCATGGAGGCACCACTCTCCAGGTGAGTCTACCTGGGAGAGAGAGGACGACATGCGGGAGCGATTCCCATATCTCTTCGAGCCTTGAGGTAAAATTCTTTCTTTTCCTTCCTTGTTCTATTTATGTTGCTGTGTTAGTTCTCATTCAATTTTGAGGACAAAATTCTTTTAACGAGGGTAGATTTGTCACCCCCAGTTTTCGAGTTAGGAGTATTTTCGTCATTTTCCATGTTTTATAATTTTTGGGAATTTTATTTGATTTTATTTAATTTTTAGGGATTTGTTTGATTTAGTTTGAATTTTATCCAATTAGGACTTAAGTTGGAGACCCGGGTAGTCTGGACCATAGTGGGACCCACATACTAGCTGGGCTTGGCCCACATGCCATCCTTGTAGGCCTCAAAAATGAAGTCACGCTGAGTTGATCAGAATAAGTCACGCAGAGTGATCCGAGAAGCAGCACAAAAGATACGCTAAGTTCTGCCTGGCCATCTCCTTTAGAAGTCACGCAGAGACAGCTCAGCCATACGTCAGAATCATAAAGACTGACAACACAGCAGTCGAGAAACGTCTCCTCGTATGCCACGTATGCACAGAACTCGAGAGATCATCGCCGTCTTTTGCGTGATTTTCGAAATCTTCCTTAGCAAGACTCACTCTTCACCAAGTTGGCGTGACTTTGGGTCTTATCTTCATTTAATGCGGCTGACAAATATAATCAATGTCAGAGATTTTGTGTCAGACGAAGCGTGCCAAATCAAGACAGCTGGCGGTTTGCGTGGATTCTGAACCTTCTCCTTCCTCAAGTTTGCGTGGATTTTTGAGTTATTCTTCTCAAAGCCTGCGTGAATTATGAAGTATTCTTCTTCAAAGCTTGCGTGGATTTCGCCTTCAACGAGTCTGCGTCAACGAAACTGCGTAGATTTTTGCCTTCAGCAAGACAGCGTGGATTTTATTTCAACTGGAGTACGTGGCAGCCATGCCACCGATCTCTCTCTCGCGTGCCCAGTAACTTGCACACGACCCATGCACTAATGCCATGTGTCCAACAGTTACGGGCCACGTCCAGTAACTACTCACTAACCCTGCGTGTATTTAGAGTCTGCGTGACTTTTCAAATGCACCAGTGGTGAGGTAGTTATCTTTTCAGTTACTGTTTTGACTCTATAAATAGAGTTCTTTTTCTCATTTATTGTACAGATACATTGATATCTACTGTCAAAATTTTGAGAGCTTTTCTTCTTCGTATAGTCCAAAGGATAAAGCGATCGTCTTCTAGATCGGATTCCTACAGTTGTAATTTTCTCAGATACAAAATAAATAAAGTGAATTTATTTATGGAAAACAAATTGGCTACTCTGCTGGGGAAAACCATCTCCTCTTCTGAGATAGTAACAACTCAATGCGATACTTCGTCTATCGGCTCGACGAAGAAGGTGATGACGATCAAATTCGATCAACTCGCCTATGAAGAAATACAGCGGGCTAAGGGTGGCAAGCCCATTCCAGCCTCCATTATCACTGCCAAGTCAAAGGGACACTCTGTCTATGTCCCTAAGAATCAGTTGGCAGTCAATGGTGAAGTCTCTGCCACAGTGTCTACTCCTAATACTGGCAAGAACTCCATTGCAAGCACGCACACTCTTGTGCGCTCGAAGATGACAGTAACTAAAAGTCACGTTGACAGTACTGGCTCCTTAGCCGAATCTGTTCCAGCGTGCAAATTCAATTCTAAAAGTCACGCTGACAGTACTGGCTCTTTAGCCGAATCTGTTCCAGTGTGCAAATTCAATTCTAAAAGTCACGCTGACAGTACTGGCTCTTTAGCCGAATCTGTTCCAGTGTGCAAATTCAATTCTAAAAGTCACGCTGATAGTACTGGCTCTTTAGCCAAATCTGTTCCAGTGTGCAAATTCAACTCTAAAAGTCACGCTGATAGTACTGGCTCCTTAGTCAAATCTATTCCAGTGTGCAACCCCACATTCAAAAGTCACGCTGACAGTATTGGCTCCTTAGCCAAATCTGTTTCAGCGTGTAATTCTAAAATCAAAAGTCACGCTAACAGCTCTGGTTCTTTAACCAAGTCTGTTTCAGCGTGTATTTCATCAGAGAAGAATAACTCCTTAGTTATCTCTTCTTCTTCACCGAGTTCTACTAGAACTGGGGGTGGTCTTCCATACAAAGTCCCTTCGAAAAGGAATAACTCTTTAGTTGTTTCTTCTCCTCCTGTAGTTTTTACTCCAGGAACAGCTTTGACTGATACTTTTGTTAGTCAAAGGAAAGGAGATGGTCTTTTGACTACTCTTCCTTCTGGACATTCTATGTCTCATCATCTGAATGAGTCTAAGAAGAAACATTCCTTAATGTCTTCTTCTTTGATTTCTTCAAATTGGGCACAGAATCTGTCCATTAAAGAGGGTCTGTTACCAACTCCTAATCAAGGGAGTGGTTTAACTCTTCCTTCTCTGCAAATATCCAGATCAATGGAAGGAAAACTCCATGTTTCCAAAATTAATATGTTACCTTCCACTGATTTAAGAACAAAACTAAGCACTTCTGGTGTTAAGAAACCATACCAATTGGATATGAAGATAAAAGATCCAGATACAGAGTATGCAAGAAATTATGTGGCTCACATTAATCACTCTTTGTATAATCAAGAGCCATCAAGACCCAAGAACAGGAAGTATATTCCTCAATCTTCACAAACAGATTTACGGGAATATCTTCAACAGAAGAGAAGGAGTAATTCTATATCAAAGGAACATACTGAATGTGACTTCTATCCAAGAGTCATAATTCAGTGCAGATGTGAATCAACAGTTCAAGACCATGGTGATCATACTGAATGTGACTTCCAGCCAAGAGTCACAATGCAATGCAGATGTCAAAATAAACGATAGTCTGTCTTTAATAGGATTCAGTATGAACCTATGCCTGATGAAGATGAGCCTTTGTTTGCCTCTGTCAACATGACTTCTCGGGACACCGGGGGTAGAGTTGATAGTCCAGATGGAGTATATAAAAATACCAGAGCAAGAGTCTTGGCTTCTAGTCAAAGAAATTTGATCCCTGAAATTGATTCTGAATTTCTTGGAGAATCTAACTTCCCACCTCTTCCTACTGGGGGTAATTCTTCTATAGTTGACTTTGATACACGAAGCAATGATTCAGAGCATACAACATCTACTAGTTCATCAATAATCCCTCATACAGTCACGACTTACATGGTTGATGGGAATACTGATGAACCCTCTTCTTTCCTGACTCCTCAAGATCAAAGAATTGCTTCTTTGGAACAGCAAATGAAATCTATGACTGACACAATGAAGTCAATGTATTAACTCATGACAGCTCAGTTGCAAAATCGACAGACTGTATCAGATGCCATACCAGTTGATACTGATATAAGTCCAGTACAAGTTCCTCCAGCAGTACAATCCAATACTCCTGGACCTGCTCAACCAAATCCTAGTCTCTCTGGAGCTGGGGGTAGTGCTTACAATGCTGTTCCTCCTCCTAACTATTCTCTACAAGCCACAACTCCACAATCTTCGGGAGTTGTCTCTGAAGAATTGAAAAATCTCAAAACTCAATTCGAGGCATTCAAACAGAAGGATGGTTTACAAAGGTTAGGCATCAAGCAGCCTTATCCGATAGAATGGAAGCAAGTATCATATCCTCCTAAATACAAGCCTCCTACTATCTCATTCTATGATGGAACCACTTCTCCAAGTCAGTTTATCAATCACTTTGAAGTAATGACTGATCAATTACAACCAAGTGATGCCCTCCTTACTCGGGTATTTATTGGATGTCTCAAGGGAACGGCTTATGAATGGTATAGAAGTCTCCCAGATGGGAGTATTATCTCATTTGCTGGTTTCAAACAGATGTTTCTTGAAAGGTTCTATGAAGGGCTTAATGACATGACTATGTCTGCTCTTATTAGAATCAAGCAGAAAAATAATAAATCTACAGAGGAATACATTGAACGGTTTCGAAGAGAAGCTCTGAAGATGCCTCTTGGAACTCCTGATGCTGTCACCATTGACACGTGCAAATCAAACTTGTTGCCAATCATCAGTATGTGGACAGGGTCCACTCAATTTCAAGATTGGCCTTCCTTCATAGTCAGTGCTAAAGCTGCAGAAATCAGTGCTGAAATCTTCAAAGGTTTAGGAGTGCACATGACTCCTAAAGAAACCGGACAAGGGGCTAACAATAAAAATAATGCTCGCAAAGGAAAAGAAACTCTAGAAGTTAATCTTCAGAGCAAAGATGCATCGAATGTTCAAACTCCTGCCTCTACAACTCAACAATCAAGAACACCTCGCCCCAGAGAAGAATATTCTTTTGATGACGATGATGTCCTTGGTATCTTTGAATGTCTGCTGAAAGGTAATAAAATATAATTACCAGAGATCAAGAAACCTGATGAAGCTGGTAAAACAGATCATCCTAAATACTGTCCATATCACAGAATGCTGGGTCATACAATTCGTACATGTTATGTATTGAAAGGAAAGATCCAAGAAATGATTAAATCTGGAGCTATCTCTCTTACTCCAAAAGAGAAGACCGTCACCTCCAACGTCGTCTCTATGCAATTTGGAAATTTCCCTCCTCAACTCCTTGAAAGTGGGATTATTCCTATTCCCAAGGCAACTCTTGACATAGTGAATCTTCCTCCTCCACAGTTTGAAGGATTAGTGCCAATCACTTTGGAAATAGGAGAAATCATGTGGATCCATCCTGATCTAGTGGCAGATTTTGAATCGCCTTCTCCTCAAAAGATTTCTTCTCAAAAATCCAAGAAGGCTGAAAAGATCAAGTCATGTCATATGACTTCTCTTGGGTCTACTTCTGACACAGAGCCAAAAGATAAAAAAGAAGCACTTGTTAGTGCTACTCGAACGGGGAAACCTTACCTAAAGGATTATTCTAAAAATCCTGAAGATCCTACTGATATCCCTTCAGATGCTAAAGATGCTCCTAATGTTCCTCCCGAGGAAGAACCATCTACTGAACCTGTTCCTCCCAAGCCTACGGCTCTGGAGAAAGGCAAACAACAGGCTCGGTTTGATAAGCCAATCAAGAAGTCTTTTCCTCTTGGACTTCAGAAGCCTTACAACTTCGACATTTTGGCTCAGCTTGCTAATACTCCCGCTAGAATGTCCCTTTTTGAACTTCTACGTCTTTCCAAAGAGACTCGGGAGATGTTAAGTGAAGCACTTCTACAAGCTGACTATTGTCTTGCACAATTGAAGAAGCCGGATGCGGAACCTGCCACTTGCTTACATTGCAACAGTGTACTGGAGATTATCCCAAATATCACCTTTACACAAGACGACATGTTACTGGAGGATAATCGACATGATCGACCTCTCTACTACACTGGTTATATTGATGCGATGAAGATAGATCGTATTCTCATTGACCCAGGGTCTGCTATAAGCATAATGCCAAAGAGTTTGTTGGATGAACTAAAAATCCCTCTTCACAAGCTCTCCAAGACGGTTACTACTATCTTGGGATTCAATCAAAGCCGAAGTGAACCTTTGGGAAAGATTCATCTGAAGCTTCAGATAGGTGATTTCAGATCTAAAGTCACTTTCTATGTGATCGAGATCGTGGGATCCTATAATCTTCTTCTGGGGAGGCCCTTTCTTCATGAAAATAATGTGGTGCCCTCTACTCTTCATAAATGTTTTAAATACATTGATAGCAATGGAAGAGTACAAAAAGAAGTTGCTGATATAAATCCCTTCCATGGGGTTGAAGCTTATTTCAATGATTCCCGAATGTATAAAGAAGAATATACAAGGATCATACAAGCTATGGAGAAAGAAGATGCACAAAGTGAGACTTTAATAATCCCTGTTAAATGTCGAACTACTCAGCAACAATCTCCTAAACCCTCTGGAGAAGATTCTTTCATCATTCCAGTGAGTGGACGGATCTCTCCGTTACCTCAGTCATCTACTCAGAATACACTGATCATTCCTGTCAGTGGGCGTACTACAGTTCCTGTACCTTCACAAGATACTCTGCTAATTCCAGTTGGAGGGCGGACTACTCTTCCTACTCAAACTTCAAGGGAGCTCACCTCTTCTGAGCCATTTGTTATCGATCTTAATCGAAACAAAGCTTCTTCTTCTCCTCCTTTAGTCATTGACTTGGCTAAAATCTCTAAGGCTCAGCCTTCTCCCAATGTAAATATTGCTGCTTTTACATTTAATGAAAAGTCTCCACCTTTGTAGTACGTTGATTATGTTCATAGTTATTTACATCTGTTAGATGACTTGAACACAATAACCATAGGAGTTGTACAGACTGTTCATACAGATGTATCTCTAGAACCTGTACAATCTTCATACTTTCTAGTTCCCAGCAGAAAGCCAGGAGACATTCCAATATTCTTCTACAAAGGGCCTCAAAATCCTTCTGATCTTGAAGATGATGACAAAAATGATGATACTGGAAGATTACAACTACGTCGTTATAGTCAGCAATCTAGAGACATCATCAAAAATATGGGCTATGACTTCAGGACTGGCCTTAATAATGGAAAAGGAAGAAAAATGCCTGTCCGGATTCCTTCTTTGAAATATGGAAGGACGAAATGCGGATTGGGTTATACTGCTCCTACTCCTTTCATCAACATTATCCATGAAGATCTTGAGTCTGACGAAGATAAGAGATCTGATTCTTCTAGTACCACTTCTTGGGATTCCGATACGAGTATCGGTGACTTCTATTGCAACCTTCTGTCTTCCAATATGGTTTCCATTGACCATTCTGAAGAAAGTGATAAAGACGAAGAAGAGTTTGAAATCTCACATGAATCAGAACAGTGGGCCCAAAGATTAGATAATCAATGGGAGTTCCGTTTCGAACAAAAAGAACCTCCGACTGAAGATAAACTTGTTCAAATAGATGTTGGTGAAGAGGGGTCGCCCAAACCAATATTCATCAGTGAAAGTCTTTCAGAAACTGATAAGAAAGATATGATCAAACTCATTCGTGATTACATCGATGTCTTTGCTTGGAGTTATGAAGATATGCCAGGGCTTGATCCTCAAATTGCAACTCACAAGCTCAACATCTTGCCGAATGCTAAACCGGTCAAACAACAACAGCGACAATTTCGTCCGGACATCATGGATGCAATTGAAGCTGAAGTCAATAAACTCATTACATCTGGGTTTATTAGAGAGGAACAACATCCCGATTGGGTGGCTAATATTGTTCCTGTTCTTAAAAAGACTGGCAAGATCAGAGTATGCATAGACTTTCGCGATCTCAATGCGGCATGTCCTAAAGACGAATTCCCTCTACCAATCACTGATGTCATGGTTGATAATACCTGTGGATTTGAACGAATGTCATTCATGGACGGGTATTCTGGGTATAATCAGATCAAAATGTTCCCAGAAGACGAGAAGCACACTTCTTTCAGAACGCCGATTGGTACATACTGTTATACAGTTATGCCATTCGGTCTCAAGAATGCAGGAGCAACTTATCAACGAGCTATGAGTACTATATTCCATGAACATTTGCGGAAAACAGTCGAATGCTATGTTGATGATATTGCAGTCAAAAGTCGACAAAAGGAGGATCATATCCAAGATTTGAAGACTATATTTGATCTAATGCGTAAGCATCAATTAAAGATGAACCCTACTAAGTCCTTCTTAGGCGTCTCTAGTGGTAAATTTTTTGGCTTCGTCATTACCTCTAAAGGTATACACGTGGATCCCGAGAAGATCAAAGCCATCCAAGAGATGCGTCCTCCACGCACCTTAAAAGAGCTACGAGGATTTCAAGGAAGAATTGCTAATATCAGGAGATTTATCTCTAATTTATCAGGACGCTGCAGACCATTCAACAAACTTATGAAGAAAGGTGTCTCTTTTGTCTGGAATGATGAATGTCAGAAAGCATTCGATGATATAAAACAATATCTGATGAGCCCTCCAGTATTGGTACCCTCCCGTCTCAGGAATACCGTTCCTCCTCTATACTCGAGCAATGAGTCATTCATTGGGTGCATTACTCGCTCAAAAGAATCAAAATGGCTATGAACAAGCCATTTATTATCTCAGCCGCACTATGACCGGAGCTGAACCTCGATATTCGCCAGTTGAAAAAGAATGTCTAGCCTTGATGTTTGCTGTCCAAAAGACACGTCATTATATCATTGGTCAGACTATTCATGTCATCTCCAGGATCAATCCTATACGGATCATGATGAAGAAACCCAGTGTTTTGAATTCTCGATTGGCTAACTGGGGAATCCTACTTGCTCAATATGATATGCACTATATTCCTCAGAAATCAGTCAAGGAACAAGCTTTAGCTGATTTTCTGGCTGCTCACTCAATTCCAGAAAATTCAAAACTCTATGATGAAATCCCAGATGAAGTCCTAGATTCAAATCAAATTGCTGAAGAAGATCCTACGTGACGTCTATTCTTTGATGGAGCGTCAAGAATTGGTCCTAATGGCGATATTGTTGCTAGAGTTGGAATTGTTCTTGTATCGCCAGAAGGTCTTGCCATCCAAAGAGCTTATTCTCTCTATCAGCCGTGTTCAAACAATGTAGCTGAGTACAACGCATTGCTTATTGGTCTTCAACTCGCTAAACATCTGAATATTCAACATTTGGAGGCGTATGGAGACTCTAAACTTATTGTCAATCAGATCAGGGGTACTTATGAAGTTCGCCATCAAGATCTGGTTCCTTATCATAGAGTGGCCATATCTATGGCCTCATCATTTAAGGAATTCTTCATTGAACATGTTAGGCGAGCATGTAACACAGAAGCTGATGCCCTTGCTAATCTTGCAGCGGTGCTGGCTATCCCAATCAGACGGCAACAAATGATTGTTGTTCATAGTCGAGAATTATTTCATCTTGAAAATAACCTGACTCTAGGACTTCCAGTTGACATTAAAGAATCAACATCTTATGACGTCAACACAACAAGAGGATTTGGATTTAGTCGTAAATCGATATCATCTTCATCCGATTCCAGCATGGAATTCATCTTCAGTAACTCGACTGAGAATCAGAATACGGATAAAGATTGGAGACTTCCTTTCTTAGATCTTGTATTGTATGATATTCTTCCGGACGATCCGAGTGAGGCAGCATCTATCAGACGACGATCACTCAGATTCTATTACAATCATACAACAAAGACCATATATCGTCGAGCTTATGATGGTTTACTCCTTCGGTGCATTGCCGGTGATGAAGCCCAACAAGTTATTCGTGAAGCACATGATAGAATTTGTGGAGCGCATCAACCTGGGCCAAAACTTCAAGACCGTATTCGACGGATGGGTTATTATTGGCCAACTATGGTATCAGATGCCATTGAATATGCAAGGAAATGCAAAGCTTGCCAAATCCATACGGATTTTATACATCAACCTTCGGAATTTCTACATCCGACGGCAGCATCATGGCCCTTCGAAGCTTGGGGCATGGACATTGTCGGCCCAATCAATCCTCCATCATCTAAAGGTCATCGGTTCATTCTCGCAATAACCGATTACTTCTCCAAATGGGCCGAAGCTATTCCTTTATCTGAAGTTAAGACGTCTAAAGTCATCAGCTTTATTAAGCACCATGTCATCTACAGATTTGGTGTTCCTCGACGCATTGTTCATGATAACGGACCACAGTTCGTCAGCCAGAAATTTACTCGATTCTGTGACGATCACCGGATCAATAATGTTGCTTCTACCGCATATAATCCAGCAGCTAACGGATTGGCAGAAGCTTTCAACAAGACTATCATCAAACTCCTAAAGAAGTTTGTCTCCACTAACAAACGTAATTGGAGTGACAAGTTCGGGGAATGCTTGTGGGCTTATCGCACTATAGTCCGTAATGCTACTAAGTGTACACCTTTCTCTCTGGTGTATGGATCTGAGGCTGTTCTCCCATTAGAGATTCAAATTCCTTCTTTAAGGATAGCAATCGCTAATGAACTCACTGCCGAAAATAATGATCGTCTTCGACTTCAAGAATTGGAGGCTCTGGATGAAAAACGGTTATCTGCTCAACAGAATATTGAATTCTATCAAGCTAGAATTTCAAGGGCTTTTAACAAGAAAGTCAGAATTCGAACATTTCAGAAAGGAGAACTTGTGCTTACTGTCAGACGCTCGATGACTATGACACACATGAGTAAGGGCAAGTTTGATGCAAAATGGGAAGGTCCATTCATTGTCAATAAGATCTTTTCTAATGGGGCTTATCAACTCACTACTCTAGATGGTAAAGCCACTATGATGCCCATCAACGGCAAATTCTTGAAGAAGTACTACGTCTAATATTTCTATCAAAATTGTCCTCCCATCACTCTCCAGTTGTTTCATTGTTCTTTCCGAAGAATCATTCTGATATCTATTATCCCCAGTGGAGATAGGTATTCTACTTTGTATCGTTTTCTCAACAAATTTGATATCTAGAAAATCATGTCCACATTACCTCTGAATTTTCTATCTCAATATCATATTTATGAAAATGATATTTAGTCTTTCTGATCTCTGAGTCAAAAGATCAATAAATAAAGGCAAAAATATAAAAGTGGAAAGGATATATCGTAAACAAAGTTTCCTTAAACGGAGTTTATTTGAGACAAATCCCTCAAGAAAAAAAAAAGGTACATCATCATGGAAGATCACTATGATCCCTTTCATATTTGGGACGAGGACCACATACATAATCAGCAAAAGAATTGAATACATCTTTTCCTGACCGCACCAAGAATTGACAGGCAGCCAGCCTCATTGCTTCTTCTTCTTCGGTTTCTCCTGGTTCGACCAGGAAGTCCAGGATATCTTTTGGTGGATTGGGAGTAGACGAGCTTTCGCCCATTTCCTTCTTCTGCGGAGGTGGATGTTCTTTAACACCTTTAGTAGCTTCAAGGGCGACTTCAGCCTTTTTTATGTTCTCTTCAGAAGACATTGTGGATAAAATGCGATCCTTCTATTCAAATATATGCTCTATTTATAGGCATATGGTTACAAGGATCGAAGGGACGTATTCTTTCCCGATACTCAGTTCATCCATTCATTTCTCATATTCATCCGACGTTTCACATGTTCATTAATACTTGACGGTTCGTCCGTTCATTTATTACATTCACTCGACAGTTCATCTGTTCATCGTTTCCTAACGGTTCATCCGTTCATAATCTTCTATCAGTTCATTAAGTGGGGATTCGTTATTTATCATGTTTTTATAACCTCTGAATCAAATCCGAATCTACTTACTCATTTGTCATGTTTTGACCTCTGCATAGAAATCAATCTATTTTCTTTCGAGTTCCTATATATTATCATGTCCATAATACCTCTGATACTATCATATACTCTAAAAAAACAGAAAAGATGATTTTATTATCTATCATGTCCACAATTCATCCACAAATACAAATCATTGAGCATAGAAGAATTGTCATTTTCATTCCCATTTCACCACAAAAAGTCTATTACATTTTCTTAGACTTTTCTTCAAATCATAATGGAAATCTATTACAAATCTTAGATTTTCATTCTACACCACAACGATAACCTAATAGAGATCTATCTTCTTCTTTGGATCTTCTCCGTCGGACCTTCTCTGTCAGGTTCATTGTTGGTTGCAATTCCTGACTGTTTGGGTCTCAGTCACGACCAGATCAGCAGGAATCAAACTCTGGTCTTTTCTCTCAGACGAGAGGAGAACCACAGAGTATGGCAGCCCGACGGCGTGTTGCTGCCAATACAGCTCGTGGAGGAACGGCGGCACCTCAAGCAGGTAGGAATGTATCCAGCATTGGGATACGATTTCTAGTTCTGCCGTCAGAGGAACTCTACTACCCGATTTCTCGGTAGTAGAGTTAACTCCACCATCCAACTCTCGTGTATAAAGGCTCTTCCTACCATCTAAGGAAGACCCTTCTATCTCACGAAGAGTTCTGAGTTGTCTGATTTACGCGTCAAAAGCGTATGAGCTCCCTGATGTTGGTGTCAGCAGGATATTCTCCACAGCATCCACATCACCAATGCCAGTTCTGAAGAAGGTTTTCAGCCAAAATTCTGCAAGAAACAGTAAAGAAAAATCAGTCAACAGAAACTGGCCAAGCAAAGACAGATGCATTTTGTTCATTTCAGGAAGATGAATTTGTCCTTAGCAAACAAAAGAAAATTTTCGATGCGTGTATATTGAACTTACCACTGAGTTTGCTGCTAAGGATTGACAGATCCATGTCTGGTAGCGTGCACAGAGATTTGACATCAGACAACATGGCTTTCCTATTTCCTTCTCATAGAAAATTCATTCTCAGAAGAGAGGAAGAAGAATGGGAAGATGAGTTTGCGTGGAGTTCATCCATCTATTTAAAGGGTCAAGTGCAGGTCTATTCTTGGAAAAGATCCGCATAAATAGCGCTCGTAAATTGTGGAATGAGTGTCACGTGTACTTCGGGAGACCGTGCAACATTGGAAACAGTCAAAGAGTGCTAATTAATTTTCTTCATTAAAAGGCACGTAGATCAAACACAAAAGTTGTACTTCATTCTTTAAACAGGCACTGATGGCCTTACAAAAAGACAAAAAAAAGTGCAACAAAAGCGTAGAAAGTTACGCCCTATTTTCCAGAGCGGCTAAGTTTGATGCCTAACTCCTCTACACTCTTAACTCCCAGGCGATGCAACAGAGTCTTGAGCATTTCACGCTTCTCCATAAGGCTCCGCCCATCAGAAGAAGACGAGCCATCCAATCCAAAGTAGCTCAAGAGATTCTTGGCTAACTGCGTGGAGTCGTCCTTGAGCTCGATGACGACAGGTTCGGGTTCTTTGCCCCCAAAAGTGGGGTCACCATGGGAACAAAAGCCCAACTTGCGTGCTTCCTCTTCGGCTGCTTCCTTTGGGGTCATATTTTCGAGAGATGAATGTCAAAACTGAGAATCTCTTCCTGTTTATATAACAGATCTCGTCGACAGTTCATATTCCACCATAAATTGGACGCAATCAGTCTCGGAGAACGAAGATTCATTATGACATTTAATAAGTTCATTTGGGTGTTTTCGAAGAACTTCGAAGTCTTTTCGACTTCCGAAAAATTTTGGAGTCATCTCAACGTGACTTTAACTCATTTCATCATCTCTATTTCAAAGTATTTCGAAAAATATTTTATCATTTTTCGAAAACTTTGAAGGGGGTTTTGTAGGCCTCAAAAATGAAGTCACGCTGAGTTGATCAGAATAAGTCACGCAGAGTGATCCGAGAAGCAGCACAAAAGATACGCTAAGTTCTGCCTGGCCATCTCCTTTAGAAGTCACGCAGAGACAGCTCAGCCATACATCAGAATCATAATGACTGACAACACAGCAGTCGAGAAACGTCTCCTCGTATGCCACGTATGCACAGAACTCGAGAGATCATCGCCGTCTTTTGCATGATTTTCGAAATCTTCCTTACCAAGACTCACTCTTCACCAAGTTGGCATGACTTTGGGTCTTATCTTCATTTAATGCGGCTGACAAATATAATCAATGTCAGAGATTTTGTGTCAGACGAAGCGTGCCAAATCAAGATAGCTGGCGGTTTGCGTGGATTCTGAACCTTCTCCTTCCTCAAGTTTGTGTGGATTTTTGAGTTATTCTTTTCAAAGCCTGCGTGAATTCTGAAGTATTCTTCTTCAAAGCTTGCGTGGATTTCGCCTTCAACGAGTCTGCGTCAACGAAACTGCGTGGATTTTTGCCTTCAGCAAGACAGCGTGGATTTTATTTCAACTGGAGTACGTGGCAGCCATGCCACCGATCTCTCTCTCGCGTGCCCAGTAACTTGCACACGACCCATGCACTAATGCCATGTGTCCAACAGTTACGGGCCACGTCCAGTAACTACTCACTAACCCTGCGTGTATTTAGAGTCTGCGTGACTTTTCAAATGCACCAGTGGTGAGGTAGTTATCTTTTCAGTTACTGTTTTGACTCTATAAATAGAGTTTCTTTTCTCATTCATTGTACAGATACATTGATATCTACTGTCAAAATTTTGAGAGCTTTTCTTCTTCGCATAGTCCAAAGGATAAAGCGATCGTCTTCTAGATCGGATTCCTACAGTTGTAATTTTCTCAGATACAAAATAAATAAAGTGAATTTATTTATGGAAAACAATCCTAACTAGGCAAGAAACCATAAACCAATACTTCGATGGCTTAACTAGTCATTTTAGAGGCTTAATTAGTCATTAGAAGTTAAACCGAAACAAACCGAACCAAACCAAACCCGAAAAGAACCAAACCAAGTCTAATGGGTTGGGGGCTTAATGGGTCTCCACCCAAACCCATTAAACCCCCATGGCCGGCCATGTATAGGCCACCTCCCCCTCCCTTTTGCTTCATCTCTAAGTAATCTCTCTCTCTCTCTCTCTCTCTTCATTTCATATTTTTGGAGCTTCTTCTTCTCCAAGAGATCACAATTAGGTCAGCTCATTTAACCCTCATTAATTCCTCTATTTCATTTGCTCCTTCACAATAAATGTGGAGGAGACCATTCTCTACACAATGACCATAGATTTTGTAGGTTTCCCTAAAACCTAGTTTAAGGATTTATTAGGGGTTTTCCTTTTTAGAGAGTAATATATATTTATATATATATATATATATATATATATATATATATATATATATATATTTTATATATATATATATATTTATATATATATTTTATATATTTATATATATATATATATATATATGTTTATATATGTATTTGTGTGTGTGTGTAGAGGAGAGTGGTAGTGGTGGTGGTGTCATGTGTGAGTGTGTTTGAGTGTGTGTGTGTGTGTCTATATATATTTATATGTGTGTGTGTATGTATTTATATATATAGACATGAGTGTGTGTTTGTGTGTCTATATATATATATATATATATATATATGTGTGTGTGTGTGTGTGTGTGTGTGTGTGTGTGTGTGTGTGAGTTTAGAGAGAAAAAAAAAAAAAATATATATATATATATATATATATATATATATATATATATATATATATATATGTGTGTGTGTGTGTGTGTGTTTGTGTGTGTGAGTTTAGAGAGGAAGAATTAGAAGAGATTAGAGTGGGAGGAAGAGATTAGAGAGAGTTAGAGAGTAGGAGGGAAGAGGGAAAAGGAGGAGGAAAAGAAACAGCAGCAGCTGCTGTGGGGGGAGAGGGAATGGAGCTGCTGCCCCCTCCCCTCCCCCCCTCCACAAGCCAACAGCAGCAGCAGCAGTTAGCAGTAGCAGCAGCTCCAGCATTAGCAGCAGCAGCTCCAGCATTAGCAGCAGCAGCAGCAGCTAGGATAGGAAGGAGAGAAGGGAAGAAAAAGAATAAGAAGAATAAGAAAAAGAATAAGAAGAAGAATTAGAAGAAGAATGAAAAGAAGAATAAGAAGAAGAATTAGAAGAAGAATAAGAAGAAGAATTAGAAGAAGAAGAATTGGAAGAATTAGAAGAAGAATTAGAAGATGAAGAATAAGAAGAAGGATAAGGAAAAGAATAATAAAAGAAGAATAAGGAGAAGAAAAAGAATAAGGATAAGAAGAAGAATAAGAATAAGGAGAAGGGAAGGAAAAAGAAGTAGAAAAAGAAGAGTGGTAGTGTAAGAAATGTGGTAAATTGAATTAGAGAGGGTTGTGAGTGAATCGAATTTGGTGAAAGGGTGAAATCGAGTTCCGAGTGTCGGAACGCGTCCAAAATTGGATGAGACTTAGATTATGTGATTTAGATTTTATGGGTAGGGTCCCGAGTTGAAATCGGGGTGTCGTGTGGGAGTAGGACGACGGTATCGCACGATACCATTGAGTATCTCGCGATACTAAAGATAATCGGTAAATCGTCAACATACGCCGTAAGATGGACTGGATGTCCACTCTACCTAGGAAGCTTGGTAGGTAATGATAGTGTAGGCTAGTATCCTACTACCCTAGGAAGCACGGGTCGAAATACCAAGCGTAGGTAGGCTAACTTGGTATTGGGCTAGGTTAGGAATTTACCATTGTAAGGAATAAATTTAAGATATTGGCCTACGGCCAAGATATGGGTTTCGGAGTTCAAGATGGACTCGGATATGGGTTGTAAGGGTTGGTAATGGTTAAAAATAGTCGTCTAGACCTAGTCTTGACCTTGGTTGACCACGGTTTACTTTTTAGACCAAAAGTCAACCATGGGTCAACACTTTACCCAATTTAGTTCCAAATTCCATTAGACTTGAAAAGTCAACTGTTAGTCACCATTGACCTAGGGTTGACCTAGGGTTGACCTAAGGTTGACCTAGGGTTGACTTAGAGTTGACCAGAGTTGACCCGTTGACCAAAAGTCAACTATAAGTCAACTTTTGACCTAGTTTAATATGGGTTGACTTTCAATGTTCTCCTATGACCAAAGTTGACCTAACTAGACTTTTCTTGACCTAGAATGACTTAGTAGGATTTAAATTAATTTAACTTTACTTCCTAAACATAGTATTGATACGTCTTGTTATCTATAGGTCCTCGAGGTGCTGCATTGGATCCAGTTAACATATTATATCATATTACAGGCGAGTATATTCTCTGATAACTTTTTTTCAATTTATGATAACTGTTATGATTCATGTACTTAGTGTAGATATACTTATTCCTGACACATGGTTCTCATGGATTGGTATTCCTGGATCTTGACGAGAGATGTTACTCCTTGTTAGCTTGGGATGTATTGTGCAAGCTCCCTTGTAGCTCTTGCGCAATATGTGATCACTGATTCTAGAGAAGACTTGCTCCCTTCTCATAGAATCCCATGCAGTGACGTATCCTGTTTGGATCCATTCCACCAGTTGGGGGTGGGAGAGTAGTAGCGTATGCCTGTGATCAAATTCATCTTGCATTCTTGAACAGTGTTAGTCATATACCGCACTTATGACTAGCCAGGCCAGTTACTTACAGGTGCCCAAGCCAATCACAAGTTGAAACTACTACTCACACACATTGAATAGATGGTTTACCCTGATTTGTGTACATACCAGGATCAGTTCAACTTTTCTGTTCTAGCTCTAGCTCAACAGCTTACCATTCCATGATACATATATGTACACTCCATGATTTTATTGTATATGCTCTATTTACAGTCTTATGGCTTTTATTCTATCTTGAGATCGGTTATGAGACATATGTACTCGTTCCATCCTGACCGAATATATTAAAAATGTTTACAGATGCAGAGGAGGACTATTATTGCACTTACTACGGCCCACCGGACGTAGTAGGTTTAGAGACAGATATCCTAGATCTGCAGGGTGCAGTACCGCAGGACGAGATACCGCCTATCCTGTAAATTGAGTAGGTTTTTGTACTGGACCTTGTCTCCAGTCACTCTTGGGACTGTTATTATTTTGGCTTGTATTAGAGACTTTGAACTTAGACTTGTGTATTCTTTGTGTTTGGACTTGACAGGTTATATTTTATTGTCGTGTTGTCTTTATCTTTCAGTATTTACTTTATCATATTAGAGTTGTGATTGAGCACTCATATATTATTATTGCTTGTCCTTCGTTCGGAGTTGACCATATTCTCGACAGGTTTTGATATAATATAAACTATTGTTAGAGTAGTATACCTACAGCGTTCCACGCCGTTTTTACGGTGAGGGCTGGGCGTTGTTACGTACACGTGCCCTTATAGTAGGTGCGGGTCGTGACAGTAACACTACTAACTGTCAAGTCTTCTAACATACAACTATTGACAGTTAGACCTAACATACGTCCCATACGTATCAGTGATCAGCCAACACGCAAGTCCGGATGCTATATGTTACTCATAACTCACACATCTCGTGGCACAACAGTGTCAAAGTTTATGTAATGCACTAAACTAGTGGTAGTCCCTTAACTCTAGGTCCATATGCAATCAAAGGATAAGTAACAAGGTACAGCTAATATCACTGAGAAGGCAGTAAATCAAGAACTGGAAATAAATAAACAGTGATATGTAATAAAAATGCAAACTGAATATAAACAGTATAATGGCACGGTATCTTGCCTGGGGTGTCACCTGGTGGTGCGATGTTTCTACAAGTCCTGATTGTCCAACAGCTATGATCAACGTGCAGAGGTCCAAAGTCACAAGGAAATAGGAACACACGATTATTCAAGATCAATGATAATAATCAAAAAGGAAATTTGCATAATAAATATAACTTATTTTTAGAAAATTATTTATAATTTGGAAACTATAATTTTATTAGTTAAAATAATTAATATTTGGAAATCTAGGAAATCATTTATAAACTTAGTTTTATTAAAATACACTATTTAGGTAAAAATTAATATTAAGTTTAGATATAAAATTATACATAAAGATTTTTAAAATTATAGATCATAATATAATACAGTTAGAGCCCAAGCTTAATATAACTTTGTTACAAAAATATATTTTTGTCGAATATAAATTTTGATATAACAATAACAACAATAATAATAATAATAGTAATATTAATAATAATAATAGATGATAATAATAATAATAATAATAATAATAATAATAATAAAACTTATTAATAAAACTTTTTAAAAACCCTGATACAGTCCTTTCCCTGTTGTTTATAATAATAATAATAATAATAATAATAATAATAATAAGAAATAATAGATTATAATCCCTTACAATAACTATACACTCTCTCCCCCAATTCAATTCAGTCAAAGAAAGAGAGATATGGGAAGAAGAGTCCGGGCCTACCAGCGGCGGTCGGCGGAGAGTGAGCTGGTGCGGGCGGAAGGCGGTGGTGTAAGGCGGCGGTTCCGGCGCTGGTGGAGGCAGGGAGCGCCGGATCTGGAGGGGAATCGACGGTTCGGGTGGCGTCAGGTGGCCGGTGGCGCAGCAAAGCCGAAGGGCGGAGGGCAGACGCCGACGTTGGAGGAGACCGTGGCGGTGTGGCAGATCCGTGGCGGGCGACGGAGGATCGGGCGTGACTGAGCGAAGACGGTGGCGATGGGTTTCCGGCCGGAGCTACCGGGCACGGTCAGGGCACCGGCCGAGAGAGGCGACGGCGGAGCTTAGGCAATGGGATCGGCATAGAGTGGTCGATGAGCAGGGGAGTCTGGATCTGAGGCGTGCTTGGGTGGAGGTGCAGCGGGTTAGCTTCTCTCTCTCTCTTTCGATGATGGTGGTTCTGTTTGGGTGGTGGCGACCAGGGGGATGGTCGGTGGATTTATTTAGTGGCGGTAATGCCACGGTGGTGTTTTGCGGACGGGAGGTGCTGCATCAGAGTTGATGTCGGAGGTGGGGGTGCTGGTGTGTTCCGACCGTCGGAGACGATGGTTGTAAGGCGATGACGACGGAGGTGGTTTTGTTAATGGCGCACGGTGGTGGTGCCTTGGCTGATGGTGGTGGTGCGAGGGCGATGTCAGGACGGTGATGTGAGGGCGCTGCTTGTAGAGGTGGCTAGTGGAGGCTCCGGTGTGGATGGGGTGTTGGTAGTTAAGGACGGGGTTTCGGTTTGGGGCTGTCCTGAGTCGAGGGGTGGTAGGGAGAGGGGTGACGACGGAATTGGGGGTCTCCGGTGGTTGGATATGCGGCAGGAGGCCACAGTTGTTCTGCTGGGTTAGGGGAGAAGGCTTGCGGTGACAGGGATGATGGATGACAGTATTAGGCGTAGGATTTATTTGTGTCGGGATTGTCGATACAGAAAAAATGTATATGTAGAGGATGGAATAAGAAGCTGGGCACAGACATGGTGCACATATGTGGATGGTAGAAATTATGGATGAGTACCTCTCCTTATATAGGAGGTGGGAATTCCCAGTTGGATAGGGATTGGGAGGATTTAAATCCCCCATAGATAATATTATATTATATTAAAATTTGATTTAAACTTTAATCGTTCAAATCCAAATCAACGTTGGATAAAACCTTCATTTAATTCAAATTCACATGAGATCTTTTCTAATTTAAATTATCCAAAATAATTCAAATATTAAATAGAACAAAATCTTAAATATCTTTTTATAAATATAAAATATAACATTAATTAATTTCAAAAATCAAGGTAGTTACTTAAATATTAAATCATAAAGTAACTTTTTATAAATAACAAAAATATGTTACTATACAAATTTCAAATTCTGCAAATATCTAGAATATATTTTATATAAACCAAAATTTTCCAAATCACTATTTATTTTTAAACGACGAACAAAATAATTCTTTTTTAATAATAAAAATATTTATCACATTTATTTGAACATGTACTTTCCTATGTAAAATAAATTTATAATAAAAATATTTTTATAACATATGTACCTCGACACATATTCGCACTCGTCAAGAAATTACAAAACACAAATCTCGCACGTTACTTAAATACAACAAAGCGAACTGGTATGCGACGTACAGATACGAAGTACAAAAATAAAAAAATATTTATAAAAATCGTAGTAGAAATTTAGGAGGTTTATACAGTACGACTCCATGCTCCCACTAAATGAAGCTCCATGCGCCCAGTCCAAATATAATTCCATACGCACAAGACTAGCTCCTCCGAAAGGAGGGCGCATAGCCTGAGACATGGCTATGCGTCCAAGCTTGACTCAGTCAAAGCCACGATCAAAATGTGCACCGAAGCGCATGGCCACGTCAGTCTCCATGAGCAGTCGTGCACCGAAGCATGCGGCCATGTCAACACCACGACCAACCCACGATCTCACAGCCTGTATGCGCTTACACCTATGTGCCCAAAGCAGGACCATACGCCCACATAAGAACCAGCGTGCCTCTTCATGTGGACGCATAACATCGTTCCAGCCCAAGAACGACTATAAAAGAGGGGCTTCTTTCCTCTTCAACAGACAGAACGGAGAGCATTTTCAAGGGCCAAATTGCTGCACTTCTTGCCAGTGAGCCGAGAGTTAGCAATTTTCTTAAGTTTTCTTCCACTTTTGTAATCGGAGTGTCAACGGAGTAAAGGAGCAACTGCCGCTCGATCTCCATCGTCCCATTTTCCAGAATTCTTCTTTTTGTACTCGGGGATCCTAAGCGTAGGATCTCTCAGGCGTACTCGATTTATGATGCCTTGCACCAATAAAAAGAAAAGAAAGCATTTTTTTCTTTTTTATGTGTGTGTCCACAAAAATGGCGACTCTGCTGGGGACTACCTTTTCCTATGACGAGAAGGTGGTGACACAATCCTATACCAATAAAGCGAGAAGTACTCAGAAGATGCTGATCGTAAAATTCGATCAGCAGGCGTTCGAAGAGATGCTCTCGAGGGACGGCTCTACTCCCTCAAAATCAGCGAAGCCAAACAAGTCTCGCAAGACTTGGCTTCCGAAGGCTCACTGCGCATATCCTGCTAGTGTCATAGCTGATATGCAACTTGAGGACTCTGTCACTTGGGCGCAGGACTCTGCTACAATAGTCCCCCAAATGGAGAAGGCTCATACCGTTCCGGGCTCTACTAGCCCAGTGACTTCTTCCTTCCACAACCAACAACAGAGTGTTCAACACTCGAGACTTGGCAGAGGAAAATACTACGTTGCCAAAGATCGGGGTGTGCGGCACTCTGGCCAGACCCGACAAAGCTCACGAACGAAGGTGGCGGAACTGGAAGAAAACAATACTGCTACACCAAGCATGCGCCCAAGGGAGTGTTTGGGCGCATAGCCCCAACCAGAACAGTTCTATCTTCAACAGGTTGGGCACTCGGAGTCATGCGCCCAAGCTATGCGCCCAGGCTCTCTGGATCCATACTATGCGCCCACATCAAGGCGACTCAAATATGCTGCCAAGAAGCATGCGCCCAAGCCCAGTATCTAAGGCCTATGCACCAAGAGCAAAAATACAGGTCCCAACGCGTATAGCACGGGGCTGTCTTCAAGGACATCCCAGAACTTAGGTATGTGGGTTGTCCCTGCACATGAACTAAGTCTGGATGCGCCTACTCTCCTTATGAACCCGCATATAAAGCTCAGCGATGCATGCAACATAGATTTTAAGACAAAACTCCCTTCCGCTGACTTGTACGACATGATAAATTATAAGCGTAAAGCGAGAGAGAACATGACAATTCATAGTGCACTTCCATGCGCTAATATTGTTATCAATTGTTGTTGCTCTAAAGTAACAAGAGTGCCTCAGAGAAAGTCCGTATTTCGATGGCTGCACTTCTTTGACGACAGAAAGCCACAATGTGTCTCATCTAACATGGCTTCATGGGGTCCCCCTTACGGAATCCCTAATCAAAGATGGTGGACTACCAATCCAACCTTCTCTCTCAGTTCCACGAGAAGGAGAAGACGAAGTCTACCAACAGATGGCCAACGGGTTGTCACATCTGAAGGAGTCTATATGGGCACTCGATCAAAGGCAAAATTCTGTATAGACGACGAAGATTACCATGCCGGGGGTAGCATTCCGTCAGAATCTGAAGCAGATGACCCCCACACTAGGGGTAACCTTCCAGAGGACGATGATCCCTCCGAATCCGATGGCGACTATCTACCACCTCCACCTAAAGATGAAAGACATATCCACTTAGAGACAGACAGTATCAGCACCAGTTGTACTGCTTCCTCTGTTCATCCTCGCATGCTATCTACGTACATGACGGACGGAGAAAGACCTGAAGAAGCCAGTGATCAGACTAGTAAACGGCTAGAGGGTCTCGAAACAATATTCGTCAAGATCATGGATATGCTTACCAGTATCATGGCAGTCCAAGCTGCTGGAGCTGTTCCTCCACCTCAGCAAAATGCCTCAGCCCATGCTAGTCCGGCTCACAGCAACAACCCTCCTGTCCTACAAAAGGAGTATCATTCTATTGTACCTCCTCCAAATCATGCAAATACTGGGGGTGGTCCTTCGCCGACAACACCTGACAACCGCTCAGCGGCTATTTTCCAACACCTGCTCAATCAACAGGATGCAATTGATTCCCTGGTTGCTCGCCTCGACCCCATCGCACACAAAGATGAGCTGCAGAAGATAGGGATATCTCAACTGTATCCCCTTGAGTGAGAGAACGTTACCTGCCCTTCTAACTACAAGCCGCTGACGCTGAACTCATTCGGCGGCTTGACTTCTCCTCGTCAGCACATGACGTACTTTAACACGCAAACTCTGCACTTGCCCCGAGACGATCCATTCCTGTCAAAGCTGTTTATTAGCACTTTGCAGGGGGTAGCCTTCGAATGGTTCTGCAGTCTGCCTGACGGGTGTATCAATTCATTCAAAGACTTGGAGAGGTAGTTCCTCAAAAGATTTTACGACAGTGGCATGCATGTTAGTATGTCCACTCTCATCGACACCAAGCAAATGAAGACTTTATCTGTCATTGCCTTCATTGAACGCTTCAGACTACTAGCACTGAAGACGCCCTTCGACATACCAGACTCAAAACTTATGGATACTTGTCGACATAACTTCCTTCTGACAGTAAAGTTTTGTCTAGGTATACATAAGTATGATACATGGCCCCCTTTCATTGGGGCTGCTGATGCTGCTGAAAATGATGTTCCTAACTTGGAACTACTGGGCTGAAGACCCCCAAATTTGATGACAAAAGCAAGCATCCTTAGACTATCCCCGTTCGTGGGGGTAAAGGGAAAGAAGTCCTGAAGGTCGACACATCGAAAGGAGCTTCTAATTCTCAAGGCGCCTCCGACAAGCCTAAGGAGACCTTCTCCTTCGATGAAGACGATGTCATCACCATCTTCCACACATTGAAGAAGGACAATAAGCTGACATTACCCCCACCACGACGTCCCGCAGAGGCGAGCCAACTCAATGATCCCAAGTACTGTCTTTACCATCAGTACCTTCACCACTCCACTAAGGACTGCATCGTCCTGAAGAAGAAGATACAACAGCTTATCGACAGCCAAGTGATCAATCTCGAAGCTGAAGACAAGGTCGTATCTGCTAACATGATCTCTCTTCAGTTTGGCAACTTTTCTCCTAAAGAAGTCCCAGACGGCGTGGTCCCGATCCCCAAGACAATGATGGAAGTTGTCAACCTACCACCAGCTCGCAACTCGACCTTGGTCCCACTCACAACCGAACGTGGTGAGATCATGTGGGTCCATCCGGACCTTGTCCAATAAGTGATGCAGGGGTAGCTCCTCCCAAAGCAAGATGGAGCAAGAAGTTTAAGCCATGCCACATGGTATCCTCCTCCATCTACGAGGTTCTATCTGGCGAGACGCGATCGGGGAAGACTTATCTTCGGACGTACGATCCCGCACAAGAAGAAGCACTGCCTTCTCAAGCTCCTGCTGCCCCTACAAGCTCAGAAGTCGGCCCGTCCAAGCCTCAAACCACATCCAAGCAGAAGGAGACGCAGTTTGACAAGTCTCTAAAGGCGCCAGCTCCAGAAGGCATGGATCGACCCTACAACTTTGACATACTGGCTCAGCTTGCCAATACACCCATCAGGTTGTCTCTGTTCGATCTATTGCGACTCTCCAAAAAAATGTGGAAGGCTATAAGTGAGGTATTGCTACATGCCGACTCTTAGCTTGATGAGGTCGAAGCTCCCGCTGAAGATCCTGTCTCCTGTCCCCACTGTCACAGTACTATGGAAGTGGTGCCCAACATCACCTTCTCACAGGAGGACATGCTACTCAAAAATAATCGTCATGATAGACCCCTGTACTATACAGGGTATATCGGGGAAATCAAGGTGGACCGCATGCACATCGATCCAGGATCCTCCCTCTGCATCATTCCTAGAAGCTTGCATCAAATCCTGGGAATTCCTTTGTACTAGCTATTCGCAACCAACACAACTATCATGGCTTTCAATGTTGGTCGAAGCCATCCGCTGGGTAAGATCCGTCTCAAATGCCAGATGGGTAATCTTCGAACTGAGGTCTCCTGCTATGTGATCGATGCCAATATATCCTACAATATCTTGCTGGGACGTCCATGGATACATGAGAACATGATCGTCCCTTCCACACTTCACCAGTGCTTCAAGTACGTCAACAGCGATGGTGTCGTAAAGATAGAGTTTGTTAACGTCGATCCTTTCAAGGGCATCGAAGCTTACTATGGAGATTCGATACTTTACCAATCTCAACCCCCCAAGGATGATGGCAATGAAGCTGACAATGAAGCTGAAGCACCTCCATCCTCCAATGATGGTCCCCTGATTGTCCGAGTCAAAGGACGTACTACTCCAAAAAGTACCCCGAAGCCTCTCACAATATGGGTGAAGAAGAAGAAACCCGACAAAGTCAAACCATTGACCATCACTCTCAACAAAACACCCAAGGAGGAACCTATTGATGTCCATCCTCCTAATCCTGAAGAATTACCCTATCTGGTGAACTCGGCCAAGACTGTGGCTCCTCTTCCAGATGATGACCCTCTCATTGAGTATATCAATACTCAGAATAATGTACCTTCAGCGGATGATGTTATCCCTGAAGAAGAACTTGCATATTTCCTTAATAAAGGTTTATCTTTGGATTATTCCGATGTCTATCAATCTGTAAACCATTACATAGATACGATATACGCCCTAGAGAACAGCATAGGACCATACCTCTGTATGCCGGTTACGACGCCTCACCTACGGGAAAAAGTCTACGCAGAAGATATCCACTACTTCATCATTCTAGCCAGAAAGAAAGATGAAGAGCTAATCATCTTCGATCGTATAATTGGCGAGAAAAAGTTTGTTCCAGACTCTACTCCTCCCAAGTACAACACAGAAGCTTACTATGACTCTGGGAAAATACAACTTTTCCGGTATAGTTGGCAGGCCAAGAATATCATCCAGAATATGGGATATGACATCAAAAGCGACGAAGGGCAAAATTACGGCCAGGATGACGGTTGCCAATTCGACACTTTGTGCCTCCCGGCAAACCCGAGAACTACTACCAACAAAACAGTGTTGTTGTAGGCTATGTCTCTCCTCCAATAACTCCCGAAAGATCAGATGATAAAGCAGATCATTGTTCCCATTCTTCTGATTCCTCCCTCTGGGACTCAGACTCTAGCATCGACGACATGTTCAAAGCAACTTTGTCTATCCACATGGTTTCCGTCGACCAAGTTACAGACGATGTCCAATCAATCGAACTCGAACAATGGGCTCAAAAGATAGACACCAGGTGGGAGCTGTGCTTTGAACAACGTGAACCACCTACCGAAGATGAAGTCATCCAAGTCAATCTAGGAGATGAAGCATCCTTCAAACCAATTTTCATCAGCAAAAGCTTATCTGACGATGAACGCCAGTCTCTTATACAGCTTATAAGAGAATACATCGACGTCTTCGCATGGAGCTATGAAGACATGCTAGGCTTGGACCCTAAAGTTGCCGTGCACCGCCTGAACATTTCGTCTAAAGTTAAGCCCGTAAAATAGCAACAACGGCGATTTCGACCAGACGTCATGGAAGCCATCGAGCATGAAGATAAAAAGCTCATCGCCAGTGGATTCATTCGCGAGGAACAACATCCCGACTGGGTTGCCAATATCGTTCTAGTCATAAAAATGAACGGTAAAGTTTGAGTCTGTATCGACTACCACGATTTGAACTCTGTATGTCCGAAAGACGAGTTCCCTCTACCGATCACCGACGTAATGATCGACAACACTTGCGGCTTCGAACGGATGTCCTTTATGGATTGGTTCTCAGGCTACAACCAGATCAAAATGTTCCTCGACGACGAAAAGCACACATCTTTTCGAACACTGTTGGAGGTATACTGCTATACGGTGATACCCTTCGGATTGAAAAATACAGGGGCAATATACCAGCGAGCCATGAACACAATTTTTTGCGATCATTTGCGCAAAATTGTGGAGTGCTACGTAGACGATATTGCAGTCAAAAGTCATCTCAAGGGCAACCACCTCCAAGACTTGAGAACGGTGTTCGAACTAATGCGTGCACACCAACTCAAGATGAATCCAACCAAGTCCTTTCTGGAAGTCTCCAGCGGCAAGTTCCATGGTTTCCCCATCACTTCAAAGGGTATACATCTGGACCCGAAGAAAGTGAAGGCTACTCTCGACATGCATCCTCCAAGAAACCTCAAAGAGCTACGCGGACTACAAGGAAGGCTAGCTTACATCAGACGATTCATTTCGAACCTCTCTGGAAGGTGTCAACCATTCACTCAGCTCATGAAGAAAGGCATATCTTTCATCTGGACATAACAATATCGACCGGCATTCAACGACATCAAAGCATATCTTACAAGCCCTCCAGTACTGGTAGCCCTAATAATGGGAAAGCCCTTCTTACTATATGTCCGTGCCATGGATTATTCTCTTGGTGCCCTATTAGCTCAGAAGAATGAAGGCGGCCATGAACAGGCAATTTACTATCTCAGCCGCACAATGGTGGGTGCCGAGCACAGATACACACCAGTGGAGAAGGAATGCCTTGTACTAGTATTTGCCATCCAAAAGACACGCCACTATGTATCTGGGCAGACTATCCACATCATATCCAAAGTCAACCCTTTCAGAATACTCATGACTAAGCTGGGTTCTTTTAATTCCCGTTTAGTTACATGGGCAATGTTGTTGACCCCATATGATATGATCTTCGTCCCTCAAAAGGCAGTAAAAGGTCAAGCATTAGCTGATTTCCTAGCAGCTCATCCGGTGCCAGAGTCGTCCAACCTCTACGACGAAATCCCCGACGAAGTGGTGGAGTCTAACACTGCAACTGAAGAGATCCCTATTTGGCAAATGTTCTTTGATGGCGCATCAAGAACAGGGCCCAAAGGGAACATTGTGGCTGGAGTAGGCGTTGTGCTTGTGTCACTTGATCATCTGGTCATACACCATGCATATTCTCTTGTGGAACTATGCACCAACAATGTAGCCAAATATAATGCCCTCATAATTGGCCTACAACTGGCAAAGCAACTGGGAGTTGACTATCTTGAGGCTTACGGCGATTCCAAGCTAATAGTTAGTCAGGTCCGAGGGGATTACGAAGTTCACCACGAAGATCTCATCCCCTACTACCGCGCAACAATCGAGCTGGCGTCTACTTTCGCTGGATTCTTCATCGAGCACGTGCCTCGACTACAGAATATAGAAACAGATGCTCTAGCCGGCCGTGCTCCTTCCTTCACCGTTCCCACCAATACTCAGCAGTCGATCACAGTGTCTGGTCGAGAATTATTCTGTATGAAAGATGCCTTGCATATTCATTACAGATACGTAGCAAAAACAAACGTCGACGCTAAAGACTGAAGATTTTCTTTCATAGACTATGCTGTCTATGGAATCCTCTCCGAGGACCCGAAGGAAGCAGTATCCATCCAAAGGCGATCCCTCAGATTCTACTATGACACAGCTACCAAGATGCTGTACCGACGCTCTTATGACGAGCTACTATTACGATGCTTAGCAGACACAGAAACCAAGCATGCACTCCGGGCGGCTCACGATGGAGTTTGTGGTGCACATCAACCAGGCCCCAAATTACAAGATCGCCTCAAACGAATGGGTTATTACTGGCCCATAATGATAGCGGATGCTGTTGAATATGTAAAGAAGTGTAGAGCTTGTCAGTTTTATGCTGATTTTATTCACCAACCTTCGAAGTTTCTACACCCTACAGCAGTATCTTGGCCATTTGAAGCCTAAGGCATAGACGTGATAGGACCAATCAGCCCGCCATCCTCCAAAGGACATCGGTTCATCCTAGATATAACCGATTACTTCTCCAAATGGGCGAAAGCTATACTGCTCACTGAAGTGAAGACATCAAATGTGATCAGTTTTATCAAACATCACGTCATTTACCGCTTCGGCCTACCTCGCAGGATTATCCATGATAATGGTCCACAGTTCACAAGCTATGCGTTCTATCAGTTCTACGATAAGAATCGAATCCAGAACGTAGCCTCTACTGCCTACAATCCAGCGGCTAACGGGCTAGCAGAAGCCTTCAGCAAAACCATTATAAAACTTCTTAAGAAACTCGTGTCTTCAAACAAGCACGATTGGAACGAGAAGCTAGGTGAATGTCTATGGGCCTATCGCACAACTGTCTGGACTCCAACAGGCAGTACGCCATTCTCTCTAGTTTATGGGAGCAAAGCAGTTCTTCCTCTAGAAATCTAGATTCCTTCTCTCTGGGTAGCCTTGGCCAGCGAGCTGACTACTGAAGAAAGCTACCATCTGTGATTCCAAGAGCTCGAAGCGCTAGACAAAAAATGCCTATTAGCTCAACAGCGTATTGAGCTATACTAAGCACGCCTTTCCAGAGCTTTCAACAAAAAGGTGAAGGAAAGGATCTTCCAAGTCGGCGATCTGGTCCTAGCAGTAAGAAGACCGATGGTTATGACACACAAAACAAAAAGGAAATTCCAGCCTAAATGGGACGGTCCCTTCGTCATAGAATCGGTGTATTCTAACGGTACGTACCGGCTGACCAAGCCTGACGGTGACTTTCTCATGATGCCTATCAACGGCAAGTTCCTGAAGGGATACTATGTGTAATCTCTTTCACATAATGTTCACATACGTTCAGTCATGAAAATGTACAGTGCGATGTTTATATGATTCAAAAAAATAATCTAACTATTATCCGTAATTCAAGAGTCTTGAATATGCCCTGGATAATAGGTCCTCTAAATATTTTCCCAGTAGAATTATTCCCGTTTCTGACTCTGTCCAAACTAGGCTTATCGAAAACAAGTCACGTCCCTATTACCTCTGAATTGTTTTCTGATAATTATTTTCCCAATGAAATGATTATGTTTTGCCACGTCCACATAACCTCTGAGCAAAGTATTCATCAAGGATAATCACGTCCCCATTGCCTCTGAATTATCCACTCCTCCCTAATGCTATATATCTTTCTACGTCCATATTATCTCTGGTCAGATATAGTACATCCTCTACTATTACGTCCATATTACCTCTACTAGCAGCTTCATTCAACTTATTATCTATGTTCGAATCATTCGAATATAAAACGGATAATAGGTCCACATAAAATTTTCCCAGCACAATATCTATCAGAAATGTCCTTGCTACGTCCACATTACCTCTAGCATCGATATTTCACAAAACCACACTTACTTCTAAAAAGATTCATTATTCAATACTTAAACGTCTATTGAAAGACGGAAAAAAAAAGGTACAAGAGCCGTGATGGCCAAAAAAAAGGAGTTACAAAATCTACGGGATACACAGGCAGTTTATGCTATCCCTCAGAGCAGCAATCTCGGCTTCAGATTTCACAGTTGCTCGGCACCGTGCCTCTTCTTGACGAGAGACCTCATCTTCAAAGAGGATCAGACTCTGAAGCTTCCCCACTAACTTTGCTAGCTGCTCTTCTAAACGGGCAGAAGCGGCGGCTGTCATGGTAGCCTAGGACAGATAATCCTCTTGTTCAGATGACGCCGCCTTCAAGTCATCTTTCAACTAGGCGATCTCGTTCCTGATCTGCGTAACGTGATTATGCTTCTCAGTGATCTGGATAGCCAGCCTGTTCTTCGAGGCATCACGTGCCTCACTTGCAGCATTGAACTGGCTGTACTGATCAGCCATCTCGCCAATCTCTTGAACGAGGGCATCCTTTCATGCCTGAAAGGTAGCCTTCTCTGCCACAAGAGCTATCATCAGAGCCTCGTCCTCTGTGCGGAACAACGACGATGGACTCTGACGTTTGATTTCTCAGAACTTGGCCACCTGACCTTCCAGGTCATTAGAGACCTTCCTCAGAGTGCTGGCCCGTTCCTTATACCCGGCTATGCTCTCGAGGCCGCTACCTGATACTCTGCAATAGCCTTCACAGGGTCGAAGGTGGCGTTCCGATTCAAGACTCTAGGAAGTTTCACTTTCAGCATTGAGTAGAAAGCCCTGACGACTTCCTGACCCATCTTCTCATCTTCAGTGAAGGTCGTCGCAGAAGAAGCTTGGAAAGTTTCCTCCACTTTCGGAGGAAACGCTTGACAAGCAGCCGAACCTGACAGAGAAAATAATATATACATCAGTAACAGAGAAGAAAGATGGAGGGAGATACAAAAAAGTTAAAAATTTATACCTTCGGCTTGTTCAACTCCAGCTTGGGCTGCGCCGTCAACCTTAGTTTCAGGAAAATCAAGAGCATGCTCAGGCTGTTCAAGGAGAACGATATTAAGACCCTGAGTGCCATCGATCCTGATGTCTTCCTCAAGCTCACCCAGAACAGGGGCCAATTCAGCAACAGCTCCCTCAGTAGGCTGCTCAACTCTTCATACTGTAGCCAGTACCGGCTCACCAACATCTCCCTCTACAGCAGCAGATTTAGAGGAGCCGAGGACAACTTCTGTCCCTCTCCCGATGACAGAGATTATCTTTACGGGGGGTTCTTTCCCCTTGTCTACAAAGGAATATACAGTCGTGGTCAGCTTCACAAGGATCACGCAAAATCGAAGTCGAAAAATCTCGTCCGAAGAGAGGCGTAAAGGCAACATACCCGAAAGAGGATGAGCCGATTAGACCTGGTTCTCGTCCAGCTCCTTCATCGCAGTCCCTATTGAAGACATATCCACCATAAATATGTCACAGGAAAAGTAGATCTTCTGATCGTCGTTATGGTCTGGGCCTCTGTCCTGATCTTCCCGCTCAACCCTTACGACCGAAGAAGATCCGCCCTCGTCCATCGACTGAGGACGGATGGAAGACACTATTGTTGCGTCCACCTCCTCAGATAAAAAGGTACCAGCTTCAGCTTCAAATTCAGGGTTCTGGGCAAAGGACAAACTCAAGGGTAAGAAAGCTTCTAAATGCTTGACTAGAATGGCTATGGAGTCGAGGAAGGGATCGACCTCTCAAATATCAACGGCCCGCGATGCCTTTCCTCCTCTTCTAGTTTGTCGGGAGGATCTCCTCAAGGGAGGCAAGCTAGCACCCATTTCCTTAGCTCTCCTCGGGACAACAGTTTTCTTCTTCCGCTTTAAGGTTGGCTCCAGGACCAATTAAGTTGCAGCCTTTCTCTTCTGAGGAGGATTAGGAGGAGAAGAATCCCCATCTTTTGCATCCTCCTTCGGAGACACTGTTGGCTCCCTATAGATGGCTTCTTGCTGTGGCGCTACGACTGGTTGTGAGGTAAGAATAGTACTTTTCTTCTTACGACTCTTCGACGCCCTTTTCGTAGGAAAAGAGCCAAACTGAGTCCCCAATATCAAGCTACGTTCACGATCATACTGAGGATGGAAAGTATTGATCTGAACGTAAAATTTGGCGGCGGCATAGCACAAATGGGTCTCAGACTTGTCCAAGTGCAAAGTGAAAGTCACCCCCGTGCACCTGGCATTGTAGTATATTCAAGCACGTGCCCCATCAATCAAGCCGCCTATCGACTCCAGATACGGGCTAGCATTTTCCAGAAGGAGCTGACTGTAGTCGAACTGCCGTGCAAAATAACTTGGCAAATATGGTTCCAGATAGGCATGATTCCTATCTCGGAGCACCAGATGCGATGGTCTAATAGACTGAAGCCAGTAAAATGCCCCAGCAGTCAAATTAGTGGCGTGAACCCCCTCATCTACTAATACATCCCCTACATTTTTGCTGCCGAATGGAGGAGATAATCTGAAGAGCTCATAGTTCTGTAAGAAGCCTAAACCCCTTCTGCAAACTGGCCCGTCGGTGACAGTCCAATTTGCATCACGAAATCTACGAAGAAAAGCGTCTCCCGCCAAAGAATCCGCCACTAGTCCAACATTCATTAGGGAAGGACAATGTAGTAGTAGCCACCCCATCAGGAAATGATACGGAAGCTCGGTTCGGGGAAAGTGGGGCCTGCTGTCGGAAGTTACCGCATCCCTGACAAAGTCCCGTAAACCTCGTCCAATGGCACAAACCATCGAAGAAAGTAGTGCAAGAAGGTATCCGAACACCAGCTTCACAGCCGAAAGTATCATGACTCGGCCTATTCTCTCAATGGACCCTGATCCTCCAAGGACTATGCAGTCACGAAGCCAGATCATTAAGAAAGCTGCCAGCACAGCTTTCTCCGACAATGGATGCTCGGCCTGACGAAAGTAGTGGCCAATCGGAGACTCAGGATTATCACTGTCCTCAGTATCCGATGTCTCATAATCCGCCATCCGGGCTTCTATATCGGACTTGTTCATGGGTTTTAAGATTGAAAGGAGACCGGATCTTCCCCTTCTCCTTGGACAAAGATATAGCCCATCCAGGCTCTCGTATAGGGATTTGCCCCCTCGGTTCTCCCTTTCTTATTAATCCTATGACAGATAAGAAGGTGGCAGAGCAATTCCTTGTATACATCAACCATCCCCGAGTTCGTTCTCTCCAAATCTCGGAGCTCTTCATCATAAGGCACGTACTCTTCATAGGGCTCCGTACCCCAGGGTAGCTTCGATACCACCTGCATTTCATGGAGAGCCAATCCTATCTCCCCAACCGGAGTAAAGAAGGTACAGGTGTGAAGGTTATATAACTCAGCCAAAGAGACAAAAATTGACCAGTTAGCCCTTACACCATATTGAGTGGCCCTAATAGCATAGTAAAGGCCAGCAGTCTTCAGGATGGCTTCATATGTAGAAAGTATCCAGCCGGTGAGATTGCTCCAGAACAAAGATGGATCCCTCCAGCCTTCCATCCGTATTTTTTCTGTGGGGTATGACACATCCTCCATCATCATCAAATTGCAAAACGTGTCAGCAGCATAAGAATGAAGGTTAGTGGGAATGTCGTTCACTATGACACCAGGTTGTAGTCCCCTCGTAGAATAAGACGCAGAACCCCGGATACATTTGAAAGTGTCTTTCTTCCGATCGCCTGAATCGAACTGTATTCTCCCAGAAATGACTCCGGAAAGCTCAGGAGTTAGGTCCCACTTCATCCGTCACCGCACGGCTAAGGTAGTAAAAGCAGACAAAGGATAATGGTGCTCCATCGATGGTACCCATATCCTCTTATTGTTCAGATTGACCACCATGGGGATTCTCAAGCGTATGGTCTCGCCATCCTCAAAACCCACACTATCACCAAACAGAAAATACGGCTTCTTGAAGCAAACGTGCCCCTCTACCCATGAACTCCTCGTCATTAATCATCTGCCTCAAGAAGGACTTATCCTACTCAAGTATGGCAAGGGTCCGCTCCGTAGGATGATTTTGATCAATCTTGGCTTTGACCGCACTGATCATATTTTTTATGGAACTGGTGTCAAAAGCCTGGTAAGTAGAGCCAAAAGGAATCCCATCAAACTTCGGGACATACATGTTCACTGCAAGGGCAGGAAGACAATCAGACTTAGAAAAATCACAGAAAAAACTAAGTTCTGAAGGATTTTTATGCGCCCAAAAGGCTATGTGCCCAAAAGAAGACTTGTAGGCGCATAACACACGGACAGCTAGTAGGCACATAAACGTGCATCACATAGAGGGCGCATAACATGGCAACACGTAGGCGTATAGCACACCATAGTGTTGGCGCATGACTTCTGTGGGCGCATAGTAATGCTCACAGAAGTATGTTTCCCTAGCCGCAAGCGCCCCGGCATAAGAGAAGTTTGAGCGTCACAAATTAACGCTCGAGACTTCGTTTTTTGAAGCACGCCCTCACCCAAAATAAGGTCCTGGACTGCTGAGGACTCTGCCACAGGAGAAGAGCTACTCGACGCAGCCCCCTTGCCCTTCACAGATCACTTGGCAGCCTTGGGAGACATGATTCTCAAAGGAAGAAGACGAAGAGTTTTCTAAAAATTTTAAAGAAAAAAGGAATAATGAACTTTCTCTCTCCTCCAGGGTCTATTTATAGGCACGGGCCACTTCCTATGCACCCACTTCCTATGCGCCCGCTATGGTGTATGTGCCCACTGCAGCATATTCGCCCATATGAAGGACCAGCTCTCTGCATACTATACGACTGTCTCTTGCTGACGTGGACGGCATATAAAGGATGGACCGCTTCAAATTCTGTTCCGATGAATCTGTCAGTTCAAATTTTAAGGCAAATCTCAACAATCGTATCTCCTTGACAAGCTGGCCAATACTATACGCCCAGGGAAAGAGCTGTGCTATGCACCCATTGCCTCGCGAGAAGACGATCCATGCTTCTTTTAAAGTATTTCAAACTTGCTCAAGTGTCGAAAACTTTGAAGGGGGTCCTGTAGAAGCATGAAAATATTCAGCAAACATGGCTCCATACGCCCAAGTCAAAGCAGCTCCATGCGCCCAGTCAGTATGACTCCATGCGCCCAGTCAGTATGACTCCATGCGCCCACCAAATGAAGCTCCATGCGCCCAGTCCAAATATAACTCCATGCGCCCAAGACTAGTTCCTCCGAAAGGAGGGCACATAGCCTGAGACATGGCTATGTGCCAAAGCCTGACTCAGTCAAAGCTACGATCAAAACATGTACCGAAGCACATGGCCACGTCAGTCTCCACGAGCAGTCGTGCACCGCAGCCTGCGGCTACGTCAACACCACGAACAACCCACGATCTTGCAGCCTGTATGCGCCTACACCTATGCACCCAAAGCAGGACCATACGCCCACATCAGAACCAGCGTATCTTTTCATGTGGGTGCATACCATCGTTCCAACCCAAGAACGACTATAAAAGGAGGGCTTTTTCTTTCTTCAACAGACAGAACGGAGAGCATTTTCAAAAGCCAAATTGCTGCACTTTTTGCCAGTGAGCCGAGAGTTAGCAATTTTCTTAGGTTTTCTTCCACTTTTGTAATCGGCGTGTCAACGGAGTGAAAGAGCAACTGCCGCTCGATCTTCGTCATTCCATTCCCCAGAATTCTTCTTTTTGTACTCGGGGATCCTCAGTACAGGATCTCTCAGGCGTACTCGATTTGTGGTGCCTTGCGCCAATAAAAAGTAAAGACAGCATTTTTTTCTTCTTTTTTTGTGTGTCCACAACAGTAAATGTCCAGATACAACATAAAAAAGAAATGCTGAAAGATAACATTATACTATAAAAGTAAATCTATAATACAACTAATAAGGTCCCTCTCTTACTACATGCTCTGTGGTAGACTCCATGGCATCCACTGAAGATTAGTTGCATACCCTTGAGGATGATTTTAAACTGATTGTTGGCATCAGGTATGCAAATAATAAATTTATGACTCTCCCAATTCTTCCTTTTTATGAAATAAACTTGCATCGCATGGAGGTAGTACCTGTGGCTCTCTGTTATGATGTATCTGTTGCTGGATGTTCATGGTACATTGAAACTATTGGATCGTATTTTCTTGCTCAATTCTTAGTATTTAAGTCATACTAATGTTAAATGAATGAATTTTCTTTCTCATCCATTTTATTTCTTTAAAATAATATCAAGGGATAGTTGCTCAAACTGCTCCCTTCCTCCCAATCTTGAACCTAGGACTTCCCTTAGCACACCAGAGGCCTAAAGCTATAGGAAATTTTTTTACTTATTTATTCATTTTCATCTTGTGATGGAATCAGAACATAGTAGACCTTTGTATCTAACATAAATTGAAACAATTCTAGTTGTAGTAAATAAATAATAGTTGCTGATTATTAATTTTCTTTTGAGTTTTTGTCATGTTCCTTTTCAAGATACTAGCAAGTACATTTTTTTAAGCTGCATTTAAATGCTGCTATTTAGACAGATCAGGTTTTCTTGTATTTGTAAGAAATTTTTTCTGTGCATATAAACACACTCACAGACAAAAAGATACATATTCATGCTGTCAGACATACCCACATTACTTAAGCACATGGATAGAAAAGCATACATTACATACACAGATGCATACTAGTTTATATACAGACATATGTTTAACCTTTCAAAATGATTTGCTAATGCAGGATGGCATACATTCTTCTGGCTATCTTTCTTACCTCTAATTGTGAGTATATGTATTATAAGGCCTATACATTTGAAACCATGCAGAGGCTATTTGTTGAATTCCAAATCCTACTTTGTCCAGAACTTTTAGGTTCCAAAATTACTGATTCTAACCTTTAACAAAAGTTTTGATCAGTGCTCAACTATTAGTCAGCAATTCTGAACAGTAAAATATTGCAGCTTCTTCTTTCTGTGGGTACGAAATTGGAGCATATTATCACTAAGCTAGCTCAAGCTGTGGCAGAGAAGTCTTCTGGTGGTGATCAGGAAGCACCAAGCATTAAGCCATCTAATCAACATTTTTGGTTCAATCATCTTGGTGCCGTCCTCCATGTAATCCATTTCATTCTATTCCAGAACTCCTTCAAGATTGCCATTTTAATATGGAAGTGGGTAGGTGACACTAAAGAGTGGTATCAAAAATGCATTTATCAGCAACCATTTTAATGTGTCAGTTCTGGATAAATCCCATGTTTATATATGTGAATTGAGCATCATTTTGACCATGCATAGCAAAGCTGCATAATTGCATCCGATAATACCTTTATCAGCCAATAGCAAAATAGAGTACACAACTAATCTTCCAGTCAGGAATAAGAGAAAATATCCTTGTTGGGGTATCAAATCATAATAATTCAGCTATTATGGCTAATTGCAGCAGATGAAACCATTAGATTTACCCTAAAATTAGATTTGGATATCAAATCATAATTTTTATGCAACCAAAACTATTGTATGCAGCCATAAAGTATGCAAACAAAATCTAAACAAAACTATTGTATGCAACAATAAAGTAATTTGGGTTATCAAACAAAAATCTGAACAAAACTGGTAGGTTTTTCGTACGAGAAAAACAACAATAGCTAGGGCTTCAACCTGTTGACGTCGATGATGGAATCTCACAGACGGACGAAAACCTGTTGATTTTCACTCAAATTAGATTTGCCCTAAAATTAAATTTGTCCTAAAAAATTTTGTGAAGAGAAGAGGGAGAGAGATTTACCAGCTCGGAGAATAAAGAGTTTTCGTAGGAAGAGGAGAGCGCTCGGAGGAGAGAGAGAGAGTGAAGGGTTCTTGTAGGAAAAAGAGATCTCTTTGAAGGAGAAAAGAGCACGGTGAAGGAGGCCGCTCGATTTTTCGTAGGAAAGTTTGGATGAAAATGAAAAAGTGTTTCCCTCCAATAACACATTCCTAACACATTTGTGTCACGTGAAAGGCACAAGTTCCAAAAAAAAAATTCCTATTCAACTTTTCAATGAATTGCTCACGATTCTGACTTGTTACAAATAAATAAGAAGTGTTATTTCTATTAAATTGTATTTTCTCCCTATTTATACTAACGGTGTTTTGCACTACTAACGGTGTTTTACTGTTGGTAATTACCAATTGTAAAAACCCGTTAGTAATTAAAAAATATATGGTGTTGGAAAATCCACCTTTTGGTGTAGTGTGAATCAAGACATGAGATTCTTACCCATATTGACAAGGTACAAAAACTTTTAAGAATATTAAATTCTTCGTTTGCATAAATCATATGTTGTGTGGCATGAATGGTGTTTTTTTTGACTTGTCTGTATTGTAGACAAAATACTATGTTTAGTTTTGCTTATTTTCCTTGAAGTTGAGAAAAGAGAGAAATTATTTATGCCAATCCAGTGAATTAAGAAGGAGATTAGCTAGCTACAAGTCCATCTAATATACATGTACAAATTGTCAACAAAAGTTGCATATAGTAAGTTATATTTATTTGAAACAAAAGGTGCCCATTCATCATACCTTTGCATGCCTTGTCTTTTGGTGCTCTAGGTACGTAACTTTGCATGCCTTGTCTTTTGTAATATTTGAAAGAATTTTGGTGCTGGTGATTAATTACATTTTATTTGTACCTTCATTTGTATAGGTTATAGAATCGAGGATTCTCAAGTTTCTCCTTTTGACCTACTTGTTGACAGTTTTGAAGGGATGCCAACAATTTTGTGTTGGTGAAGCAAAAAAATGTTTTGAGGCCCGATGCATAAAAAAAGGAAGCATTAAAAGATGTATATGTATATATTTTGAAATGTAACTAAGATGGTGATATTTGGAATGAGATATTTGGAATAGAATGTTTCAAGTGTTAGTTAAATTTCATAATTTATGTTGTCTTATGTTTTGAAAATTAGTATTGATCATTGTTTTTATAACGCATTGAGTTATAAGTTTGACAGGTGATATATATGTGTGTGAATACCAGAACAGGTTAAAAAGTGTTATTTATATGTCATATTTAAAATGCTTTATGAATGTGTGAATTCCAGAACAGTTTAAAAGCGTTATGTATATATGTCATATTTATATTGCTTATAAACATATATGCTATATATAATGACAAATATTTATATCGTTTGAAAATTTAGTGCTGTATATAATTGTATTATTTGTAACATTTTCAAAAAATAAGTGTCATAAAAGAAGATATTATTTATAACAGTTTTAGTAGACATTTATAACACTGATTTTCATGACGGTTGTGGGCCTACAAAAAAGCGTTATAAAATGTCATTTATGACGGTTTTTATCCATCATAAAAAGGTATTTTTCGTGTAGTGATGTTATACCTTTACAAGCCTTAAGTCATATCCAATAACAGCATAACCAATGATCTACATTATCTATCCATAAACAATTCTCACAAGCACGCCTAAATACGCACTTATATCTAATACCTCTATCATAGTCTAACTCGATTGATCATTCTTCTAGTCCTTATCTCAAATAGTTCATTCAAGGTTTGAATCATACAATATAGAGTTGGTTGACTTGTCTAACTTAGTCTTACCTATACCTAGATCACATCTGGTACCTAATCTTCATAGGACAGCTCTTCATTATCCAAGAAAATTTCTTTTTCCATTATATCATATTCCTGATTTCTATATCCTCTACTTGAATTTTTTTTCAAATTTTAGGATAATATAACTCCAAAGGTTTATATTTAGTCATGATCATCATGCTTCATCAATTTGTATCATGACGGGGTCCTTGGGCTCTACTTGCTCTTGTCCTTTATGTTGGCACTCTAAAATCCAATTTGTCTTTCTTCAGGTTGAACTCTTATTCATCTCATCCCTTATGATCAGGGAATCTTCCGCATCCTTCAACCTCGGTCTAGCTTAGACAATAATATCATGATTTAGTCTAATGACCCTCATCTCTTCCATTAGGGCTAAGCCTTATACTATACTCTATTCCTTATCCTATCTCCATGGAGTGTCTATAAAGTCTATCCACCTTAGCTAATCAACTAGTCATGTCAATCATGGGTTCCTATATCCTTCAAGTAAAACTTTCTAGCTCAATGTGATAATTTACATGATGTTGTTGAATCACCAATTTACGACTCAACGAATCATTCGACCAGAGGGATTTTCCTATAGAAACTAAACCTCGATAGAAATGATATTCTTATCCTATCAGTCTATCTAGTAAAGACGCCTACCTAACCCTTTTATACCTTAAACAATCCCTACAAAATCTTAGTCATATCGTATGATAAGATAATACTAAAATGATTATAAAACACAAGTGTTCGTCCTTTTGAAACAGGGAAAGATGAGAATTCATAAATAGTAATTCAAGAAAGGTATGATTGAGCACAAATACGGAATTCAAAGGTGATAGTAGAAGTCAAAAAAAATTCCAATAGTAGAAGGGGATTGAGATCCTAATATACTTTCCTTGTGCAGGCTCGTTCAGTACAGTAACGTAACCGAAATGATTTCACTACAACAAAAAAACTCTTTTAATGACGGCTAAAAAGCGTCATTAATGACGGACCATGACGCTTTTTTTAAAGCAACCATTATGAAAACGGGTGTTATAAATGTTTTTTAAAAGCGTTATAAAAAACCCATCATGAATAGTTTCTATAAAAGAGTTATGAATAGTTAATATATAGTGCACAATTCAGGACATTTTGAAAGCATTATGAATAGATAATCTGTATAAGCTCAATGGAGAACATTTATAACACTCAATATTACTGAACTTATCACATTTACAACGCTTAATACTGCACATTATATATTACTTTTCAAAAACTTCTCAATTCAATTTTAAAACAACCACTTTGAACTATATTCACAAGAAAACATCGAAATGTTATATCACCATCTTTATTACATTATCTCAAAATAGGGTATCCAAATACATATATTTACAAGTACTACTTAAATTGATCCTCAAAACAAGTAATTACTTTGGCTTCAACTTGAGCACATCAAAACTGTCAACATCATGTGTAGCAAATCCCTTAAAAAGATAAAATATGGTTCAATATACTTTGTAATATTGCTCATGTACCAAAACACAAACTGAGGAAATAATATTATATGTCAATATAATTTTAAAAATTATATGTCAAGCCAGAACATTGGATAAAATTATATACAACAAATAGCCAAGCCAGAACATTGGATAAAATTATATGTCAATATAATTTTAAAAAGGGAGGTAGAAACTAAGTTTGCACATTTAATTCAATAAACGGGGGTAGAAAGGAAATGAGTATTTGTGCACACCAAACCATAGAGAATAATACACATTTTCACCTTCTTACGCATTGTCTCAGGTTAATCAAATATGCCCCAGGCAACCATACTAATGAAGTCTTTTCAAATGATCAAGAAAGATCATAAAAACAAAAATCAAATATGCCCCAGGCAACTAGTGTAGAATGCAAGTTGCTTGAGCCATATGAAAGATGGCATGTCATTTGGCAAAATATAACACTAACGCCGTGTTTGGTTGCAAACAAATTGAGGGAAAAAATAAAAGTTGATCCTATGTTAATAGGATCAAGTTTGCACACGAAACACTTCAAGTACTCCATTTTAGCATAATAAAGATCTATTAAACATTATTTTTTTCCTCTCTACACGCTTAGACCTCATGTGCTCCCATGTGACCATGGTAAGAATTAAAGAATCTATTTCCAAATATCATAAATTTGAATACCCATATTAACATTCTTTATTCGGTATAGTTCACAAAGTCAAACACTCGATTATACCTACATGTTTAGACATTGAGACTCTATTTTCCAAAATTCCATAAATACCATTACCTTGTTAACATTCTAGAGACTCGGTATATTGCACGAAGGCAGTAAATTATACCTACAGATATTGACAATTGTCGAAATCCTTGAAAATGTAAATATATATATATAGCTCATCTATCAAGAGATCAGATAATCGTAAAGAGTTAATCAAACCAGCTTATATTACCCCACTTATGCCTGTTCATTTAGTAGCAGTAATGCTTCTAACACTTCTCCATTCCATCTCCGTACCATGACAAATTTAATAGCACCCACAAAATCCATCTTGTTCATTTGCTTAACTAAATTGGATGTCTTTCATTATTTGAAGAAATGTGGCACATAAAACTTGTTAACCCATCACACATGTTTAGTCCTTTGCCAACCATAGCTTCTGAATGGACTATTTGCTAAAATTTCCAAGAAAAAAGATGTCTGCTGCTAAATGCAACCTGAACCTAGGTAGTGACCTAAACTGAATCCCTACACAAAAATTGCTAACAAGAGTATTGCTGAGGAATCAAGATAGACTCACAATACCATGATCTCATGGGTGCACATGGGGTCCAAGTGAGTGAAGTAAATAAATATGTCCGGTCTAAGTATGCAAAATGGAGCAGGTTTCTTGTTTTTCTTAAGGTCCTAATAATAGAACAAGTCAGTTATCGTTCTAATATAAAATTTACTTGACGGCTTATCAGATTTCTAAATAGCTAGTTAAATAATCTAATGAGTAATAAATTGATTAATCCAATCATCCTGTCACAAAAACGAAGGTTCTAAGTGACCATGTCATTGTGATAATAGGCTTAAGTAATAGGATTGACAAATAAACAGCTGGACTGTTTGTAAGGAAACAGTTTAAAGAACATAGTGATTTATAAGCTACTTCTCTCTGATCATTCTAAATCCCAATACTAAGGGAAAGATCAACAGACATCCAAAAGAAATATCAATATCGATAAACGCATATGTGATTTCCATGCTAACAGTCAATATACAAATAGTAAAAATGGGAAGGAAAGAAAGATGAGATTTGACAGAAATGTACCCTGACGAGCCGATACTTGGGCTAGAACTTCTTAGTGCTTTCGACAGAGTCGTAGATCAGGCCGAACCCAGTCGACTTGCCCGCTCCGAAGGTTGTCCTGAACTTGAAGACGAAGATGGAGTTCTGGTCCCTTACGTCGTACAGGTTCGCCAGCTTCTCCTTCAGCTCAGCCTTCGACACGTTGGCCCTCCCCGGATGCAGCATGTCGATGACCTACCATAGTAAAAAAAATCATCTAGGGGTTAGGGTTTTGATTGTGGATATCTTGATTGATCTGGAGATTTAATCTAGGGGTTAGGGTTTTGACTGTGAATATCTCGATTGATCTGGAGATTTTAATCTAGGGGTTGGGATTTTGATTGTGAATATCTCGATTGATCTGGAGAAACTTTAGGGTTTTGAGAAGGGGAAGGAAGACTTACGAATTGCTTGCGGGAGAGGAGACGGTTAGTCATGAACTTCCTGGTGCAGATGGTGACAGCCTTCGCTTCCGCCATTTTTAGGGTTTCTTTCTTTTCGAGTTTGGCACCGCAGGGGAAGAAGAGGAATACGACTGCTCAGGAAGGAAGTGGACGGCTAACCTTTGAAATGAGGTTATATATAATGCAAAACCTAGATTTCTAACGGGTCGGCTAACCTTTGAAATGAGTGTGTCAATATTTTTCTCTGAAAGGAACCCTAGACGAATGGACTAAGCTCACTCGATTTCCTCAAATAGTTGGTCGGTAGGAACTCACCTGGTGAGGAGCGGCAGAGATGGCAGCAGCGAATCCGTTGGCAGCGGCGGATGATTATGGTTATGGTTTTAGGGTTTAGGGAGATGAGGGAAGAGGGGGCAGAAGGGGAGGAAGGAGAAGGAGAGTTCTTCTGAATCGTGGGGGGATTGAATATATTACAGAAAGTTTATTACAAGTTTGCCACCGCCTTTAACTATTAATAACGCTTTATTTAATAAACGTTATTAAAGCCTATAAATAGTCCAAACCGTTATGTTAAAAGGTATTTCTCAACTTTGATAACGCTTATGTATCAGCCGCCATTAAAACTCCTTGTCGAGCGTCATTAATAGGTCTTTCTGTAGTAGTGTTTATCTCGACATGTATAGGCTACCACAAAAATATGTCATGTCCCAGTTCCAAAATATATAGGAACTTGAGATGTGAGCATCCCAACTAATATGATCTAGGATAAGTTCCTAATTTAATGGACTTACCCTAGATGTGCTACGCTGTCAGGTTTGCTAGCATGACTAATTAACTATATCTCAGTCCACAATAATGAAATGAATGTCATGAATGAACATAATATATTAAAGTTGGCAACTAGTAATATACATGTTCGAACAAGCTCGAGAAAGGAATAAGTTCATAAACCATAGGCTACATAGCAGCGTGAATCAAATAAAGATGAAATGTATACATAGAAGAGTAAGCGAAAATACTAGAGAATATATATATACCTGAAACCTCAGTGCATCATGCAGCACTTGCCCAGCCACTCTGTACCAACTGCTCAGCAAATACCTGAAAAGATCACCAGGTTCTCAGCGGAATGTAATAAGATACAGAAATACATGCCATAATATGAATTGAATAAAATGAACAACCCTAATCACAACACGGTCCAATATCCAGTCATCAATCAGTAAACTATGTCTATAACCAATCATGAACAAGGGATGACATACCAACCCATAATAAGACACTGTCCCATGATACGGTCCAATATAGGTACACAAACTAACCATTCTATGTGAATGCATGTTGAAGACGACTTTGGAGCGTATTGGTAGGTAATTAAGGATTTGCGTCCAAATATGGGCCAACGTCAGATCACGAGTCGATAAATGTACACATACTAGCGTACCTCCCGACCGTACCTAGCGTGCAACTAGTGGCCGATGCCGGATATACACATTAGTAAGTACATACACCTACCCGGACAACCCTGAGGCTGAAAATATCTGGTTGTCCCATACGTCTACTGATAGTCTTGCCCGCCCATGAACTGTGCAAGTCGTATCAACGACTTTTACAATCTATATCTCAATGCGAGTCTCTAACCTAGACACCATTTAACTCTATATGTACATACGAAATATGCCAGCTGTATGTATACGAAGAATACTCTAATATATGAAATCCTCGTACGCATACATAAGCTGTAAATAATAAATCAGACCAATCATAGGAACATAAGAAATAAACAATAGTCCAGATAGAATAAATAAAAGAGTCAAAAGATATATAGTCGGGTGGAAACAAATCTACTACCAAACAGTTAGAAAAAGTAGTCTAAGATAACTGGAGTTCAACATCATAAAATATAATATAAAAAATAAAGATGTCTTCTACAAGGGTAGCAAGTGGTGTGCTGTCGTAGGCACCCAAAAATAAAACCTTTACTCTCAAAATTATTTGTAGAAGTGAGAGTAAGGATCGATCCCATGGAGAGCAATTAGTGTACTTTTATGCAATATGAACAAGGATGGGGGAGGTCTTGAATATGATAATAGAAAATTTAAGAAGAGCTAAAAAAATTAAAGTATTAAAATAAATCAAAGGAACAAATATTGGTCTTAGTGAACATTCACCATTGGGATCTTAAAATTGATCATCGATGCAAGCATAAATTAAAGTATACTTTGAATATTTACCATTGGAAGTATCTTCCTATCTCTATTAGGCTTAGTTAATTAGATACAAGTGACCTAATTAACTTTACTTACTAAATAATCTAAGAAAACGCTAAAGATTTAATCTAGCAATTTCTTAAATAATAAAGAAATCGATAAAGCAAAAACAACACAAGCACAAGCGGTTGCATTTAATTTTATCAAAAGTTTTTCTCCTAAGATCTAATAAAACAAAGTAGTTCATTAAATCTTGGTTGCTTCACAAATTAGAAACATCAAACAATTACAAATTGGATATCTAATTTAGCGGTGATCGAAATGAATAATAAACTAGTAGGCCTCCTAGTAATTAAACAAAATGATCATGAAAGTTGGCATAGAAAAATATTCAATATTCAATTATAAATGAAACATATAAAAACAATTCAAATCTCACAAGTTTATTGATTTCGAGGCTTCTGTTTCCTTCGACCAACAAGACTTATTAGCCACACATGTTCATAAAACTTCAAAGAAAAGTTGGAGAAGAAGAAGAGTTATGTGTTGTTGTTTTTTCTTCCCCATGATTTCTACCCCTTTTATACACCCTAAATTAGTTGTTCGAAGCCCCCAATATCTTCCCACAAATCCTCTAAAAGTTACAACTTCTCAAACAAAAAAACTAAGTCATAGAACAAGTAGAAAAATAGTTATTTTGGTTCCTATTTTTGTTCACAGCATCTTTGACCCAATTTTAAGCCTGATTTCGTCTATGATGTCGCCTGAATCTCTAAAAACTTAAAATAGGAAAGTTGTAGCCCTTTATTTTAGCTTTCCAAATCTTTTAGAATCACCTCAATCGCTTTTCGGAGGAGAAAGGTATGCCTATTTTGGTAAAATGTGTCAAAATTGTCCAAAATTAAAATTTAGCTCTATTTTGCACTTAATGTCTCCAATTGCATCTTAAAGCAAAATATAAATATAATGGGTACCTTTAGTCATAAATTGAGCATAAAATGGTAGACATTAAGGGACAAAATATAATATTTTATGTTCTCATCAAATACTAGAGCTGTCAAGACGGGCCGACGGGGCGGGCCGGCCCGTAACCCACCATAACCCACCATTTGGCGGGGCGGGGCGGGCCGACCCACCATTTTGGCGGGCTGGAAAAATTCCAACCCAGCCCAACCCACCGGCGGGTTGCGGGCTAGGCGGGCCGGCCCGCTTAATTTTTTTAATTATTATTTAGTTTCTTAAAAGAAAAAAATCATATATATAATATTTTCTACTCACTCTCATATGCATCAAATTACAAGTAAAATACAAGAAACATTATAATAGTAGATATTTCTTTAAAACACCTTCATTCATGTAAATAAATAACCAAATTTAATATTTTATACGTCATTACTTGCATTAAATGAGAATTTTTATCATTTATAATACATATCTCATATATGTGCTAAATAAAAAATTAAAAATTTTATAAAAAATATATGGCGGGCCAACCCACTTGGCCCGCGGGCTAGCCCACCGCGGGGTGGACTACTAGCGGGCCAGCCCACCTAGGCCCGCCTGTTTGGCGGGCTCCTAAATGCTCGGCCCAACCCACCTTTTTGGCGGGCGGGGCGGGCCGGCCCAACGGGCTTAGCCCATTTTGACAGCTCTATCAAATACCCCCACACTTAACTTTTGTTCTTTCTCGGACAAAATTCTAATTTATTTATTTTTTTCAAAATGAAAATCAAGGTTGTAATACCATAAATAAAGAATAACCAAGCTTCTTCAAAACTCATAACATATCACGAAAATTTATTCTTAGACAACTTCTAATTTCTTAGTAAGTATTTTCACTTGAAGATAGAGTAAACTAATTTGGTAGAGACCCTCACGGGAATAAACACTCAACTATCATATATTTGAAGGGTATGTGTTTCGTTCAAATTCATTCCAAAAGAAATTATCTACCACATGCTTGCATATCTTCTCATTCTCCACCACTTGAACCACATGCATAACACAAATCATAAGAACTTTCATGGGTTGTAATGGGGCTTAGGATCAAGGTAGAATATATTTGTGACTGTAGCTTGAAAACCATTAAAACTAGTGGAGCTAAAATGATTTAACTCAATCTCGAATATATAAAATATGTAAAGCCAATCACCCCATTCAAACCATTCAACATATCCCTTTATTGGAAATTTTGGAAGGAATTATGAAGATGGATATCAAAAGTAATTTCCTCCATCACTTCTTTTCTTTATTGCTTCTTTATTTTTTTTAATTCTTTTTTTTCATTTTTTTCCTGGATCATGATGGGTCACAAGAATTTAAGAATGAAAATATATAGCCAAACTAGAAATTTAATACCCCCACACTTATTTTATATATACCTATATATATTATAATGCCCCACTAGCTTTCTGGCTTGGGTAAAGAATTTTTTTCTCCAGGTTAAAGCTTGTAATGTGGGTTCACAAAAATAAAAGCAATAAGGCTCAAAAGGGTTCAACCAAAGGAAAAATAATTTCAGGGTAGGCTATTCGGCTTAAGTAGCGTCTAACAAAGAGAGCCTTAATCATGTTCATGTATGCATGTGTCGATGTGATCTCGAAGAGAATCAAAGCAAGTTCTAGAGAAACAAATCTATGGAAGAATCTCTCCCATCAAAGAAAATAGTGACACTGATGTGTCAATCTAAAGGCTTAAAATCTTACCTGACTTTGTCTACCAAATTTAGTCACTACCATCATTAAGAAAAATAACTACATTAATTAATTCAAGTTGAAAATAGTACTTTTTCAATCATGTTATGAATTTTTTAAACTTAGTTAAATCTTGCTCATGACATACAAAACAAAAATTACTGAAAACTAAAAAAAACTAAACTCATTTTTTGAAGAAAAAAACAAAAAAATAAAACTGCTTAAAATAATTTAAATCCCCTACCCCACATTTAAACTGATATTGTCAGGAATGTAAGTCTAAATTCAAAGAAAAGAAAAAATAAACAAAAATAGAAATGCATGAATAAGAACAAACTCCCTTGGGTTGCATCCCAAGCAGCGCCTTTGTTTAATATGTCGTTGGCTCGACTCTATGCACACTTGATGCAACTAGGCTTTGATTTCACATCTTGAATAGAGGCCTGCAAAATAGAGGGTAAAGGCCTCTTGTCAGAAATTGATAATAAAATATAAGGAAGGTTACCTGACAGTTGTCTTTTTATAAAATCATTCAACCCTACAACAATTTCATGTAATTATTACTCAAGACTAACTCCTTATTATTTTTCTTAAGATGCTCTAACGGCAATATCGAATTCATCTTTGCCATTAAGTTCAAAAACTTCTTGTGCATTTGGTACTTAGTTGTCATTAGGAATGTCCGTGTCTGCAATGCTATTTTTTCTCTTGTTTTGATGATGTGGTGCCTCTTTACTATAATGTCCACCTCTTTGTCAATTCTCAAAATGATTGCACTTGCATTTTCGTTTGGATTTACTATCGTTTGAGATGATAATTTTTCAAACTCTGTGCCTCCAGCTTATTAGTTGATGTAGCAATTTGGCTCACTTCATTGTTCAGACTTTGGATGCTTGCCCTTGTCTCCTGAATACTGGCCCTTGTCTTCTATTGAAATTATAAGGTATTAATGGCAAGAGACTTAACAATTTCTTCTAAAGACATACAAGTTTGGCATGATTGTTGTTCATGGGAATATAGTTGCTTGTACTGCTGGTAACTTAGATGATTTTGAGTTATACTGGACTTGTCTTGAAGTATTGGGCACATATTAGTTGGATGCCCTACTACTAAACAAATCTCATAAGCCACTATTTTTTGCACGTTACCTACAACCATTTGATGAACAAGAAAGGTTAAACTAGGAATTTGATGATCAATAAGATACATTTATCTCATTGACATTCCTAGATGGATGATCTAGCCAAGTGCCAAATTGTTGAGAACTGTTCCCCATATCCTGTTAAAGTTTTTTTTGCTAATAAAAATATATTAGATCACTAAAAGCACAAAAATTAACTAAATTACTCCCTGACAATGGTGCCAAAATTTGGTGTGCTGTCGTAAGCATCCAAAAATAAATCTTTACTCTTAAAATTATTTGTAGAAGTGAGAGTAAAGATCGATCCCACGGAGAGAAATTAGTGTACTTTTATGCAATGTGAATAAGGATGGGGGAGGTCATGAATCAGATAATAGAAAATTTAAGAAGAGCTAAAAACAACTAAAGTATTAAAATCAATCAAAGGAACAAATATTGGTCTCAATGAACATTCACCATTAGGATCTTAAAATTGATCATCGATGCAAGCATAGATTAAAGTATACTTTGAATATTTACCGTTGGAAGTATCTTTCTATCTCTATTAGGATTAGTTAATTAGATACAAACAACTAATTAACTTTAATTACTAAATAATCTAAGACAAGTGCTAAAGATTTAATCTACAAATTTCTTAAAGAACAAGGAGATCGATAAAGCAAAACAACACAAGCACAAACGATTGCATTTAATTTTGTCAAAAGTTTTTCTCCTAAGATCTAATAAAACAAAGCAGTTTATTAAAACTTCGTTGCTTCACAAATTAGAAACATCAAACAATTACGAATTTGATATCTAGTTTAGCGGTAGATCGAAATGAATAACGGTCCTAGTAATTAAACAAAACGATCATGAAAGTTGGCATAGAAAAATATTCAACATTTAAAGTATAAATCAAACATATAAAATAATTTAAATCTCACAAGTTTATTGATTCCAAGGCTTCCGTTTCCTTCGACCAACAAGACTTTTTAGCCGCACATGTTCATAAAAACTTTAAAAGAAAAGTTGGAGAAGAAGAAGAAGAGTTGTGTGTTGTGGTTTTTTCTTCCCCATGATTTCTACCCTTTTTATACACCCTAAATTAGTTGTTTGAAGCCCACATTATCTTCCCACAAATCCTCTAAAAGTTATAACTTCTCAAACAAAAAAAACTAAGTCATAGAATAAGTAGAAAATAGTTATTTTGGTTCCTATTTTGTTCACAATATCTTTGACCCAACTTCAAACCTGATTTCGTCCATGATGCCTCTTAAATCTCAAAAAACTTAAAATAGGAAAGTTGTAGCCCTTTGTCTTAGTTTTCCAAATCTTTTTTGAATCACCTCAATTGCTTTTCGGAGGAGAACGTTATGCCCATTATGGTAAGAGGTGTCAAAACTGATCAAAATTATAATTTAGCTCAATTTTGCACTTAGTGTCTCCAATTGTATCCTAAAGCAAAATATAAATATAATGAGTACCTTTAGTCTTAAAATGAGCATAAAATGGTAGACATTAAGGGATAGAATATAATATTTTATGTTCTCATCAGCAAGTCATGACTAATAAACTAAATCACTAGAACTCGGAAGGCGAGACCTCGTCGGCTGAGAAAGAATGATCCAGTGCAGAACTGTACTCCTAAGGAAAGTTATGGTCGTCTAGGCCTGGAGAGATCACCAGGTCCTCAGAGGGACGTAACAAGATACAAGAAAATACATGGGCACTCTGGCTACCATGGGATTGGCATGGTTTCTAATTGGGTACTAGGGGCCTACATCCATAATGCTCTGTAAACCTCAGAGGTAATCAGTACAGTAGGGTAACAGTACCTGCGTCTCCGACGAAACTCACAGGGTATGATAGATAGTGCATACTTGGCCCATATGTTAAGGAATTGTTCTCCCTACCCCATGCTTATCTATGTCACCTACATAACGTATATGAACCTCTAATAATTGCCAAGTCCACTAATCATGTAAATTCTATTAGCAGTTATTTTCTAACCGTCGTACGTCTCAAATGTATCGGTGGCCAGCCGATTACGTGAGTCTGTGTCCTACATGTAACTCACAACTCGTGATAAAGCAAGTGTCAAGGCCATATGAGATATACCAATACCTCACATCTATGGGTGGTCATCTAGTACTAAGTCATCATGCATAAATAAATAAAAGCAGTAAAACGACTGATGCAGTCGCTCACACCCAAGTATAACTTGGACGCACAGTGTAATAGAAATATACAGTATATAAATAAATAAAATAAAATAATAGGAATAAAATATAATAAATGAATAGTATATAGTGACAAGATATGTTGCCTGGAGGTGGACAGAAATAGCAATATCCAATCACTCAGATCGTCAGAAACAAAGAGCAGTAAAAATCAACTCCTGTAAACATCTTCGAATTTTGAAATAATATCACGAATATTTTTGGCATAAAAGAAATATCTAAGATCTTCTACCCATAAGTCCAATTCTGGACATAAGGGAAAAATCCTAATTTTTGGCCAAATTGGTGTCCGTCGTTAGACCGTCTTTGTATAAAAAAGCGTGCCAATATCTACGGTCTCTAAAGTTATCAAATTATATGTCTACGAGTTCGGTTTGACGATACAAACTCAACAGTATATCTAAAGTTAGATTCCGGTAAGTCGTGCACAATTTTGTCCATTGAATCGGGTCGTAGATATGCCAAAATAGTGTTCCGGTCGACCATCATAGAATTGGACCAAACTTGGCTTACAGGACCAGAAAAGTGACACGAGTCCAGTAGCACAAGTTTCGTCAAGAGATGATGAACGTACATAAAGTTGTAGGCTACTTTGTAAAGAGATCGATAAGGGGTAACTCGATCGATACGCCTCGATTTTGTCGCGCACACACAGCAAAACGAGTTTCATAGAATCCTACACGTACGAAAAGTCGATACACACCTTCCGATGCTTTCGATTCACGAACATATCGTCCGGTTTGTTGGGGCGCACGTCGTATCAAATTTTTTTCTGTTTTGAAAACTGTTTTTCTTAATTATTGAAATATGTTTTTATGACGCATGGTTGATGAAATCGAATTATGTAAAAAGGGTATCGAAGCCCTATAGGTTTACTTCAAGTTTGTTGAAATAGAATTTGAATATTCTACACATTCGGTCCTAATTGTGGCTTCCAAGTAAGGTGTTTAGACAGTCTTAACTATTTTTAAAAATAGTTTTTGGTCGAGTTTTGCCTCGATTTATCGGGTGGTTCGTTTGGCAACTCCAAATTCTAATTGCTTGGGATACTAGTGGGTCATATAGGGTTTCCAAAAAAGTTTACAAAATTAAAAATGACTAAGTATAGGGGAAAATTTTGAAGGAAAAGAGGGGTACCTCATTGTGTGTTGAAACAAGGCATTGCTCTGTTCTTGTCGGGTTTGGGCATCTCTCCGACGGTGCAGCGGTCGACGACGATGTGCATGCAGTCGAGAAAGGGTGCAGGGACGTCGAAGAGGCTCTAGGTTTGAGGGAGACAGTATCGAGATAATTTTGATATAGTTTTTTTCTCCAAATATTCGATATAGTCGTATATATACATGCAGGTTTAAATCCAATTTAAATCGAATTTAGGATTTAGATTGGTGCAATCTAACGGGGATTTGGATTTATACCACCCAGATTTACTCTGGTATTAAATCACTAAGAATTTAAACCAAAAAAGAAAAAAAATTCTCTATGGTATTGCTCGGATCACGGTCGGGTGTTTAAAGGAATTCCTGCCTCGCGAGAGGACAATTTCTCGTGAGAATTTTGTGTGTGTTTTTTGTTTTTGTTTTTTCTCTTATATATATATATATATATATATATATATATATATATATTCTCCTGTCCTAGCGGAGCGCGTTCGGCGCCACCTCCTTTTCTCCCCCATGACTGGTCTACGGGTGGCCTTACTGCAGTATGGCACCCTGGAGGGCAGTCGACGTGGGGCCCTCCGACCCCTCGTCGTTGTCCTTTACAGCGGCTCTCGCTAGAGATCTTCCTTCGGCTATCCCCCACAAAACTATTCATTCTTTCTCAAGATTTTTGGCAATCTCCTTCGATCAGGTCGACGAAGCGACCCTGGTTGCCCCGCTGAAGTTCGGTTTTGTCACGCCCCGATCCCGGAGGATTGAAAACTAGCCACTGGGTGCGATATCGTACAAGTCTAGATTATACTTGTACAAGGCAAAACCATTATAGTTCTTAGTATTTCTTAAAAAACAACGACAATACAGCAAAACCAAGTAGATAAATTGAAGTCATAACAAGATATGAAGAAATGTATCTTTTTATTGATAATTGTAATAGATAACAAGACTTGCAGCTAAATACAGAGTTTACAACAAATCACAATACTCTTGAATAGCCAAGTGAATATATATACTTGTCATTTAGGCTTTACAATCGAACATTCCGACTTTGCTTACAATCTAAGTGGTACCACTAGGTTATACTGTTCCATACATTATGTCCCGTATATCAGAAGACATCGTCTTGTAAGAAGAGCTTCTGCACACCCATTCGATTCATCGATGCCAAGCACTGATCAAACAATTTCTCCCATGTACAAGCACCTGTAATATTGCCCACAACGTGGGTCAGTACATCATCTATGTACTCGTGAGCGGTGCTAGCCCAACTCACCTAAGAAGACAACACTAAGTAATCATGTTATAGAACATTATTAAAAGTGGTCTTTTTTGCTGCCTTAGGGTCAATTAGTAGTTCATATCCAACAGAAATAAAGCATACATTTATTCTTAGCCAGCATAATGTAAAGAAACATGGTATCACCCTTTGGTGATTCTTACCTACGATCGTGTAGCCATCCCTGTACATTTATAATACTTACTCAGTATGCACAAGACATTATTAGGAACAATATCATATTATCATAATTATTACCATTCAGGTGATTCTTACCGACAGCCGGCATCCTCTCCTGTAATCGAATAACAACTTACTCAGCCTGCATAAGACATCATTAGCACTGGACCTATCTATATAAAATCTACTGACTACACGCCATCTTGGACATAAGGTTAGACGGCTCCCCTTCATCGGCGGGTAGCTAGCCCAATCCGGAAGGTTCCCGAATCACCGTGCTACTACTTCAGCACGAGGTTCCCCCAGGACGAATCAGTTTCCAAGGCCTTGGAATACCGTTCGAGGAACCACCTTATTGACAAGTTGTCCATGACTATGCAAATATATACAACTCATCTATGAAGAAAACATATAATGCATGATAAGAAAAACTAAGTAATAAGCCATCATTCTTATTCGTATTGCCATCTTGTCTTTTGCCAACGCTCATATTATCATTTGCCAAATCTAGGGTCTTAGTGTAATCAATATTCTACATCGACGATAGGATAATAGAATACTGATCACTCAATCTCTTTCCCACATCTTTCCAACCAAAACTTAATGTACTCACCGTCCAATTCTTGGGACTTAGCATCTGTATTACCATACGTTCATTCGAACATAATTCAAGCATACTCACTGCCCGGTTCTTGGGTCTTATTATTCGTGTTACCATCTATTCATCAAGCTGAGGCTCAATATACTCACCTCCCAAGTATTTGGAACTTTTTCTTTATCTGTCATGTGTTTCATTGCAAATCACGCAAGCATGAAATTTATTGAAATGATTCACAACAGTTTTTGGATCTTGTGATTAATTATCTTTCCGACTTTCATGCAAGGTGTTATTAAGCAACTCAACGAGTAGACATAGCATACAGTCTTTTTATTAAGCGTGAAGCTAAAGGATCTTCGAATGGTTCAACACTACTCATATTTATAAGACGATTTTCGTCACGATCGCATAGCCTTCTAGACGATCCTTTCGAATATTCTCAAGTCCAATAAGGTTTCATCGAACCAACCATCCATCATAAGGCATCATGCGGGTTGGGGCACTACAATATATACCACTCAGAAAAAGTTTCGTCCACGAAACAAAAACAAAACTCATCCCTATAACTTCAACTGACTTTGTAAAACTTACCATGCATTATTTGACATTTCTCTGCAATGTCTCGATTGATTTCAAGTAATGTACCATCTCGTCATAGCATTCTAATTTGACTCAAAATTTGTTTACCATCTTTGTTCTTTCCTCCAACACTCGTACAATTCCTTAGCACATTATAATCCTCTCCCGTGGCTTCGTTTGAATTCAGCATACAACTTAGTTGGAATCGTACACATATTTTAGGTGTCCTAGAAATATATATATTTCAGCCAAGTTCAGTGATAGAGAAAATGAACAAGCTACGGTATAACTTCATTCCTGAAAGTTAGCAAATCCTTTCGAGCATCTCGTATAGTCCCAACTTGTTTATTCAATTCTCCAAACAACAAATAACACAATGCATATTACCAATTTTAACTTAAGTAATTTTCCCACAGATGATCCAAAATATTCCCAAAGTATTCTGATATAGTTATATCAAGTATTCCAACAAATCTAGAGTTTTCTTTCAAGTTCATTGTCATTCATACCACCAAAGTTGACAAAAGCCTATAGTCACATCTTATTTCAACATCTCGATTCTCATCGATCAAGTCATGTACCCGTATCATTTATATCTATACACTTTATTTGCAACTTATAAATTTCTCGATTATGATCCATCTTCCAATTGTACCATCACTCCAATCTAGTAAAAAAATTCGTTGTACTCAAATATTTTTTTGTATTGATTAAGCCAACATATTATCATCTCGCATAAGTAACTCAAATTTCTAGCAACATTAATCCTGAGGGTCATTTTAAAATTGCATTCACTCTCGTCGATCTCGACTACATGCACTATCCCATTTTATCATTACACATATTCTCAATTCCGATCTGATTATCCACAATAAATTTTGTTCCTTCCGTCTCAAGGCGACCACCATCAATTTGAATAACTCAATACGATTCAACTGACCAATCAAACCCAACCAACTCTAACAATTTTCGATATTCCGAATAAAGGCAACCAAGTTTCGAAATCGATATGACCCGTCATTCCTTCCAACGTTGTAACATCGAAATTTCTAATCTTTATTTCATTCTGAAGTTTACTTCCTGACATATCTCACTCATTTCAACAATACCCACGCAACATCAATAGGGATATCCTAAGGGTCTCTAAAAAGTTAGTTTTCGGTCAAGTCTCTACGGTCAGCTATTCTAAGCTAAACCAGATAACTAGCTAACTCATCTGAGATGGATAGCTATAGGGACATATCTATCTCTGATCTTAAAGGCAACCAATTCTTATCATAGGGACACTTTATCTTATCTCAGGACCAATTATTACCTGACCAATCTAAGAAACATAGGACACCACCCCAATCTTATGTACTTATACCCTAACTGACAATTGAAATATCGTTGCCAACAAAATTTGAAACTTAGGCAATCAACTGACACTCCGGGATTAAGTCTATCTACTCGTACTCATCCTCGGGTTATACCCAACGAAGTTATTCTAGACTTAACCACAACCGGTAAAATCTATCCAATAATTCTTATGGGTCAATCTCGAAGCCATCGTATAAAACTTTATCAATCGAACATCCAACTATTCAGTTTTTACTTGCATAGACGCAGCATCACTTGCTCAATCTGACTTGTATTCTCACATCATACTCAAATTGTGTCTATTCAATTATAATCCCTTTCCTTCGATCTCTTCACGATATATTCAATTTTCACATTTCTAAATCATCTATACGGTTTGTACTCTTTAACCAATCGATAAGGCAACCATATGATCGTATTTCTTCCGAAAGCATCCATTATGAATTTTTGCTAGCACCACATACGATCATCTCTTAGCAATTCACGTGAACCATCAATATTCGTTTTGTATCATTTTCATATGATTTCATAAGAAGATTTACTATTCATACATCGATCCAATCACTATGTTACCAATCATCTAGCATATGTATATCGGTCATCTAGTGGGTATGACATAACTCATTCAGCTAAGTCAAAATCCAACAAATCTATATCCACCCAAACTTATTATTCATGCAACAACATCATCCATCGACATGGTCTATTATATATTACGGTATCTCGATACTCATTTGTATTCCAGCCATCAAACTCTTATAGGGAACATCTACTCTTTTATGTATCAAGGGCAAAGTGATCATTTTCTATGCCTTAAAAATAATTAAGGGTCATAACTTGTTAATTTGGGATACGTCAAATTCTCTCAAATATAACTGCACATCGTGCTAAGATCATCTATTTCTTCAAGCCCATTCTCTATGTTTCGGTCGTTGATGCAACTCTCTGCATCTTTTTAATCATTCGCAACATTCTGACAATTACCTAACATCACCATCATTTTCATCGATGTCCAACTTACAATTTCCTCTCTTTAATTCCAACATCGTTCTATATTCGGTCTATATTGTTCTCTCAAAATCTTTGGATAGAAATATCCAACCATCGTTTTTGAGCCTATAATCCTTTACCTAAATGATTCAAGTCATAACTTGAATCTATGATTCGTACTATTCCCAACCAAGGCATTCATTTCATATTTTTTTAAATTCTTATTATCCTAACATAATGCTAACCGTCAGAGTCTAACGATGGTTCATCCAAATACATCAAAATCTCGTAGCAAGTTATCCGAACATCATTAAGGGACACACCTAGCAGTCATGTATCAATCGTAATCCAGCTACGACTCGATACTACCCTATACCTTACAGGTAAAGCAATCACTCACTACTAAAATCTGTCAAATCAGCGACGCCACAAGACGTCGCTAAATAGGGAAAATACGTCGCTAATATCGATTAGCAACGTATTTAGCGACGTTTGTACGTAGTCGCGATTAACCTAGTCGCTAAACAACAAAACGTCGCAATACGTCGCTATTGCGAAGACACTTAGCGACGCGGACACGTCGCGAATTCAGCGACTACCAGCGACGTAAAACGTCATCATTTACCGACGCAACCTAGCGACGTTGAGCGACTTGATATGCATCGATGCTGACCCGGCTTGAGAGGTAAATGGCGATGTTCTGCGACTTTGTTACGTCGCTATAGTACCGACATATAGCGACGTCTAGCGACGTCTTACGTATCGACATTTAGTGACAATCAGTGACAGTATTCATCACAGTTAGCGACGTTGTGATACTTACTTAGCGACGTTACCTTCGTCGCTGAGAGCCGCTGAACGTCGCTAATATTGAAAAAAAATAAAAAAATACAGCATTTGTAGCATCCCGTGCAGCATTTACAGCATCCCCTACACCATTTGTTACAACAACGACGGTGTGTATCACGAACACAGTATCAAACAACACAGATACACACAATCATGAACACGTTTGAAACACAATCTCATCAATCAACACAGATATATGAAAATTTGTAACAACAATGTCAAACATAATGGTCCACAACTTAATTGCCAAGTATGGGAACGAATGGCTCAGAACACAACCCAAAATTTATTCTAGCATACATTAGTATGAATCATCTATGTTCTGTACATATGGTGTAGTATATGTTCTTATCGTATCTAGTATCTGAAGAATGTAACAGAATCAAGATGAACTCACATAATGTAATACTAAGACATCATCTACTACTATATAAGATATAGTGATAGGTTGTCGTATCATTATTGCCGAGGGATGAGGGTCGGAGGACAAATACCGCTCGAGTGAGCCAAAGGCATGCAGCCACTTCCCTCCCTCTCTCACGCTATCAACGTCACAACTTTTCTACCTCAAGTTCTGATCAAGCATCTTTCTTCTTCTCTCCTCCACCATGGCTCTGGACCCATCTGCTCCTCCCTACTTCCCTTCTTTTTATTTGACTCTCTCAGCCACATATGATATCCACCTCAAGTGTAGAGTCGGGGGAGAAGAAGTGGGCAGGAAGAGGAGGTGGAAGCAGCACAGCCGGCGGCATGACCCGGAGAAAGTACAGAGGTTTTCTTCAACATCCGTAGGAGAACTATAAGGATATATCTTTTCACAACATATCACCTTGTCAAAGACCCTTAATGTGACAACCATGTTACCGCGGTGTCGGAAGACTAACATGTCATAATTTTCTAAGCCGTGTGTTTTGACATAATCCTTCAAACTCTTTTTTGCTATGTAGTAATGCAAGATTACTACATAGGAGGAAAGAGTTGGAAGGATTATGTCAAAACACATGGCTTAAAAAATTATGACATGTTAGTCTTCCGACACCGCGGTAACATGATATTCACATTAAGGGTCTTTGACAAGGTGACATGTTGTGAAAAGATATATCCTTATAGTTCTCCTACGGATTTGAAGAAAACATCTGTACTTCCTCCGGGTCATGCCGCCGGCTGTGCTGCTTCTCCCTCCTCTTCCTGCCCACTTCTTCTCCCCCGATTCTACACTTGAGGTGGATATTATATGCGGCTGAGAGAGTCAAATAAGAAGAAGGGAAGTAGAGAGGAGCAGATGGGTCCAGAGCCATGGTGGAGGAGAGGAGAAGGAAGATGCTTGATCAGCATTGTCTTTCAGATCGTCCACATCAAGGCATAACGGGCTGTTCAGCGTGTCCAGCTTCTTCAACTTCTCGCTGGCTGCAGAGTCGAAATGGGAACGGGTCCTCTTTGTCGACCCGGAGCTCTGACTCGCACTCGTTGCCTCGCTACCGGTTTTCTCTCCTCCTCTGACGTGGGTCATAAGAAAAGAAATTTCGTACCTCTTTTTCACATAAACATCATTGCCGCCTTGTACTCGAGCCTCCTCGTCTGTGACGCTATCCAACTTCTCGGTGCCTACATTGTCACTCAAATCTACCCTTCGACTCGTATTGTCCTCTTCTTCGCCTGTCTTTTCGCTCCCTGTCTTGCAATCATCTGCTATCACCACCGACTCATTCGACTCCTTCTCTGTGTCTTCCTCCTCCTCCTCCTCCTCCTCCTCCTCCTCCTTATCCTCCTCGGAGTCATCAGAGAAGGAGTCGAATGAGTCGGCGGTAATAGCAGATGATTGCAAGACAGGGAGCAAAAAGACAAGCGAAGAAGAGGACGATACGAGTCAAAGGGGAGATTCGAGTGACAATATAGGCACCGAGAAGTTGGATAGCGTCACAGACGAGGAGGCTCGAGTACAAGGCGGCAATGATGTTTATGTGAAGAAGAGGTACAAAATTTCTTTTCTTATGACCCGCTTCAGAGGAGGAGAGAAAACCGGTAGCGAGACGACGAGTGCGAGTCAGAGCTCCAGGCCGGCAAAGAGGACCCGTTCCCATTTCGACTCTGCAGCCAGCAAAAAGTTGAAGAAGCTGGGCACGCTGAGCAGTCCATTATGCCTTGATGAGGACGATCCGAAAGACAATGCTAATTCAGTTTTGCCTTACTTAGATGGTATTGATTCTGTAGATCCGTGTATAAAAGAGGAAGAGATTGGGAGTAGAGTGGACCCGGAAGGAAATGAGAGATTGGAAGCTGGGTCAATATCCAAGAAGCGAAAGAGAGTCGAGGATTCTGATTTTGATGGCATAGAGAAAGAGGTTTGCGATATAACGAGAGGGACAGGGAAGGGGACAGATGAAGTAAGGCCGACGACGTCGAAGAGAAAGGCAGCACAGTCGTTAAAGGAAGGCGAAATGTTCAACATCCTCAAGAATACCATCTGGAACGACAAAGGATACTTTGACAAAGGAGACCACCATGCTGTCAAGAACATCATATACTACTATATAAGATATAGTGATAGGTTGTCGTATCATCATTGTCGAGGAATGAAGGTCGGAGGACAATCAACTTTATCTACGGCTACATACTTTCTGCCTCGCCAGTCGAATGGCTGTAGGGACTATGTCCTGATCACCATGTCGTACCGTAAATTAATGCAAATGGAGCTGGAGCCAAAATATAGAAACCAAAATATAAAATACAGAATCAAATCCCTGGGTTCGCCGAAAATACAAAACACAGTTCTAATTTATATGTATTTTAAGTGTGAGAACGGATGGCTCAGAACACAACCCAACCGGAGAGGATACTCAGAGAGATCCATCTGAGTAGGACATATACTCTGAGAGATCACCTTTACAAGAATGATATCAGTAGTGGGATTGAGTGTGTACGTCCTACTCAGATGGGTCTCTCACCGTTACTATTTTTTCTGACAGCATGGTGGATGTGCTTCGTCAACAGATTCTTGCTCCGAGCCAAAACTTTGCCCCGGAGCTCAAGTGGACATCCTTCGTGTAGAGCTCGAATGAGAGGTTCCTGACAGCATGGCGGTCTCCTTTGTTAAAGTATCTGTGCTCGTCCCACAACCAATGTGTGATGAGCACGGATACTTTGACAAAGGAGACCACCATGCTGTCAGTAACCTCCCACTCGAGCTCTACACGAACGATATCCACTTGAGCTCCGGGGAAAAGTTTTGGCTCGGAGCAAGAATCTGTTGACGGAGCACATCCACCTTGCTATCAGAAAAAAATAGTAACGGTGAGAGACCCATCTGAGTAGGAAGTATACTATGATAATATCTCCTCCAACACTCAATCCCACTACTGATATCATACTTGTAAAGGTGATCTCTCAGAGTATACATCCTACTCAGATGGATCTCTCAGAGTATCCTCTCTGGTTGGTTGTCGTATCATTATTGCCGAGGGATGAGGGTCGTAGGACAGTCAACTTCATCTACGGATACATAGTTTTTGCCTCGCCAGTTGAATGGCTGCAGGGACTATGTCCTGATCACCATGTCATAGTCCAATACAATCCAGAGATTGACACAGTACTAATTCATATATGTAGTCCAATACAAATAGTCTAATACAAAAACAATCCAATATAAATAGTCCAATACAAATAAGTACTAATAGCTAATGAGAACCACGCAGCTCACGCAAATGCTCAGTGATACGATCACGCAACCACCTAAAAAAAGTGGGATCTTTGGCGTGAGGAGAGATGTAGTCCCTTGCAAGTGCTGCATGAATAGAACTCCCGGTCTCACTAGCTACCGGTGCTGGATGAATAGAACTCTCGGTCTCACTAGCAACCGGTGCCACTTCCTCCTTAACTGTAGGAGGAGCCACCTCAGCATTCACTGTTTCCCTCAAACGACGTGCCGCTCCTCGGGTCATGGGTGCCATCTGGTAAGATCGATATTCACAAATAATATAATTGTAACATAAGCAAGCAAACTAAAGGAACCATCATGTAATTTGAGTACATTTTCGAAAGAAGATAAAGTACAAAAAATTCAATTTTTTGCCAAGTGTGAGAACGGATGGCTCAGAACACAACCCAAGATTCATTCTAGCATACATTAGTCTGAATCATCTATGTTCTGTGCATATGGTGTAGTATATGTTCTTATCGTATCTAGTATCTGAAGAATGTAACAGAATCAAGATGAACTTACATAATGTGATACTAAGACATCATCTACTACTATATAAGATATAGTTATAGGTTGTCGTATCATCATTGTCGGGGGATGAGGGTCGAAGGACAGTCAACTTTATCTACGGCTACATAGTTTCTGTCTCGCCAGTCGAATGGCTGCAAGGACTATGTCCTGATCACGATGTCATACCGTAGATTAATGCAAAGTCCTTATAGCAAATGTCGTACATAGATTTCTACCTCGCCAGTCGAATAGCTGTAGGGACAGTATCTGACTTGGTGTATCTTACCATTTTTCTAAAATGCCTGATATTCTACCTCGCCAGTCGAATGGCTGTAGGTGTATTTCTACCTAGGTATCCAGTCTCTCATACAGGACCTACCTATCTGCCTTTAACATTAAATTATACAAATCAAACTAGTCTTAAATACTGGTACCAACTGCCTGAATAAGACAGTCCCTAATTTGTACTGGATTTATCCTACCTCTGAGTTTCACACATGTTAAAAAGAATGGCATTTACTGTTAACAAGATAACCTGTCATGAATTGAACAGCAGGCAGACTTAGATTTAGGATTTAAAATATGGTATTCAGGTCAACTTAATTTAGTCAAAGGGTACTGAACAGAAAGTCTAATTAAGACTTTCAACTAAGCAGGCAGCCTGGACTGCTGTTCAGAACATGGCAGGCAAAATCCCATACCATCTGATGACAAACCTATACACACCCTTGCCCAAACCATTTGTTTCAGTAGGTAAAATATTCCATGTTACTCAAGTAACCTGTCGTACAACATTTGGTGTCAACAGTATTCCTTGTTAATTGTAACATACATACTATCATATCCCAACTCTGCCAAAACCTGACTAACATACCCTACACTAATCATTCCGTATTTCAGTAATGTTAGTGAGCTAAATCATACTCAACTGTCGAGAATACTTAGGGGAAAACTCATTCACAGGATTAGTATCCATCCTTTGTGACATAGCTAAAATTTTATAAGGCTCGATAATAATTATTAGTCAATTTATTCAACATTTCAAAACCCTAAAAATGCCAAAAAAAACTCCCAGTATCAGTAAATAGGGATCGAACCCTAAATTAGAATTCGAATCCAAGTAAAACATCAAATTGACAGTTGATATGCCCAAAAAACTCCCAGTATCAGTATATAGGTGTCACACTGTGAGTCTCGTGTCCACACAGTGGGACACGACGTGTCCAAACCAACAAAATAGGTGTCACACGAACTAGAAGCGAGTCCACGCTCTCGTGTCTCCCGCAGCGAGTCCACTGTGAGTCTCGTGTCCCCCGTAGCGAGTCCACGCTCTCGTGGACACGAACTAGAAGCGAGAGAGAGAGCTAGAAGACGAGGAAAAACTGGGAAGCGGGGACAGGGGAGAGTTACCTGAGGAGGAGCTACCTGAGGAAGGAGGAGGAGGAGAAGGAGGAGGCCGGAGGAGGGAGATCGCCGGAGGAGCGCCGCGGAGGAGGAGGCCGGAGAAGGAAAATCGCCGGAGGAGCGTCACGGAGGAGGAGCATGCGAAAAATTGGGGAGAAATTTGTGAATAATCGAAAAGGAAACCCTCGCCGCCTATATGAAACATTTAGCGACGTCCTTCTCGATCGTCGCTAAACGTCGTTGATATTTAATAAACGGTGACGCTGCTTAAAATGCGTCGCTACACGTCGCTATATCAGCGACGTGTACCGACGAAGTTACGACGCAGATTCCCATTTAACAAATTGTAGCCGCTAGATGTCGTTATTAGTCACTATTGGCGACAAACAGCGACGTCTTAGATAAACGTCGCTAAACCCCCAAAAATTAGCGACGTTCTTTCTTGGAGTCGCTAAATACGCCGCTGATATGACTTAGTTTGGTAGTAACTATATTATGAACATGGTCAAGGGTCATCTTATTGCTAAGAGTGTATAGCCATATACCACTCATAGCTAAAGCCATACTCGACATAAAATATAGAACGAAGGCTCCTCTTCCGCTACTCTAGAAGGCCTTCGCTAGGAAATTCTCTCTCGCGAAGGCTCCTCTTCGACTACTCCGTAAGGCCTTTGCTACTATGGGATTCAAGGGGGCTATGGCTATTGGATCCGTCGATGCACGCCACCTGTTGATCAGGCCTAGTCTGGAGGAGGATTACCTGTGGCTACATTCGAAGGACATTTGGCACCCTGCGAACTACCCTATTCATCTCTTCCACTGGACGCCAGAGTTCCCTCTCTTCGTGGAGTCTCCTCTGGCTCCGCTATGGGTGTCGCTCCCTGACCTGCCACCTCACTTATTGGTGAAGAAGCTTATCTTGAATATTGCTCAATGTATTGGCATTCCTTTGGCGGTTGAAAAGGCGATAACATGGGGTATCAGGCCTAGCTGCGCCAGGGTGCTTATAGAGGTGGACCTGAGTGTGAAGTTAAGGTTCGTATTGAGTAATCAGATGGTAGGAGCTATTGGCAGCCGATGTTCTATGAGAACCCCCCACATTTATACTCTAGTTGCAGGTATAAAGGGAACTGTGCTGAAAAATACAGGGCTCCTGGAAACAGGGACAAGGAGGTGCTCTCTACATACCCGTCAGATGCATTCTTGGTGCAGATTCCTGCTACTGCTGGAGATAGCAAAGGGGACATAAGTCATCAGGGAAAGCGGACCTTTGCGATAACTTTGACGGGTATGTAGAGATACAGGGGGTCGTCGTCGATGTAGAGTTACAAGAGATTGAAGAAGGGGAAGTAATTAAGAAGGGGGCTTCGTCTACTAAAGGCTTGATCGAGAACTCAGTGCCAGGATGCTTACAGTTCCTTAATAGATCAAGTGCTGGACAGGAATAGGCAAAAAATAAACCCCTGCACGCACAGGCGATATTGGATTCATCTATTCCTCAAGAAGGGTTGCAGGTCAGAAAGATTGCTACGAAGGTCATATCTAGGGGGGAGCGTGGAGAAGATAGCAGGGGAACCATTCTGGACTACTCAGATGAGGCACCTACTGATCTGAAACATGAAGGGGGTAGAAGGAAGGAGATCAAGCCTAATAGCCTCCATGGGGCTCATGGAGCCACAGATAAGGAGGACCTGAGCACTTCATCCCATAAGGCTAGAAAAGGGCAATGACGGAGAGGAGGGAGTAGGAGCTAAGAAAGACCGGGACAATATTGTGGTCGAGGGAGCAGGAAAAGAAAAGAAGAAATACAGGGCGAGAAAGCACTCAACTCAGTATAAGGACCAAATGGCACTATGATCAGGAGACTAGAGGGAGTGCAAAAACAACTGCAATGCATAAAAACCTAATCTAGAATGTGAGGGGTATGGCTAACTAGACTACTTTCAACAGAGTCAAGTCGTTGCGCAGGATCCACACTATCTCTATTCTAGCGATTATCGAACCTAAGATGCACGCGGACAAGTTCATGGTGTACCAAATGAAGGTTAACATGTCAAATGGAGTTGTGGGGTGCAAAGACATTTGGATTCTCTCCAAGAAGGACTATAACCTAGAATTGATTGATGACTTCGAACATGCTTTATCGATGCTTGTGACAAATTGTAGCATTGACAGTAAATATCTTCTATTAGTTGTGCATGGGGGTATGACGAGGAAGGATAGAAGATGGCTATAATACAGGTTGTTTCAGGTAAGGGCGATGCATGAGGACTTTACATGGTTGTATGGGGGAGACTTCAATGCGATTCGATGATCCAAAGAAAAGCTGGGAGGACTGATGCCATCTACGAGATCTATGTTTAAATTAGGGAGAGGGGGCTGACTGCCAGCGGTCCCGCCTTGATAGGGTGTTGGGCGACACCCGATGGAAGGAGGCGGTCTACAGTACTTCGGTGGAGCACTTGAATGATACACAATTGGACCATTGCCCCTACCTATCACGGTCAGATCTACTGGGCATGCTACTAAAAATCCTTTTATATTCCTTAACTTTTAGCTGGAACACCATGAATTCTTGTAGGTTGTCTCAGTGGCATGGGCAGCGGCACCCACCCTAATCCTCTCACGCGGGTGGCCATCCGACTCAAGAGGGTGAGGTCTGCTTTGGGTCGATGGGGTAGCAGCACGTTCGAGGATTTGTTTCAGGTGGTGAAAGAGGCAGAAGATGAGGTGCTAAGGGAGAAAGCGGACGATAAGTCTGGGTTGGGCAGAGCTGCGGTGAACGAGGCGTGTGTTAAGCTCAAACAGTGTATCGGAAGAAAGAAATCCTTCTGGCTGTAGAAAGCTAGGATCAAGTAGGATCTGGAGGGGGATACGAACATGAGATACTTCTACAATTGCATTCATAATAAGAGGCAGCGTCTTCAAATCCAACATATCTTGGGTAAAGATGGCAAAGTCATTACTGGACAGGAGGACATTCAAAGTGCGACGGTGGGCTTCTTTTCTAATTTCCTGAGTTGGGAGGGATGTGATATCGATGGGGATCTCTTATCTTGCATCCTGAAGCTACATTCTGAGGAGGACAGTGCTAGCCTTACTATTAACCCCTCATTTGAGGAGGTCACTAGGATGGTACTTTCTATGAGCTCCGAGAGTGTTGCAGGCCTAGATGGCTTCAATAGAGCCTTCTTTAAGGGCTATTGGGATATCATTGGTTCTGATATGGTGAAGGCTGTTCAGGCATTCTTTCAGGGTCTAAGCTTGTCTCGTGTCGTGTCTTGTTGAGCACATTGTTTGTTTTGGTCCCGAAGAAGGAGAACCCGATTAACTTTGGAGACTTAATACCTTTGAGCCTCTACAACTTTATCAACATGGTTATCTCTAAAGTAGCGACGAATAGGACGGTGGGGATCTTGTAAAGGATTATCTCTATGGAGCAGAGCACGTTTGTTAGGGGGAGGGAGATCGTAGACAATATTCTGCTGGCCTAGGAGTTGGTAAGTTATATGGGTCACAAGAAGAGGGATGGCAATGTGGTTATAAAACTTGACATAGAGAAAGCCTATGACAGGGTGCACTAGGGCTTCTTGAACAACGTATAGGGGGCTTTCGACTTCTCCAAGAAATGGATCAACATTGTTTGGAGAGGGTGTCCAACTGCTCTTTCATACGGTAGTGAATGGAGTGGTGGCGGGCTACTTCTAATTTACTCGTGGCCTAAGGCAGGGGGATCCAATATCCCCATTTCTCTTTATTATTGTGTCGGAGGCATTGAGCAGGATACCCTCCTCCCTTGGGATGGTGGAGAGATTCAGCAGGTACTTCACTTCTAGTGGCTATCCGTTTATCACACACCTGGCTTTTGCAGATGATGTCCTTCTCTTCTCTTCAGGCAAAATTGCATCCGTGAAAACTATCCTTAGGGTGATCAAGGTCTATGAGGAGAGCTCGGGGCAAAGGGTGAATGGTAGGAAGAGTAAGCTCTACGTGCATCACAAATGCACAACCAAAAGAAAGGCTCGGCCCTCGCAGGCTTCTGAATTCGAAGTTGGGACCCCCTTCCCCTACTTGGGGTGTCCTCTAGCGTATGGACATAGGAGGGCTAATCTCTTAGGTCCTCTCATATCCAGGATTCGGACAAGGATTGAAGGTTGGCACAATCGAATTCTATCACCGGAAGGTAAGCTTGTATTGGTGAAACATGTGCTTTGTTCTTTGGCAATGTATACTCTAACGGCTTGTAGTCCTCTGGGCATGGTGGTAAAACAAATTGAGCGCCTCTTTTCGTCATTTTTTTGGGTCATAAGGGAGGTATGAGCAAGTGGGAGAAGGCTAGCTGGCGGTCGATGGTGATGTTGATCGAAGAGGGTGGATTGGGGATAGAAGCATCAAGGAGGTGGAGGCGGCCTTCGCTATGAAGCTGTGGTAGAAACTTTGGCTTCAAACCTCACTTTAGAGTAAATTCATGCGAGTGAGGTACTTCAAGCGATGCCACCCGACACAGGCCAAGGTGAACTGCACTGCCTCTTCCGTATGGTGCAGGGTGGTTAGAGGCAGAGACCTTAGAGAGCCTCACGTTTGCATGGCGGCGGGCGGTGGAGACTTCGACATTCTGCATGGGAGATGGGTGAGGGAGGAACTTCTGGTGCTTGTGTGAGCTGGTATCTCTGTTGTGCATACCAGCCAGGCCGGGGAGGTTGGTAGGGGATAGGACTATATAGCGCTGACTGATATGTTTGGACTAGAAGCGGGGGAGCGCATTAAGGATCGGGTAGGGTGGCTCTCTGGGGAAGATGACAGGCTGATATGGGCAGCTTCGTCGAATGGGGACTTTACCCTTCAAATGGCGTAGGAGGCGTCTCGATAGCGTCACACAACTGTCCTCCTTCTTACTGCCATTTAGGGTAACGGGATTCCACTCAAGTGGAGCATTCTCATTTGGAGGCCATCGAAAACAAACTGCCTACGGATGACGTTCTCAGGGAGATGAGCATTACGGCGGACTCGGTGTGCCACTATTGTGTGAGGGGTGAAGAGGAATCCATCTTCCATGTGCTATCGAAAGGGGACACTGCTCGCGAGACTTGGGATCATTTTGGTGAGCTATGGGGCTTAGCGAGGTCTAGAGTGTCCCTGATGGAGAGAATCAGGCTTTGGTGGAGTTTTTCTAGGCCGGGTGAGGCAAAAAGAACGGCAGCAACAATTTATTGGGTCCTTTGAACAAGAACAAATCCAGATATGAATACTACGTCTTTTCACCAAGTCAAGTGATCTTTGAAGTGTACAAGCAAAGCGTCAAGTCGACGAGGATATAGTTTGGGTTTCACATTCCTATTTTGTTCCTGCTTTTCATATGTGGGGGTATACTTTTTATTCATTTTGGGGTATACTTAGGTAGTTTCTTTATTGCTTTACTTTTGGCCTATGCTGGGCGAGGCGGGGTGGTATTGTGGCCCGTTTTACAATTGTTGTTGCCATTTCTGATTAATAATATTTGGGGCCTTTATATATATATATATATATATATATATATATATATATATATATATATATATATATATATATATATATATATATATATATATATATATTAAAGAAAAAAAATATATATATATATATATATGCACCAATTCTTGCAATATTTATTTTTGACCACTTCTTCTGCCTGTCCTGCACTGCTCGCAGGTGGTCTTGTATCTTCTTCACCTTCTCTATTATACTTACGACAAATTTGGGGCCAAAATCTGTCGCTTTCCTACATCACTCCAATAAATTGGATACCGACATTTTCTACCCTACAATGCTTAAAAGGGAGCCATCTGAATGCTCGCTTGATAGCTATTGTTGTAAGAAAACTCTACAAGATTGAGCTGTTCTTTCCATGATCCGCCAATGTCGAGCATACACGCTCTCAACATATCTTCTAGCATCTGAATAGTATGCTCCGACTGTCAGTCAGTCGACGAGTGATCATGCTAAACTTTGACTGGTGTCCAAGCTTTCTTGCATGCTTCTCCAGAAATTAGATGTGAATCTCGAATCCCAGTCTGACACGATGCTAACTGAAACATCGTGTAGCTTCACTATTTGCTTCATGTATATGTCAGCCAAGACTTTCGTGGACAGGCCCACTCTAAAAGACAAGAAGTGGGCTGACTTAGTAAGCCTATCCATAATTACCCATACGACGTCTCGTCCATTAGGACTCCAAGGAAATTCTGTAACGAAATCCATGATAATATGCTCCGACTTCCACTCAGGAATAAAAATAGTTACAACAATCCAGCTGACCTCTGGTACTCTGCCTTTACTTCACTACAAGAAAAACACCCTTTTACAGCATTGAAAATATATTGTAAAAGAGCTTTTACAACGTTTAATAGAAGGTTGTTATATCCAGGGTTGTAAAAGGGGATAGTATCTTCCACAACATTCGTTTGAACATTGTGATGACGTAGAATTTCTTTCCACAACAATTTACAAACATTATTTAAATTTAAAAAATATGATAAAAATCTTCCTACAACGTTTTTCAAGTATTGTAAAAAATACTTTCTAAAATATATTAGAAGTATTGTAAATATAATTTCAACAACGTTCTGCAGATGTGGTAGAAACAATATCTGCCATGTTTAACAAACGTTATACATAGATTTTGTACAACAATGTACAAAAATTGTAAAAAGAATCTATACAACTTTTAAAAATGTTATATATGTTATTCAATCATGTTTGTCAAACGTTGGAAATAATATTTGTATGTTGTAATTACAATAACAACAATAATTTATAAGTATTGTAAATAAAGTTTACAATGTTTAGAAAAGTTGTTAAAATGTTATCTTACAACAGTTTCTAAACGTTGTTAATTATGTTTCCATTTTAAAAAATATACAATTGATAAACAAAAATATATTTATTCAATTATAATACAAATACAAATATATTCTTCTAATTTTTTGCTTCCATTGTTGTTCCTACTGCTATTGAGATGGTGGTCTAGGTTTTACAAGGTCCTCACCAAACTCTGGATCGATAGATGCTCACTAGCTCCAGAATAACAAACCAAAGCTGTATATGTTATATTTATTCTCCTTCAACTATTCCTTACCCTTTGACACAAAGAGCCCCTGATGAATTGTTATTGTTATTATTAATATTGGTAACAGAAACTATGGGTTAATTATTGAAAATGCAAGGACTTAGATTGCTCCATTTACGAAAAAATACAAATTTTAGAGTTACTATCTAATTATAATTATAATTTTGATGTTTAATTTATTGTATAATGTCTTGTTGTTTTAATTATTTTGATTATTTGATTTTTGATAATAGCATTTACTTATAGTTGACCCGAAAGGGCTACATCCCTGATCTTGATATCTGCTTAACCAATAGGGTTTGCTTGAATACCTCATACCGACATTGTAAATCAATATGACTCTCGAGATTTTTAGATATGATCATACAAGTCCTTTTAATATTGTCCATTGTGATATAAACCCCTAATTCTTGTTATTTGCTAAAGATTCCCACAAATTAAGAACTTTATTAGTCACAAGAACACATGCTTAAATGTACTAATAAAATCTTGTCAATCCTGAATATGGTAATAATTTTTACAGTTTATCCCTCTTTTTCCCTCAATTTTTTTCACTTAGTAACGAAATGTCCTTATCAGCAATCCATATCCTCTCCTATCTGCAATCTCCACCAGTCTTCTCATAACATCCTTTTTATCCTCCTACAACTGTCACGACCCGTACCCACTGTGAGGGTACTAGTACGTAACAGCGCCCAGCCTACGCCGCAGTGTCGGCGGTAGAACGCTGTTCTAAGTCTCTAACTAACCATCAACTCATGCAGTATATAGTGTACTCATCATGATCAACTCCGAGCGGAGGACAAGTATAAGATATGGTGTAACTCAATCACAGTCTAAGCACGATAAGATAACACCGAATATAACTAAGAAATAGAAGACAACAAAACTACTAATAAAATAACAACAAACTCAAACAATCACAAATACATCTCAAGTCTCAAATCTCTATATACAACTCCAGTTCTAAACAGAAAAACTAAAACAAGACAGACTAGCTAAACCCTCGATCACTCATGAGTGTCGGGGCCATAGGTAGCTAAGCCATCTCCTGGTCTGTAACATGTAGGGCATGTGTCCTCAGGGCAATCATCTGTAAAATTTTCAACAGGTCCAGTCAGGACAGGAACGAGCACATCTCATCTAGAAAACCCAAGTAAAAGACAGAGAACTATAAAGCAGTTATAGACAGTTGTATTGATAAAAATGGCAGTTTATATTCAGGTGATGGTAAGAAAGACAGATAAATTGCAAGGAAAGAAAATAACTAAACAAGAGAAGAATCATAGCAATGAAGACTGTAAAAATAGAACTAGCTGAACCAGGGTAATATGGTATAAATTTCAGACAACAATGTAGACCAGTGTAACTCCAATGTAAGTCCAGTACAGGATGAATCTCATACAAGATGAATCCAGTAAGGGACGATTCCAGTTATAGTGATCAATGATTCCAGGGTGAGTCCAGCCTATACTCTAGCAGTGTGTTTTAAAATACCAAGATCACATGTAAACGGCTATAGGTAATCCGGCACATCACACACCTGGCCGGGTGTGAGATGGCTATCATTCCAGTATAATTTCAGCAAAAGGGTGATTCCAGAAATGGGGTATGTCTACATGTCTTACTCTAGTATTTCCCCTCCCAGCAAGTGAATCCAGAATTACGACACAATGATTTAAGATGAGTCCAGCCAATAATATGAAGATACCAGTAAATGATTCCAGTAAATGATTCCAGAAGGTGATTCCAGTAATAGAAGCTGGAAATGAAGATACCAGTAATAGAGGCCAGAAAATAAATGTGTGTCGTATACATGAATCCAGAAATATCCACACGTGTTGTAACAGAGAATCGCATACAACTAACTAGAACTGAAGTACAGTAATTGACAAGTAAATGAGAGAACTATCCGAGAATGTACTCGCCTGATACTCTGAAAAGAGTAGTGTAATGTCAGATGTCTGCACCATAGTCACAATGTCCTAAATAGAATAGTACAGGTTATAATATACTTAAAATAAGACAAATAAAGTCTATGATGCAATCTACATGTTTCTAAGTCAAATCTAGGTCAAAGTCAACTCTTGGTCAACCCTGGTCAACCAAGAAGTCAAACCTAGGTCTAGCAAGTCTAACTAGGCTTAACTAGTCTAACCTAGCTAGTATACACCATACACTAGTCTATAGGACTCTATACATGTATATATTTCATATACACAAGACCACACAAGGCTACCATAGACTATGTACCTAGTTTATAGGCCATATCACATATAGGCCAAAACACTATGTATCTATATACACATATAATATGTATACCAATAGTAATATCTATTTCACATATAGGCATCATACGCACATTCCATATAAATGTAATTATGTAGGAAACTAGATACATGTACACATACCTATACAACATATATTAAAATGGGAAGAAGGAATTTTAGAAAGTGTAAAGTGTGTGTATGGAAATTTGTGAGATGTGAGAGTGTGTGTCAATAGGAACAATGTGAAATTTCAGTGAAAGGGGTGTGTGTATATTTACCTACTGGTAACAGGAAACCATGTGTATGAGGGTTTGTAACAGGGTGTCAAGAGTGTACAACCTCAGGATTTATGCATCATGACAGTGTTATCATCTAAGGGTAAGCTCAAACCAAAATATATTCTACTGAACTTAGTGAAAATCAGGAATTAATCTACGTGATTAACATCAGAAAAATAGCTTAAATCACCCAAATCAGAAAATGGGAAAAACAGTGCAACAATAACAGTTTCAACTAATCCCTCAACAACTGAACCCTTACTCAGGTTCCAACTTAACTCAAACTGGAAAATGAGGAAGTAAATATAGTGTAATCCATACAAACAATCAATTTAAAATAAAACTCAAAACTAAAATCCCATATCCTATTGAACATGGGTCATGATATATACACTGAAATTAATCTCAGATTCTCAATCCTGAATTCTCATCTCAGGATTAGATGTCAGTTTAATAGTTCAATATGAACTCAATATCATGAACCCAGTTTCGAATGCCTACAACCCAAGACCAACCCTCTCTCTCAAACTCTTATACTCCTGTACCTTCCAAAGTGGCCAATGTGTTGAGCCTTAGGCCAACCACTGCTACTGCTCTAAACCACTGCTACTGCTCTAAACCACTGCTTGCTACTGCTAATGCAATGCAAACCACGGCAGGCAAGGCTGCTGCTAAGCCACTGCAGCTGCCTGCTGCAAAAGCAAGGCTAAGCCAAAACAGGGCAAGCCAAGGCAGTGCCTTGGCTGCTCCTGCAAATGCAATCCAATCCAGGCCAAAACACATATAAGCCAAAACTGATACCACCAACCCCAACTCACCCAGTTAACATTCAACTCAGGCTATGAAAAAAAACATATTCTCAGGAAACAAGTTCAAGTGTCAATAACCTAAGGAAATAAATATGAAATTTAGTATACAATGTATCCTCATGCTCAAGACTGATCTCAACCTAACCATACCTGAAACCCAACTAATCCTATATGTGCAGTGTAATGGTGACAGGAATGGTGTTCCATTTCAGTTATCTACATAAATCCAGTCCCAGGTAATTAGTGGTTCTCAGGAACATGGCAGTGTGTGTAAACATGTGTGGGGGGGTCCAGATTTCAGTGTATGATCAATGTATCCTGTGTGTTAATGATATCTAAAGAAAAATATGTAGGGTGTGTGTAAGGTTCAGGGAAATCTGGAAACAATGTGCAATTGGGTACCTGTGTGTGTGTGTGACAGATTTATCAAGACAGTGAGTGAATCTCAGGATAATGTGGGACAGGAAAAATAAGAGGGAAACCTGTGACAGGATCCCATGTGTGTATGTGGGTGAGAACATTTGTGTTCTCAGTTCTCTAATAGAGAGAGAGTGTGCCTTAGAGTGAGTGAGTGAACAAAACAGTGTGAGGAAAAAATAGTGTCAGTCCAGTTTGTGTGTGTGACTGTTAGTTTAGGAAAAAATGTGTAGGTGCAATCGAACCCAGGACTCAGTGCTCGACACTAGCATTCCCAGGAATCTCATTCAAACATTTAAACAGTGAATCAAATATCTAATAGTGAATCAATATTTAACAGTGAATCAAGTACCTGAGTTATCTCATGAATCACTTCTAACATTTATACATTCATTCCTTAATGAATCCTAACTAACATGTTAATGCACTCAAGTAGTCTAACAAACATATAGTGAATTTAAACAAGGCTAATAAACTCAAAAATCAGTCAAAATACAGATTTTAAAATCAGGATTTCAATAACAAGGAAGTATCAGTTATGACAGTTAATCCCCATTCGAATTCGAAAACCCATTACACCAACCCAAATCAGTACCCTAGCCTTTCCCCCATTCACCCAGTCATGAAACTAACATCAACATACTTATATACATATAAATTTACATTTTAAAGGAATTTGAATGAATTAGGATTTGAAAATATGCACTCAAAAAAACTGAGTATCAGAGAATGTGAAACCTCAATTCCTATTTCGAAAATACAATAAAATACATACAAAAATAGTTTAGTACAGAGTCGTACACGTGTCCAAGGTCCACACAAGTCCCCACGTGTCTCCACGACTGGACACGGCGTGTCCAAGTCATGAAACACGTACAGACACTTCGTGTGCACAGACTGCATCGTGCTGCGATGCAGTCGACTCGTGGATACGACTCGCGTCACTTCGTGCCACGTGGATGTGTCCCTAGGTTCGCCTAGGATAGGGGAACATGCTCAAGTGTCTGCCCCGTGTCAACGTGTCCCTGTGTCGTGGTTAAACGTGTATCAGCATGCGTTTTCACGCGCAGGCAGTTCAGTGTAAAACCCGTACGGCCTCGTTTTCGTGTCCGACACGAAACGAGGTGTCATAAAACTTGGGGAGTATCTTCTCAGTCTCTGCCCCAACCTCCACGCTAAGTTTTGCGTGTCAAAACGCTGTGTCCAGTGAGAAATAGGACACGGGTAGCAGGACAGCGCACACGCGTGTCGTGCAGCGTGTCCGCACCCCATTTTGACACGAAAATGATACAAAAATTAAATCAGTCTTCGCAAAAGTTGATGTACATAATTAGATCTACAAATTCATTTAATTAGATTTACAAAAATCGAAAATAAATTCCTTAGAGGCATTTAATCAAACACCTACAAAATAATACGACACGTGTCCGATACGGGCACCAAACGGACACGAATTCCACCCAAATTTTGGGGACACCTAGGGGACTCCTAGATCTAGCCCTACATGCAAAGAAAACTGAAATATAAATCAATTTAGAGGGTTTTACCTATATGTACAAAAAGCTTGGAAAAGCTTCAAATGGGGGATTCTTTCTCTTGATGCCAAAAGTTCCAAATTGTCCCAAAGCTGGGATTAAATTCCACATTCAGAAAATAGGAGGAAATTAGGTTCTAATGCAAGAAACTAGGACTAAAAAGGAATAAAAATGGATTTATGGGGATTTTTGGAAGAGGGACAATACCTTTCTTTTTCCAATGTTGAAATGAATGAAAGAAGGAGGCAAGCCCTAGAGAATAAGTGTTTATATAAGGTGGGAATCCCTATGGCTGGTCATTTAGGGTTTGGTTAGGGTTAGGGCTTCTAGTTATGGGCCATGGGCCAAGTCATGATCAAATAATCATTAAACCACAAGTCATTTCATGAAATCATAAACCATGACTTAAATTCACTAAACCAAATCCCCTCATTCTAAAATTAGTTTCTAATGACTAAAAGTAGGTTAACCTAAGTTAGACTAGGGTCACCATGGCTAGGGTTAGCTTCTAGGCTAGTTCACTAGGTCTCAACAAGTCAAGTCAACCTAGAATTCTTCAATTCAATAAATCATCAAATAATTCAATTAAGTCAAAATGACCAAATTACCCCTAGGCTAAAAATAATAATTAAATCATCCTAATGACATGGTTAGGATCTAGGTCATGCAGTCTCTACGGTTTCACTAGCTGCACACCAAAATCACAAGTCATGACTTAAACCAGTTTTTAAATAGTTTAAAATAATTAAAATCACCAAAAATCATAATGTGAAATAAATATCAATAAATAATAATTATAAATACAAAATTTCAAAAATACCCTCATCTGGAAAACTGGGTGTTACAATCCTACCCACCTTATAAAAATTTTGACCTCGAAATTAAGATGATCGCACCTTCCCTAGGTTAAACCCCCAATCAATCAAAGTCGAAGCAACACAATCCTACTGGTCGTGATTTCACAGTCTCGAACAGGGTAGCTACACTATCTAGCAATCACAAGCAATATCCTAGCAGGTACTAAGGAAAATCACATATGGAAGTGGGGAGGAAGAACAAGAAGGTCAAACCTGTTAATCCATCACCTGCGACGTCAGTCTCCTCGACTGCCATCGCAAAAGCTCCACCCCTCTGGTGCTGAGCTACAGGTGGCCTAGCTCCCTCAAAAGGAGGTGCAATGGGACAATCTATCTTCTGGTGGGCAGCTGACCCACAGAAATAGCAAACCTTTAACCTCTTCCTGTACTGCTCCCAGATGTGTCCCGGCTTCTTGCAGTAGGAACAATTGATCGCCTTCGAGTCCTGACCCCGATACTGATGCTGCACCTGCTGAACTCCTACTGGTGCCTGTGTCTGCTGAATCTGCACATGAGGCCTCTTAGCCTGGCCTCCGCTATTGCTGATACCGTGAGCGTCCCGTCCCCTCTTGAGCCTCAGCTTAAGATCATCCTCAGCCAATAAATCTTCCGTCAAAATCTCCTCGAAAGTGGCATCCCTGTTGCCCTTGGTCAAGGACTAGACTTCTTTGACCAGACCCTTCCGGAACCTCTGGGCCTTCGCCGCCTCGCTCAAGCCCTCTATGAATCTGCTGAGGCGGCCGAACTCTCCAGCGTACTCCTCCACTGACAGGCTCCCCTGTACTAAGCTCTCGAACTGCGACTCCAAGGCTCTGAGCGCTGAATCTGGAAAGAACTTCTTCTTGAAGAAGCCCCTGAACTCCCCCCAAGTCTGTCCAGCTACCCCCACCCTGGGGTCTGATTGATACCAGGTGCGAGCAAGATCTCGCATCCGGCTAGCTGCTGCCTCTATCTGGAGATCTGCCGGTATTCGGGCCAGGCGAAAGATCTCCTCAATATGCTCGATCCACTTGTCAGCATATAAAATCCCCTCTGTCCCCAGGAAGTCTCTGGGCTCATCTTCTGGAACTGCTCTATCCCCGGTGTCCTCGGCTGCTGGATCACTGGTCGAGCTGCGACTGCCGTAAGGGCCAACTCCATGCCTCGGTCCTGTTGGGCCTGCTGCCGGTCCATAAACTGCTAGAAGTAAGCGAACATCTGTGCCGCATCCATGTGTCCTGTAGGCGGCGGCTGTTGGAACTGCATCTCTGGGATGACTGGGCCCTTCCCCCGAGCTGATGGAGGCACACCCCCTGCTGCTGCTGCTGAAGTCTCAATATGGGCAGAGGTGGCAGGAGCGGCAGCCTCCCGACCCTGCTGATCTGGCTGAGAGGTGGCAGTCCTCTCTACAGCAACTGCTACACCAGAGCGATGTGATCGTATCTCCACCATCCTGAAGACAGATCGAACAAGGAAGTCAATACTGAGAAGGAATTGATATATCAAAGGAGGACAGTTTATTTCAAAGAAGGCAAATCAGTACGATATGTAGATGGCATAATTTAAAGCAGAATTTTCCTAACTGTGATTGAGTGCCTCTCCGGTAAAGCCTATCTCTCAGTCCTATCGCAGGCTCGCAGTAGTACAACTGAGTCGCCGTACTACCACGATATCGCACTTAATACGACTCTCGACCTGCATGGGCCACCACTAAAAACGAGTCACGACCTGCACCCACTGTGAGGGTACGAGTACGTAACAGCGCCCAGCCTACGCCGCAGTGTCGGCAGTAGAACGCTGTTCTAAGTCTCTAACTAACCATCAACTCATGCAGTATATAGTGTACTCATCATGATCAACTCCGAGCGGAGGACAAGTATAAGATATGGTGTAACTCAATCACAGTCTAAGCACGATAAGATAACACCGAATATAACTAAGAAATAGAAGACAACAAAACTACTAATAAAATAACAACAAACTCAAACAATCACAAATACATCTCAAGTCTCAAATCTCTATATACAACTCCAGTTCTAAACAGAAAAACTAAAACAAGACGGACTAGCTAAACTCCCGATCACTCCTGAGTGTCGGGGCCATAGGTAGCTAAGTCATCTCCTGGTCTGTAACATGCAGGGCATGTGTCCTCAGGGCAATCATCTGTAAAATTTTCAACGGGGCCAGTCAGGACAGGAACGAGCACATCTCATCTAGAAAACCCAAGTAAATGACAGAGAACTATAAAGCAGTTATAGACAGTTGTATTGATGAAAATGGTAGTTTATATTCAGGTGATGGTAAGAAAGACAGATAAAGTGCAAGGAAAGAAAATAACTAAACAAGAGAAGAATCATAGCAATGAAGACTGTAAAAATAGAACTAGCTGAACCAGGATAATATGGTATAAAGTCCAGGCAACAATGTAGACCAGTGCAACTCCAATGTAAGTCTAGTACAGGATGAATCTTATACAAGATGACTCCAGTAAGGGACGATTCCAGTTATAGTGATCAATGATTCCAGGGTGAGTCCAGCCTATACTCTAGTAGTGTGTTTTAAAATACCGAGATCGACATGTAAATGGCTATAGGTAATCCGGCACATCACACACCTGGCCGGGTGTGAGATAGCTATCATTCCAGTATGATTCCAGCAAAAGGGTGATTCCAGAAATGGGGTATGTCTACATGTCTTACTCTAGTATTTTTCCTTCCAGCAAGTGAATCCAGAATTATGACACAATGATTCAAGATGAGTCCAGCCAATAATATGAAGATACCAGTAAATGATTCCAGCAGGTGATTCCAGTAATAGAAGCCGGAAATGATGATACCAGTAATAGAGGCCAGAAAATAAATATGTGTCGTATACATGAATCCAGAAATATCCACACGTGTTGTAACAGAGAATCGCATACAACTAACTAGAACTGAAGTACAGTAATTGACAAGTAAATGAGAGAACTATCAGAGAATGTACTCGCCTGATACTCTGAAAAGAGTAGTGTAATATCAGATGTCTGCACCGGAGTCACAATGTCCTAAATAGAACAGTACAGGTTATAATATACTTAAAATAAAACAAATGAAGTCCATGATGCAATCTACATGTTTCTAAGTCAAATCTAGGTCAAAGTCAACTCTTGGTCAACCCTGGTCAACCAAGAAGTCAAACCTAGGTCTAGCAAGTCTAACTAGGCTTAACTAGTCTAACCTAGCTAGTATACACCATACACTAGTCTATAGGACTCTACACATGTATATATTTCATATACACAAGACCACACAAAGCTACCATAGACTATGTACCTAGGTTATAGGCCATATCACATATAGGCCAAAACACTATATATCTATATACACATATAATATGTATACCAATAGTAATATCTATTTCACATATAGGCATCATACGCACATTCCATATAAATATAATTATGTAGGAAACTAGATACATGTACACATACCTATACAACATATATTAAAATGGGATGAAGGAATTTTAAAAAGTGTAAAGTGTATGTGTGTAAATTTGTGAGATGTGAGAGTGTGTGTCAATAGGAACAATGTAAAATTTCAGTAAAAGGGGTGTGTGTATATTTGCCTACTGGTGACAGGAAAACCATGTGTATGAGGGTTTGTAACAGGGTGTCAAGAGTGTACAACCTCAGGATTTATGCATCATGACAGTGTTATCATCTAAGGGTAAGCTCAAACAAAAACATATTCTACTGAACTTAGTGAAAATCAGGAATTAATCTAGGTGATTAACATCATAAAAATAGCTTAAATCACCCAAATCAGAAAATAGGAAAAACAGTGCAACAATAACAGTTTCAACTAATCCCTCAACAACTGAACCCTTACTCAGGTTCCACCTTAACTCAGACTAGAAAATGAGGAAGTAAATATAGTGTAATCCATACAAACAATCAATTTAAAACAAAACTCAAAACCAAAATCCCATATCCTATTGAACATGGGTCATGATAACAACCGTCCCCGAAGCAACCATTGTCATTATGTCTGCTGCCACTATCACGACCCGCACCCAGTGTAAGGGCACGAGACGTAGGTACGTCCAGCCTACGCTGCAGTGTCGGCGGTAAAACACTGTCCTAGGTCCAACGTCTAACACAATCTAGAATATGCTCCAATTGGAGAATGATATATATATGGTACAACTCAATCACATCAACTAAGATGGAATAGAAGAAAGATAATCTCAACAGAGAGTCACAACATGAAGAATAATCCCGGTGTAAACCACACCATAATAAATCTCAATATAATCACAAAGTCTCATAACTAGATAATAATATAAGTATAATCTAACTCGTGGCAAGTCCTCAGCAACTACTAGATCCTGCTGAGGGTCCAGGTCACCTGTGTCAACTAGGCCTGCTCCATAGTAAGTGTCGCAGCAATCCTCATCATCTGTAATATTTTCAACAGGTCCAGTCAGGACAGGAACAAATATATATCTCTCACACAGTTCATAAAATGAAAGAAAATATGAAACAAGCTATACAATAATATACATGAACTGCTGATAAAGAAATAGTAGAGAGACTGTAAATAAAGAACATGATATAGTGGAAATAGATATACATGATATAGATAAGAAAACTGAGCTAACTACGTGATTCAGAGCACATGTTTGGTTATGTAAACAGGCTTAGGTTATACATGACTTAAATCTAGTTTGGAGTTATACATGAAATGGTGTAGATCACATAACCAAATAAATACTCCCCCTGCCCCAATCAGTACACAAAGATCTGTCCAAGTTATGTTATTGCACATGAAAGTAGTACGTCACATGGATAGCTAGTCCACATGCACACTGGGTTATACATGAAGGCTCATATGATCATGAGTGTACATGAATGTCACATGAGTATACATGAATAAGTACGAATATAATGAGTAGACGATGCACATGATAAAGTACATGAGCACAATATACCCAATGTATCCGAGGGGATAACATGGCATGAAGATATCCATATAGTAATAATCCGTGATATATCGTGTCAGCAACAAGTAAACTAGTCTATAACAAGTAAATACGTCCAAGCAAGAATAAAACGGTAAGAGAATGTACTCGCCTGACAATCTGAGCTACTGATAAGGATGTGTAACTGTACTGGAGTGATGTAAACCTATTTAAAATAACCACAAGTCACATCAAGGTCTAACATATCATAAGGAATGCCTACAATGCAATTCTACATGATTCTAGGTCCTTCTATGTCAAAGTCAACCCGTGGTCAACTCTAGTCAAACCTGGTCAACTCTGGTCAAACTTGGTCAACCCAAGGTCAACTAGTTCGTTTACTAATTTCTAGGTCATACACAAATTTTTAGGCCATTCGGAGTTCGTTTGAGTCGATTTGGATCAAATTTGACCCAAAGTTGACTTTTGTCAACTTGGTCAACTTGTCGGCCAATTCGACCAAACTAGGCTCCTAACGACAATCCTAATCTGTCCAAACACTTCCTATAGTCAAATCACAAGAATTTATTACATTACCTATATTTATACATTTATCACAATTAATATATATATATATATATATATATATATATATATATATATATATATATATATATATATATATATATATATATATATATATATAAAAGGTAGGAAAGGAACATGGTTTGTGAGTGTGAACGATGTTGGGGCTGCTGGTTATGGGTCTAAATCTGAGAACAAAATAGAATGAGACTACAAGAGTATTCTATGTATAAAATATTACAATCTATAGTGAAATATATATATATATAATATATATATATATATATATATATATATATATATATATATATATATATATATATATAATATATATATATATATATATATATATATATATATATATATATATATATATATATATATATAAAATATATATATATAATATATATATATATATATAAAATATATACATACAGACATATATATAGATATAGGTATATACCAAATATAAAACCAACGAAGGTCGATCTCGAACCCGGAGTAAGCTCCCAGGTCTGAAATCAAAGTCTCGACCCTCACATAAACACATTTTCGAAATTAGGCACAAAGGAAATTAATATATATATATATATATATATATATATATATATATATATATATATATATATATATATATATATATATATATAATAGGTAAAACACCATAAATGCCTAAAAATGGCTAGAAAATATGAATCAACCCCGAGAGTCGATTCCCACAAGTCTCAAACAATGTAGAAAGACCAAAAACTCAGAATTTATCGCCATAATTCTCAGAAATCAAAATATCACATAAATCTAAAATTTTCCAATTCAATAAAAACCCGATTTTCATAAAATGACTCAAAACTCAAAATACTCAGAATTAACCCACGAAACTTGGCAAATAGGTCGGTCTCGACATGTGGGACGTGCTCGAGCATTCTTCGGGTCGAAACTGTGTCCGTATCGTGTCCAGCGAACGAGTATCAGAAAACCCGATACGCGCGTGAACCGAATTGATGCGAACCTGATTTCTCGCTCGTTTTCGATCAAACTCTCGTGAAACTTCACGTACACCTGGGCGTACACATCCCTGACCTACTGGCCGAGTTAGTGTACAGCCAAGTGTCGTGTCCGACACGCACGTAGAGCGTGTTCGCGCGCGGGTGTGCGCGCGTGCACGGCCCCGTACGCAGCGTCGTGCACGCGTGCCATCGAGTCTAGGCAGTCGTGTGTCCCACCTCGTGTCGCGTATTCATGTCCTAGGCTAGGGTAGGTATAGGGCTACATGTTGGACACCGTGATTCGTGTCTATGTGTCACATCGGGTCCGTGCGAACAGTATTTCAGCGGCGGCTGTCCCCCGTACGAGCGTGTGGCCGATCAATGCCGACGAGATTTCTCCCTCATTTCTCGACGAAACTTCACAAAAATTTGGGAGCGTGATTTCAGTCACGGCCCCACATACACGTCAAATTTTATGCGACCACGTGCCCTGTGCGTCGAGGAATCACCCCCGAGCAGCAGGGCACGCGCGCGGCCTGGCGTACAGCGCGTTTGTGTCCTGTTCGGACACGGACACGAGTTTGATTCATGTCGAAACCTATAGGGTCGTGATCCTCGTGTATAAGGCTACCGAAATATGTAAATAGATTCAACAGAAATCAGAATTTAATTCATTGCGACATTTCATCGAACACCTACAAGCATTAGTCGACACGTGTCCGATACGGACACCAAATGAATGCAAAATTGGACGAAATTAATCCTACAGGTCATGGGTACCTAGATGCTCACGATCATGAAGAAAAATCAAGTAAAACTATACTAGATTAGGATTTACCTATTGAGAGTCACGAATCTCAATACAAAGGACTCCCCGAGCGCTCTAATGGTCGAGTACCCTCAAGTAAACGCCTCCACCACCTCGCTAGCACTGCTCCAGCAAGATCCTCTCCTTTCTACGAGCACGAAGGACTTCATTTGAGGAGAAACGGACTCCGGATGCAAAAGTTAAGAATTTGGAAGAGGGGAAAATCTAGGGTTTCTTGGAGGCTACAAACTTCAATACAAATGAAATGGGAGGGGCTGACTATGGCCGGCCAGGTATAGGGGGATTAGGGTTAGGTTAGATGCATGGGCCTAGGCTCCCTAGTTGCTAGTAAAGCCCAAGTCAAAAAGGCTTAAAAGGTTTTAATAGAAACTAGCTTAAAAATGAAATAATTGATTCTAAAAATAAATAATAATTCTAATTTAAATTTTAAAAGGCCGATAATACTTCTAATTACATTATTAGGCTTCTGTTCAAGGTTGACTAAGGTCAAACCACTTATACTACCAAAGTACCAATTCAGCTACCAATCAAACCGCACAAGCAATTTAATTAATAAATTAATAAAATTCAAGGTAATGCATAATGACTAAAATATCCTTAGCCTAAAAATAGGTAATTAGTCAATCTAGTCACATGGTCGAGTCTCCTTGGTCATGATTAATTTCTAGGTCAAGCAGTCTCTAGGGTTAAGCTAGCAACAACCAAAATCACAATTCACCCATCTAAATAATATAAAATAAATAAAGAAAATCACCAAAAATCTTAATATGATTTAAATATTATTATTAAATGATAAAAATTACAAAAGTATAAAATTACCCTCATTTCAGAAAAGCGGTGGTTACAGCCACAACATCCCCTCTATCACCCTCATCTTCGCCAGTCTTCTCATAACATCCTTTTTATCCTCCTAGAATATTCCTCGAAGCAACCATTGTCATTGTGTCTGCTGCCACAACATCCCCTCCATCACCCTCATCTTCCCTATCCTCCCTCCCTACCCTCATCCTACATACCATATCTTCCCTCCTCGTCCTCCCATATAAATTTATCATCTATGAAGAGTCTAAATGATGAAGCAAGATGATGCAATTAGCTACAGGGAATAGCATTCATCTCTATAACAATTTAATCCAAAGAGTAAGAATAGCATTACCATATGAGAAGTATCAATATAAAAGAGTAAAATTCTACATGAAGATTGTTTATATTTCTTTTAGAAAGAAAAGTTTGTTGCAGCAGTACCTCATCAATCCGAACATGGTATATTTGAATGGTGGAATCATCCATCCCTATTGCAATAATATTATTATCCTGAGGTGAAAAGCCAAAAAGGGGGCAGCAAGAGGTGGAGGCATGAATATAGTCATGACTTGTGATAAATTTACAAGATTAATTTCAAAGATATAACAAAGACAATGTGAGCTAACATGGAAATAGATACAAAAGGGAACTAGAAAATAATATAACAAAATTTGTGGCATGTATGTTGCTGAGGACCTTGAATGTCATCATATTGAATAAAGAAACCTTTCCACCAGATGCAGACATAACATAAGAATCGTTCTTGCAGTTAATTCTTCTGAATTGCTGTCATTTGTATCATTGGCCATAAGAATGCCATTTGCTAGTTGCCACAACTGGGGTACAACAGATGCAGTAGACTGAAGAAGCAAGAAGAAGGGCCATCATCAAGAAAACATAGAAAGAATTAAATGGGAGACTTGGTCAACAATTTAAAAAGCTGCTAACCTTTCCAGACGGATTCCGTTCATTATATTGCCATTTCTACAGCTTATGGATAGCATTTGACGCATGAGCTAAAACAGACAACCCAGAATTGGTATATAGCAAGCGCACAACCTACAAAATCACTAAACAAGTAAATAAATACACACATAAAAAATTAGTATAAAACTAAAGAAACATATAATAAGAACATAATTTATGTACTGCAAAGTTGTTGCCATGACATAGATATATTTACTAAGCTAATACTCTAAGCAAGTATAATAGTGTTGAGACATTGGTGCATTACGTTGTATATGCTTTGAAACTGTATGAAGCATATACTAATGGGGAATATGGCATGCATCAATAACTCTATCAGTTGCATCTGGTTTGAGTCATACTTAATTGGTTTAAATATGCTTTTTATTTCAATTTAGTATTCATTTCCAACATTGAATTTTTTTTTTATTTGGCTTTAACAACAAGTTTCTGTACACAGACCTCAAGAAGTTTCCTTATTTAGTAGAGTATGTTCTTCCTGTGTAAGACAGCCATATAAATATATGGGTTAAGAACAAGCAATTACGATTGATCAAACAAAGTTATTATTGATGTCCCTCGAGAGAATTACTTCTACATGCAAACTTTGTTATGCAGTGTGACTCCTATATCCTTCTTTTTTCCCATCTAAATCCTCCTATTTTTCCACATTTGTGACTAGCTAACCCTGTTAATTACTATTCCAAACCTGAAGCCAACTTGGTGCCATCTTTTAAACCTAATCATTCTTATTAATCCTTCAACTCTACTTTTCAATACTCTAACAGTCGTGCCAATATTCTAAACCCTCAGCACGCCTACCCCTACCTGGGAAAATCCTAAACCCTGTGATACAAGACAGGTCTACAGAACCCCTACCAGGAAAATTCCTAAAATTTATGATACAGGACAGGCCTAAGGAAACCCTATCAGGGAAATTCCAAAAACCTCTGATGAAGGACATGCCTAAAGAACCTTCAAAAATTAAATACACATGCAAAGATCAAGAGTTTGAATCCATATGCAAGCCTGCGGTCTAAGACGGCACCAGATGAGAACGTGTATAGACATGACAAATTGTGGAAGAATTGGCTGAAATATCATCATTCACATGAATATTAGTTCATCTGCAACACAATTACTCAAGCCTTTACCTTATCATGTTGGCAAAAAAACAAAGCCTTTATCCTAAATTTATAGGGTCGACTGTTTGAATCCTCTTCCATTAGGCTTTATCCCAAACTAGTCCATACAGAGATCAATATCATAGGTATTTTCAACCGAAATCAAGTTTGGTAAAAAAAAAATATTGTTCGTATACTTGGGAGCTAATATACACTTGGAACGTGTTCTATTCTTGAAAGCTTCTTCAGTAACACATTTCTATATGAAGTAGTCATAAAATCATGAACACGGAAGGAACATAGTTTGAATATAGAATAATTGTCCACATTGATAGGCACAAGAGTACAATAATAAAAGTATACAAACATAAAGAAACTAAATGAAGGGTGTGAAAAGTGGCCAAAACAAATAAAATTATTTCCTGTGTTGTGGCTGGACTCAACCAAACAAATCAGAAAACCAGTTGCCGCGAAGTTTCATGTATAACACATGAGAATTTACACTAACTCAAAACATACTTTCAGCAGCAAACAATTCCATAAATAGCAACCAATCAAGCAAAAGAGAGAATCCACCAGGTTGGACTAGAAAAGGAAATTTCTTGAAAGCCTAAGTATTTATGTCCTACATAGGTAGATAATTAAATGTCTTCATCACATCAATTACAAATAATTAGTGCAAACTAACTAAATAAATTCTTTACATGTGGCATATAAACAAACAAAAAGTTGCAACATAGAAAGAGTATTTCTACATTGCCGAGTTCTGAGTTACATACCCCGTCAGTTATCGGCACTTTGAACTAATCTCCATCAGTCACAACCCTATGAGTGACCTCAGATACAGAGGTGACGCCAAAGTCTTTGATGCAATAGTCTCCAAATGCTCTTGACGTCGCTAGACCGAGTAATGGATAATTAATCAAGTGCATTCTGCACAGTTTTTTTATACTTAAGAGGTGAAAAAAAAAACCAACCAATCAAATAGGAGTGTTAGCGCAATTACACCATAGGGGTAATACAGTACTATAGAAAAATTAAGTTAAAGAAAAATTAGATATATTGTCGACTGGAGAATACACTATTAGTAGCTTCATTGCTATTATGATTGTTGGATTTTAATACAAAATGCATGCTTAGATAACAGCTAAAAGAAATTATTTACCTTTTGATGCACTATTCTGATACTTTGCTTACCATCTTCAACATGTTTCGCGACCACCTTGCAAAGTGCCTAGAAAGAACCAAAAGGGATCAAACTCGAGAGTAAAGTAGAAGAGAAAAATGACTAAGGGTGTGTTTGATTGCAAGGTGGAAAATATGTGGAAAAGAAATTAACTCAATGGAATTATTTTCCTAGAAAAAAAATTTCATGGAATTTTAAAAAAAATTCTTGGAAAACTTAATTTGGGAGTTTGATTATCATTATTTTCCACAAAAAAATAGTTATTTTCCAGGGAAAATGATATTTTCCTACGGGTGGGACAAGTTTCATTTTCCACCATTTTAGAAAAAAAATAAAAAATGATAGTTTTTTGGAAAATAATTCAATGGAAAATATAAGCTATCAAACACTACAATTGGTGGAAAATTTGTGATGAAAATATTTTCCATGAAAAAAAATCCCAATCAAACACAACCTAAAATGTATTCTAGAATCAGCTTACCTGCATATTCTCCTTGGCCAGTCTGTAAACAAGCAGGTGACACAAATAAAAGCAATCGATCAAGCTGAGCAACATCAGAGAAAATAACACCAACCATCCTACTATCATACGATATTTTGCAGGATGCCTAGCATCTTCGACAATGGATATAACATTTGTACGTTTCTTTGCCTTATTTACTAACTCTATCCCACTTTTATACAAAATTGCACTTATTGTCCTGTAATGTATATTTGAATGAGCCTTTTTTTTCTTGCTCTAGTTTGAAATAATGCTTATTATTGTTTGGTTGCAATGACCCATTGGAAACTAATTGAGTTGAAATAATGCTTATTATCATATTCATGGCTACTTAAATACTGGTTTCATACATCCAGCCCTTGAAGAATGGCGTAGAAGAGAACAAGAGCAATCAAGACAACGCAAAATCGACAAGAATGATGCAAAACATATTTTAGGGTTTGAGAACTGCCGCATACCTTGTCGAACTGCCGTGGATAGCCTTGTTGCACAGCATTCAACCGTGTCGCGTCGCATCAGCCTCGCCTCGCCGTGCCACCGTTTTAGAGTGTTGACTCCTTCCGTCAGCCCGCCTAACTCATTTGGTTCCCATCCACAGACCTGTTTTCTCTAAGCGGAGGGGAGGGAGAGGAGTTTTCGTAGAGAGTGTCGTGAAGGGAAATTGTGAGGGAGAAATTTAGAGAAATTATTAGAAGGAAATTTTAGGTAAATTGTAAGGGAAACTTGATCGTTAAAATTTTAGGGAAAATTTTAGGAAAATTTTGAGAAAAAACTTTGAAGAGTTTTCTCCTTGGTTTTAAGGTTGCGTTTAACTGGACTTTATTATTGAAAATATTTCCATTATAAATTTTCCAACAATTATAAGTTTTTTATTAAAAATTTCATAATTCCATAAAATAAATTTCAAATAAATTGATTTGGTGAAATTAATTTATTTTTCACATATTTTCACCATGCAATCAAACACAAAGCAGTTTTATGGATTTATTTAGGCAAAAAAAAATTATGTTGCAAAAGGGATCATTAATTTATTGCAAAAGTAAATTTTTGTTGTCAAAGATCTTTTTTGTCACGAATAAATTTTGTTGTATTTTTTTTTTTTGCAAATATTTCTACCACCAATTTACAAGAGCGGGAACGGACTGTTCAGCGACAATGTTTTTTGAACAATTTAGTTTTTGTTGCTTAAAAATTGTGAAACCAACTTTTACAATGGATATATAAATTTTGTTGCAATTAATTATCTTTTCAAGAAATATTTTCTGCTATGAAATCTTTTGTCCCAAAAAGTTGATTTTCTTACCATTAAACCCATAGAATTGAATAGTTCAAATTTATGCCCTTTACCACAAAAGTATGGTATCATCCTAGTGTACAGAGTCTGTATAGCCCGTCCACTATGTTTTCGTCACAATGCACCATAAAGAACACAAATTTAAGGTCTTTTACCAATTAAACATCTTGCATCGACACTAGAAAAACAGGTTCCATATTTGTAGTCCGATGTATTAGTACCCGTGAAACATAACAATGCAGTACAAACAGAACATCCAAAATAGTGAGAAACTAGATAAACTTGAAGGGCTAGCGAGAACTAACAACATCGTCCACTTGGCACGAGCCCCCATCTGTCGACCATCTTGCAACCCGCATGCAGATCTCCCTATACACCGCTTCACCCACATTTGCCAACAAAAACTAATCACGCATGGAACAAATGCCAAAAAAATCATGATTTTACCAACAAAATCAATAAACAATCTAAGAAAGAGGTGACCTTCTCTCATCGGACAGATATATCATGTGATCCCAGACCATGACGCGTAGCTCGGATGGTTTGGTGACCCAGAACTAGGGGCAACTTTCGACCGCAATAGAGTGGTGGTCGAGCACGGGTGGGACTACGAGGGCCCAATTGAGGATGGCGAAGAGAAAGAGGGAATTTTGAAGCTCGAACAGATCTGGTTGCTAAACCCGCTACGGGGCATGCACGATAGGAATCTCTCCGGCTGATCTAATGTTAGGGTTTGGGGTCGACATTGGGAGGGTTTCGAGATTAGGTGTTTAAGATTGGGGGAGGGTCTGTAGGAGGAGAAGGGAAGGAGGAGGAGGAAGAGGATAAGGAGAAGGAGGAAAACAGAGATGAGGAAGAGGGTGATAAGAACAAGTAGATAACACTTTCTATTGGGGGAAGCGAACATTTTTTAGATGAGATAGAGGAGGGGAAGCTAAAAATTTAGTAACACTTTTTTGCTTGTCACTGTTATTACTATTACTAAAAATAAAATAAATAAAATTTATTATTTAGTAACAGTTATTTTATTATTGTTACGATAGTTATTTTATTATTGTTACGATAATTACAGTTACAAATTGTAACGGTAACATTACGAATGGAAAATAATTGTGTTATAATTGCTTATTTTGGTATACTGAGCTGCTTTTGGGGGTTTGCTTGGACTACTTCTATATGTTGCATGTAATACCTATTGTAGTTGTGCATATAAAACAACAGTCATGATCTTGAGTTACATGGAATATTGGTTATAAATATATTTGGATGTTATGGTGACTTCAAGCTGGAGACAATTATTTATATTTGATTATCAATTCATATTTGCTATTGTATATAATTTTTATATTTATGTCTAGATTAATTTTTATACGACATGTCTTGTAACAAGTGTTTGTGTATTGCAATAATATATTCAACAATTAAGCTGTTAAAGTCTCCAATGTCGCACTGTCAAGATGCGGTCGCAACGATGAACATTGTTCACTTACATGGCCACCATCACCAAGTGTCTCTTCTTTTGGTGATATTGAACTTATGTAAAAAAAATTACAAGGAGATATGCTTGATTAATTAGCGATAGGTCATGATACAAAAATGTAAATTGTGGTGTTGCAATGACTCATTGGAAAGCAATTGTGTTAAATGCAACTAAAGGTATTGTTTTGTTTTGTCTTATTATTGTTTGATTGTTGCAGCAAATGAATGCAGCTACTGCATATATTTAGTGCTAATCTGCTCCCTAGTGTATAACTGTTTGATTGGTGCCACGAAACATGTACATGTTGTTGTTAGCAACAAAGTGACTTACTTTGTTCCTTTAAAGTTATTTGTCAACTCAAGCTAATTTAAAGAATAAAAGAATTATACAATAATCGAAATTAATGATTTGTCGGCTAGTCACCAGTTGTAATAACTAATTTAAAGAATAGAAGAAGACTTCTTCTTCTTCGTTTTTGTTATTATTTTTTGGATGTGTGGAAAAATTGGGGCAAATTCCCTACCTCCCCCCAATAACCACACACGTGTAAAAAAAGTGTAACTCATGATGGGGTGTATTTTTTTGTCTAACATATGGATATGCAAATTAAAATAACGAAACGATAAATACATTCACAACATTTATTTATAGTGGAAAAATAAAGATAAATTTTCAATATTGTATAAACATTATGAAATATACAACATTCACAACATTTTATAAAAGTTGTTGAATATTACCATTTTATAGAATATTTTAAACATTATAACAAGATAATATATACACAACGTTTATATAAAGTGGTAAAATAAAATTAATTTTACAACAACTAACAAACATTATGAAAGATGGAAAATTTACAACAGTTAATAAATGTTGTTAAATATGACATTTTTATAATATTTTAAAAATATTGTCAAAATTAATAACTTTAACAACATTAAATAAATGTTATCAAAATTAATAAGTTTCACAATGTTAATAAAACGTTGTTGAAGATAGTATACACAACTTTTTGTGAATGACCATTGCAGAAGCCTTAACGTTTGAATATAAAATATTGTTTGCATAAGTATTTTACAACATTTTTACAATAAAGGTTGTAGAAGACCCCTTTTTTTTACAATATTTTTAGGATGTGTTGTAGATGAAAAGTTGTAAAAGGGGTTTTTTTTTTCTTCTAGTGCTTGTTAACATACCAAATACTTGGCCATGAAATAAACTATCTACCGCTTCATTTCGTGCCAGCAATAGTTTTGTCACAAGTCCCAGTACATCTTCGTTCCTCCAGGGTATATGGAGTAGATTGAGCTATGTGCTTCAGCCATCAATTCCTGTCGAAGCTCTCCGTTTGGAATATACAGACGATCATCACATCGTAATGTCCCATCGGGATGAATTCTCAATCCCGTCTTCTCTCCTGCTTCGGTCCTCTCTCGAAGTCTTCAGAATCTAGCATCTGTGGGCAATGCTACCTTGATTCTCTCTTCTAATAATGATTGCACTTGAAGATTGGCTAGTGCGCCATCAACTCCGGACAATACGATTTCTATTCCAATCTTTTGCAAGTCTTCCAATATCTCCTTCTGAGTGGTCAATAAATGAGCCATGGGCTTACGGCTTAACGCATCTGTTACAATGTTACCTTGCCCGAATGTAGTGCAACTCGATCTCATAATCCTTCATCTACTCTAGCCATCGACGTTATCGCATGTTCATCTCTTTTTGCATGAAGACATACTTGAGACTTTTATGATCTATACAGATGTCAACCTTTTTGCCATGCAAGTAATGTCTCCAAAGTTTCAGAGCAAAAATGACTACTAGGAGCTCTAGGTCATGGGTTGGATAATTCTTGCACTCTCAACTGCCTCGATGCATATGCTACTACTCGACCATGGTGCATCAAGACGCATCCTAATCCCTTTCTGGATGCATCGTTATAAATCATAAATCCTCCTGGTCCTGATGGAGGTGGGTGTAGTGGTCAAGCGCTTCTTCAATTTATCAAAAGTCGTTTGACACTCATCTTTCCATATAAACTCTTAGTATTTACAAGTCAACTGAGTTATAGGTCCAGTTATCTGAGAGAAATCTTCCATGAACCTTCGGTAATAACCCGCAAGTCTGAGAAAACTTCTCACCTCGGAGGCTGAAGTAGGAACGGACCATGCCTTGACTGCTGAGATTTTCTCCAGATATATACTAATATGCCGTCTCCCATGATGATATGTCCAAGAAACGACACCTTCTCAAGAAAGAAGTTACATTTGTTGAGCTTAGCATAAAGCTGCTCCTTCCTCAAATTTCCAAGACTATTCGCAAATGCTACTCATGCTTTTCGTGTCTCTTTGAGTATATCAAAATATCGTCTATATAGACAACCACGAATTTGTCCAAGTATTGATGGAAGATCTTATTCATGAGATTCATAAAGACCGCTTGAGCATTAGTCAAACCGAATGGCATGACCAAAAACTCGTAGTGCCCATATCTCGATCTGAATGCAATCTTCGGAATATCTTTCTTCCAGACCTTCAACTAATGATAGCTCGATTGCAAGTCAAATTTAGAGAGTATCTTGGCTCCACTCAACTGATCGAATAGACCGTTGATACGTGGCAAGGGGTACTTATTATTCACTGTCACTGCGTTCAAAGCTCTGTAATCTATGCACATGCGCACTGTTCTGTCCTTTTTGGCATGAACATGATGGGTTCTCCCCATGGCGACACACTAGCATAGATACTTCTCTAGTAATTTGTCTATCTACATCTTCATTTCTGCTAACACCTTGGGTGCTAACCGGTACACTCGGGATGAAATAGTTTGGCTCCCGGAATGAGCTCTATAGAGGACTCGATGTCCCTATCAGATGGCAGTCTTGGCAATTCTTCTGGGATACATCTTAGAACTCGGTAATGATAGGATGTTGAGGAATGTCAACCATCTCCATATGAGTCCCTAATGCAGGGGAATCACTACTTTCTTTTGCTCCTCTAACAAACTCGAATTCTGGCTCATTTGGGGGTCTAAAGACAATATTACCCGTGTGACAGTCAAAGGAGGCATAATACTGGCTTAACCAATCCATCCCAAGAACTACATCAAAATTTAGCATATAAAAAAGCCAATAAAAAATCGTGCCTTTATTTCTCTACCACAAATTCCTACACGACAAAGTCTACAAATGCTACTTACAGGTATAATTCCTCCTCTATTGAGAATTCTAATGTTTTGAGATAGTGGTGTAGTAGGAATTTCTAAACCACAAAAACTGTGCCTTTATTTCTTGTAACACCCAGTTTTCTAAAATGAGGGTAATTTTGAAATTTTGTAATTTTAGTCTTTTAAAAATGATATTTAAATCATGATACGATCCTTGATAATTTTAAAATCATTTTTAAACTATTTTAAATCATGACTTATGATTTTGGTGTTTGGCTAGTGTAACCTTAGAGCCTGTTGACCTAGAGCCTAGCCATGTGATTAGGGTATTCATGAATCATTTCTATCTTGAGGGTATTTTAGTCATTTTTGTAATTTTGGGAATTATTTGGAATTATTTAGTATTAATTATAATTATTAGAATTTTTAGTGATTTTTAGTATATTTGATTTGGTGCTATATTTGACTTTGACTAGTGTTGACTTAGGAGACTGTCCTAGAAGCTAACCTAGGTCATGACTATTTGGTTAGGTTATGGAACCCTAGCTTGACCTAAGTTAGTGTTATTTAACTCATTAGAATTTATTTGGGGAATTAGGTTTTGAATTGATTAGGGAATGGCTTGTGATTTCACAGGTCATGACTTATGACTTTAGCCTTAGAGGCCCAACCCAACACTTGTAAGAGCCCTAACCCTAGCCCTGTCCAGCCCATGGCCGGCCAATACTATCCCCCCCCCACTATTTAATGCTCCTAGGAATTAGGGCTAGCCTCCCTTAGATTTACTTGCAAAGTTTTAGAAAGAGGTTAGTCTCCATCTTCTTTAATTCATAGAAATTCCTATTTAATTCTTTTTCCACCCAAACCAATTGTATTAGGTTCTAATTCGTCTGTTCTTGCTGTTTATGTAAGAATATTTTAGAGTTTGGACAATTTGGAGGAGTTTGGCTATCAAGAGGAATACCCCTCTTTAGAGTTTTATTGAGAATTTGACACCTACAGGTAACTCCTTCAAAACCTATTGTAATTGTTGTTATTATTATATTCTAACCTAGATCTAGGTGTCCCCTAGCTAACCCTAGATCTCTGTAGGATTTTATGTCCTATTCGTGTCCCATTTGGACACGTATCAGTCCTTGTTTATAGGTGTTTGACGAAATGCCCCAAAGGGCATTTCGATCTAATTTTAGGAATGTAATTGAATAGGAAGTTAGGTTTTAACCTCGCTTAGGGGTTTCTAGTGCTCTGAGCATGTTTTGGTGTCGTGTCGAGTCGCCACGGACACACGACACGCGGGGGCACGCGCTAGCGCGCGGGCACTGTAGCTGCCCTGCTGCTCGGAGCTGTTTGCGAGCAGCATACGACACTTCGACACATGATACTTGACACACACGAAGGGGCGACCACTGACACCACGTGTATCAAGTGACACGACCCCTCGTGTCGTGTCGGACATGGTATCGTCCGTGCATGGGTAATGCACTGTGCGTATCAGTGCACTGTTGGGCTCTCTGTTTTGATTCAGTTTTAAATAGTTTAAATTGTGTTTTTAATTGTTCATTAGATCCTAATTATGATCTATAATCTATATTAGATTATGTTTACATGTTAGTTAAAGGGTTGGATGGAATTTGGATTCGTATTGGGGATTAATGCCATTCGACTGATAATGCATGATACTTGGTTTTTTTTCCAGAATTTCCTTAATCGTTAATCCCTGTTTTAAGTGATTTTTCTCACTGCTAATTACCCCCACATGATTGTTGGTTCATATTAATGAAGTATTTAAATTCAAATGGGCTTTTGGATGTGTTAATGGAAATTGGACATGTGAATTGATTTCGAAATTGCTGTTAACTGATACATTGTTTTTCAGGTTCCTGAACATGTTATCCTATTCAATTAGATATTTTCATTGTCAAATGTTTTCCACATAACTGTTGTTCATGTTTAGCTTAAAGTTTACATTCGAATTTGGCTTGTTTGTAAAAAAGGGTTTTGGCAATTGGGTGGGATTTCGAAGAATGATGAAACTGGAATTGATTTCCTTTTTACATTACATGAGCTGAATGATTATTGATTTCCATTTCCTTTCCCTTCACATTTCACTGTTTGTTCCCTGTTAACTGAGATTTTATTTCCATTTCATTACACTGTAATAGAACTGATTCCCATCCCTTCCTGTCAACTGTATATTCTTTCCTAAAACCTGAGCATGAATTCCTGTAAACCTGAGTTTGTATTCTTCCTAATAAATTGGAATGAACTGATTTATTCATTTGTTAGCTTTATATGCTTCCTGTCAACAAATAGCTAACTCCTGAGAATGAAGTCTCTGAACAATCATGAACTGATTCTTTTTTCTTAACTATAACTGAATGAGTTTGAATGGTTTGAGTCCTATAACCTGTCAACTACATTTTCCAGTTTTCACATTGTTAGTTAGACTTCACTGATTTTCCTTTAACTGAATTCCTATTAAACCTGAGATTGCTTTTCCTTTAACTGTAACCTGAACTGAATCCCCTTCTTATTTTAACTGTATTTGAATGTTGGGATTCATTCCTACATAATTGTAGTTAAACTGATTTCCTTTCCTTTTTGCAATTGAATTTAGTTTCCTTTAAACTGAGATTGGTCTCCTCCATAATGTAAACTGTTTTCTGTGTTCTATTGGACACTTGTTAGCTCACTGTTTTGCATAACACATGTATCACTTCACTGTTTTTGTCCAGGATATCACTCTCACCCTCACACCCTTCATTTCCCTGTTTTCCTGAAATCACAGCCTCATGCCACGTCTCACACCCTCTTGCACACACATGTCTATCTCTCTCACACACACACACATGGACACATGTATCACTCATTGTTCCTAAATTCTGTACACACTTTCATGTGACAGGTTCAAACCTCACACACATGTCTTCATTCACACATGCCACCACCACATCCCTTTCCTATTTCTCCATGTATATATATTTGTGTAATATATATATATATAATATATGTTTGTAGGTATACCTATATGCTACTGTGTGTTACCATATTATATTAATATGGGTATATATAAATATGTTTGTATAGTATACATATAGTAGCCTATATATTATGTGTATGCTATTATATAATTTAGATAAAAATCAATGTATCCTAAATAAGTTGAGTGTGTTCTTTATATAGAGTAAATATATTATCAATGCATGTATATGTGATATGGTTTGGTTATAGGCATGATATTGCTTAATAGCTAGTCTAGGGCTATTAGCCTATGGATGTGTCTGGTTGTCAGTATAGAGTCTAGTTGGACTTGTGTAGCCTTGTTAGACCTAGAATAGACTAGTTAGACTAGTATAGACTTGTTTGACTTAGGTTTGACCAAGTTGACCTAGTTTAACTTCTAGGGTTGACCAGAGTTGACCAATAGTTGACTTTGGCCAAGATTGACCTAGATTCATGTATAATGCATTGTAGTGCATCTTCTTACCATTCTGGACATGTTATGACTTGTGCTGTTCTAATAGGAGCCAGACACCACTCCTCGGACAGTACTTTCATCTTGGACATTCAGATAGCAGGCGAGTACATTCTCTGATCATTTCATATCCTGCTTAGAATTATTTTTCTGCTTTAAATTACTTTACTTGTTATTGTCACGTTGGTCACACGGATTAGTACTATATGGATCCCTTCTTGAGATGTTATCCCTTCAGGGAGCATCGGGTACTACATGTTATGTGTGTTTCACTTACATGGCGTATCACTATGTTTCATTGGTTCATTGATCACTTGTGACATGTACTCTCATGATCACAGAGTCTTCCTTGAATCCTTATTCCAGTTATTGGGTTTCCTAGAATCCCCATTTATGGGACTACTATATACCACCCTTCGGGGGCCGTTGCATGGAATCATAACATAACCTGGTTGGGTCCTTGTGTATTGATTGGGGTACGGAGGAGTAGAAGTGGACATGTGAATAATATCCAAGTAGTGTAGCATCAGAATCATTCCATAGTGTAGCATCAGAATCATCATATGCCATTTACATGTCTATATTATACTCTGACTCACTAGCCACTGTTAGTTCTCTATGTATAGTAGATATTTCTATTACAGTTCTCTCTCTGTTTACATATTGTATTTCTTTCAGTACATGTATCTTACTTTACTGCATGATTATATTTTCTAACCAGCTATGAACTGTTGAGATGTATTATGCTCGCTCCTGTCCTGACTGGACCTGTTAAAAATATTATAGAGGACGAGGAGGAGGCCTGTGTGGATACCTTCTACGGGGGAGCCCTAGACGACACTTGTGAGCTGGACTCTCAGGAGGACCCAGCTCTAGCTGATGACGTTACCCCCATTGCCTAGACTAGCTTAGTTAGGCTTTATCTTACTTATGTTGTCTTGAGATTAGTTAGTTAGTCTTTATTTCTGTCTTTGAGATCTGGGTTGTATATTCTTTCATATTCAGTAGCTGAGAGTTGTATTTATGGATATTGCTGAGATGTTACCTTAGACTTTTCTGATCATTTGTACTTTCCTTGAGTTCTATATCATATCGTATGCTTCTTCCGTAGTTGTGATTGAGTTCATTTACTGCTATGTCACCCCCATTCGGGGAGTATAAACTGCTTAGAATTATATTGTTAGATGTTGTGACCTAGGACAGTGTTCTACCGCCGAAAATGCGGCGTAGGCTGGACGTACCCACGTCTCGTGCCCTTACTCTAGGGTGCGGGTCGTGACACATTTTTAGTGGTGGCCCATGCAGGTCGAGTTTATGTAGTGGTATTCGAACTAGAGTATCACTACAGCCTGTAGTAGGATTTGGATATTTTTTGGGTACTCAATCACAATAGGAAAACTCTTAATCAGATTCCTTTTATCTAAATTGTTGCTTATTGACTTCCCTTGAATATAAACTGTCCTCCTTTGAATTTTTGCTTCATTCTAAGAAATTGCTTCATGTTTTGATTTGTCTTCATGATGGTTATGAAGACACGATCTCATCGTTTCGGTTCGGGGGATACTATCGAGAGGCTGGCCACCTCTCATCCTGTTCATCAGGGCCTCGAGACCGCAGCTCCTGTTGTGCCGACTCGGGTTGGCATTTCTGTTACATTGGAGGTGCACCTCTGTCTATACAGAGACCTTTTCCCGTCATTCCCAATTTTACTCAGCAGCATCGGTTCATACAGCATCAGCAGCAGACCAGGAGGAACCAGCAGGGGCGAGCTATCGTCAGGACAGTCGAGGATACACAGACCATTGGAGATCTTGCTGCAAGTTCCGTTCTTCTCAATTGCATTCCCGAAATTATCTTTTATAACTACCTTGAAATCCGATTCCATCTGTTCCTTGCTGATTGATTAATATTATCATGTTGTTCTTTTGTTATATTTGTTTTTCTTCAAAAAAAAATTATATGGGCTAGGTCACCTAAATCATGGGATCTAGAATCTTCGATAGTCGTGTTAGTTGGCATAGTGAGGACATGTAGTCAGATTTTGGATGTATTTCTCGGGTATGGGAATTTAAGATTTTCGCCGTCACCTGCGGCAATACGAAAGTTTTAAATACCATGAACCTAGAGATACGTACCTTAGTCAAGGACTCTGTGATTATCGTAGCCTTTCTCACTAGCATGATGAAGACTCTGGACAACATGATTTTGGACAGACGCATATGATTAACAGATTGTATCTTGAGAAGGTTTTAAACATCATACCCTTTTGTTGTTATAAATAACTTAGGAGTAGGGATATTTTAGTTTGTAGAACTTATTCATAGGTAGATCCTTCATAGTATAATGATATGACGACTTGTAGGATGTCTGTACCCTAGAGATGGTAGTTAGCATTGGTATTAGAATAGTAACCTATTGTAGATGATTTCCTGTTATTTATAGTACCAACCAGTTACGTATAGGATGTTAGTATGCCTTGCAGCCTTTATGATTATTATTATTTTTTCCTTACTATTTTTTTCAGTGAGGCACCCTTGACCAGAGCCTGTCCTTGAGTATAGTTGTAGTTTCACCTAAGACTGAGAGGTCTATAAGCATATAGATTACAGAGGGTATTGGCATATGGGATATGGGTTGGTTGTTGCCTATAGGTTATTGTTGTATAGGATTATTGACATGTTGATTAGCCTATATTGGTTCAGTTTTATATTTTATAAAACCCCTAAAATTCTACTATTTTTTTAAAAATAAATTTGGTACTGAATAAATTTTTTATTTTTTGTATTGTACGTCGCGTAGTCGTATTGTACGTTGTGCGCAAACGACGTATTTCGTAATTGCTCGTCGAGTACGAATATGGACGAGCGTACATATTTTTAGAAAAATATTTTAATTTTAATTTTTATAGTTTAAAATAATTTATATAATAAATACTTTGCTATCATACAAAAATTGGTAAGTTTGTCTTTTATTTTAAAGGCCCTTCAACTACTAATAATAAATAATATTTTTATTGTATACTAAAAATATATATTTATGTAAACATTATTTGTGCATACATATATTTTTGTAATTATTTATTAGTTTATTTTAAAATAATAATATAATTTTTGAAATTAATATTATTAGTATTTTAGAAAATATATTTTGAAAATATTGTGGCATTTAAATCTTAATTTAAATTTATGGATTTATTTAAATAGTTAAATATTTACAATTTGATTTATCCCATTTGATTTTTAAGCTAAAATTTTAATTATATTTAAATTGGATTTGATTTGGATTTGGATTATTGAATTAAATTAAATTATAGGTTGAATTATCTATTTTGGGGTTTAAACTATTCTAATCTTTATCCAACTGGGAATTCCCACGTCCTATAAATAGGCAGGTACTCATCCATGTATTTCTATTCTCCAAATTTTCTCCACAAATCTACGTGCATCGTGTCTATGTCCATCCAAATTCTTATTCCATATTTTTGTTACATATACATTGAATCCTCTCCCCCGTGTCGACAATCCCAACACAATCAAATATCCAATCCCAAATCCTAAACCCTAATCCAAATTATGGCCGTCAATTTCTCCGCCACGGCCATCCCCGGTTGACTCGACCCTCGCCGTCGCACCCCATCTCCACCTTTCCCCACCGAGGTTAGCCTCACAACCACCACGACCGTCGCCATCTTTATAACACCAGAACTCACCACCAATCCAGCCTAATAATTTCGGCCTTTCCACTGTCACCGCCCCGTCCACCTGACAACGACCGCTAGATTACCTCGACTCCTCCGCCCGACTTCACCCACGGCCACCCAACGGAACGCCTCCACGACCACGAACTAGATCACCGACACCCTACAGATCCGGACCCCCAACTCCAAGAAACACCCACACCGTTTCCTTCTCTCCCCTGGCTCCGGCCACCTCGGCAAAACCACCGCCGTCGGCCGTTCCCTCCAGAACCACCACCAACCAAAGAAAAGACAAAAAGAAATAATAATAATAATAATAATTAACTAACCGAGCTTCCGCCACCACCATCCGCCGAGCGCTCCCCATGTCCCGCCCGCCGTTAACCCTCGTGTCGTCGACCAACGTCTCGTCGGCGATCCGTCGACCGAGCCACCCCAGCCGTGCGCGACAGCCGAACCACCGCCCATCTCCTCTGCGCCACCGTACCGTCGCAGCGAGCCCGTGACCACCGGGGCAGCCGACCGCCCCTTCCTCTTCCTAACTCCCCGACCATCCGCCTCCGCCCGCTGCTCGCGTGTGTGCCGCCTCCCTCTGTGCGCGCCACCGCGCGGAGCACGGTGGCTAGATCACCTCCGCCCACGGCGGAACCCTCTCCGACGAAACCCTCCATCTCCGGCCAGATCCGCCAAGCCCCGCCGCAATCCCGAGCCTCCACCGCATCCTTGACTCCGGCCGCCGTCCGCGCACACGAGAACCCAGCGCGCCGCCCGAGGCCATCTCTGTCCCCTTCTTCCTTTCGACCTTCAGCCGTCACCGCCGCCCACCGACGAACCGCCTCCTCTCCAGCTCCTTCTTCCCAACCCTCTCTCTAGCTCCTCTCCTTCCCACTGTCTCGCCCGCATCTTTCTCTCTCTCTCTCCCACTCGATTTCCCTCTCTCTGTCTCCTCCCTCCTTTTTCTTTTTCCTAAAACCGAAGAACAGCAGAAGTCAATTGACTGCTGCAGTGTGTTTTTGTTTTGCTGCTGATTTTTATTTTTTTTGTGTTATTTAATTGTTTTTTTGTGTTTTTCTTTTCTCTTCTTCTTTTAGCATATGTTAACTTACTATCATTAGTTTATAAATTGTATTATTATTATTATTATTATTATTATTATTATTATTATTATTATTATTATCATTATAACATTATTATTAGTATTATTATTATTATTATTATTATTATTATTATTATTATTATTATTTTGATGGGTTAAGAGAGATCTGTGAAATTTTGATTTAGCCTTTTGTTTTCTTTTCTTTTCATTATACTTTATTTTAGTAGTAGGTACTAATTAGGATTATATATATAGAGTATTCTTTGGGTTTATTATTATTATTCCTCTATTATTACCATATTTGCTACTATTATTATTATTTCTCTATTATTATCAGTATTACTATTATCATTATTTTATTGTTGTCATTTTTGTAAAAATAAAAACTATTTATTTGATAATATTATTATTTTAGAAACACATTATTTTTTTCTAACCGTTTTCAAGGATAGTTTTCACCAAAAATTTTACTTCAACAAAATTAGGCTTTTTGTCTTAAACTAGTTTTCTAGATTTGTAAATATCTATCAATAACTTTTTCTAGTAAAATATAGTTTACCCTAAATCAAATTTTCCTTTATTTTTAAATATTTATAAAATATTATTTTACTAATAGAAATAGAGCTCCTATCTAAAAACTATTTTAACTAGTATAATTATTTTATTTTTCTCAAGTGTTATAAATAGTTCTCTAAAATCATATATATATTATTATCCATTTTCTTTGATTATCTCCTTTCTATGACCAATCCCGTTATTCCTATTCTTTCGCCAATTTCGAGACTACCTTATGACCACCCTAACTAATTTGACCCTTATGGACCCAATGGAACTGTCCGTGCCACCATCAGAGGTCACCTTGCATAGTTGTTGTACCGAAGTCGTAAATTGTGCCACATTGATCATCGCAGCACACCAGGCGTACTACCAGGCAAGACACCTTGCCATTTGCTGTTTAATTATTTTAGCTCATATTTCATGCATTATTTATTTTCTTTATGCAAGATAAACTGTGATACACAGCATAACCTGTTAGAACTTACTATTCATTTATATTTTTTGCTATGTATTATTTTTCTTACACATTAAACCTAGATTAAGGGACAACCTTGTGTGTTGCATTCATTGGCCTTGACACGTTGTACCACGAAGTTGTGTGTCGCATGTAGAACACGGACATGCGTGACTGGCTGGCCACCGGTACGTATAAGCCGTACGATAGAAATAACCGCTAATAGAATTGCATGCTAGTTTGACTTAGCGGTTATAGAGGTTTACTGTTGTGGATACAACATAATAGGCATTGGGTGGGAAGAACAGTTCCTTAATGTATAGGTCATATATGCACTGCCCTGATTATCGGTTATCTCCAATGGGAGGTACGGTCCTGATAGCTGGTTATCTCCAGTGGGAGGTACGGTCCTGATAGCCGGTTATCTCCAGTGGGAGATACGGTCCTGATTCCTGATATTCCTGATCCGGCCCATGTGTCAAAGGTTTGTTCTTTATTGCATATTCACTATAGTACGGTTAGGTACCCTATTGCATACAATCCTTTATTTATTTGAGCAATATTTATTCAGTTTATATGGCATGATATTATGTGTTTTGTTACGTCCCTCTGAGGACCTGGTTATCTCTCCAGGTGTGTGTTCTTGTCTTTCACAGGTGCTCTAGCTCTAGCTGTGACCATCTCTATTTTATTCGAGGATGATTGTGCTTAGATCGTCTTCGCTTCGCTAGCCAAAATTATTCTTTGTATATCTTGTATTTCTTTTCATAGTTGGTAGTGGATTTGTCTCCGCCCAACTATATGTATCAATGACAATTCATTATCATTATATGACATCTTTTATTCTTATATTTCGTGGATGAGATTAGATTACTCTTGGTTTACTGCATTTTACAGCTTATGTATTCATACGAGGTTTCCATATATTGGAGTATACTTCATATGTATACAGCTGGCATGTCTATGTACCTAGTTCTACGTATTTTGGGACTGGGGCGTTACATATTTTTATGGTGGCCCATGCAGGTCAAGATAAATTGTTTGGTTACTTTACCGTACCAAACATGCCTGCGAATAGGATTAGAAGTCTAGGATCTCATCCACAAACTTGACCTTTTTTCTCGATTCCCTATTCGAACTATCATTCGACTTATCGACTGCATCTTGCTTGATTCCTTTTATCATAGTTCTTATCTTCCCTTCGTGCTTGCTAGAGATTGACCCTACTAGTTAGATGTCCCAAACACCCTTAGTTTAATTCTTTTAAGTTGGGTAGAATGCCTTATGACCTAGCAAACCCTTTGTCCTTGTGACCTATATTAGTAAGTTTACTTAGATTGTAGAATCTAGAAGATCTTAACCCATCTAGACACCCAAAGACTTGGACGAGAAGACTATAGGATGACTATATGAAGACCATCACATGACATGACTTATATTCTTTAGAAGTTTGAACCAATTTATATCTTCTTCCAATCTTAGTCTTCCGTGCCTATGTTTGTACCACCTTGAGTAATGTTGCTACTATAATCTAGTTTTGCAAACTCATCCATTTATCGATTTTGTTCATGACTTATGCTATTGAGCACGCTCACTAACATATTGTCTAATCAGAACCGGTGCATGATGGTCTGATCAACCGAGTGCACTTTGGTTCGCTTTTGTCTATTATTCAACGCGGATGGGGACATAGCTAAACTTGTCTTTTAGAGTCTCATCCGCGACTGTCTTGGTAACTCCATTTAAATTATTCGGTCGCCTTTGAACCACGTATTCGTATTCGATAACGTCTCTTTTGAACTATATTGCTTTCGCCTTCACCTATTTTAGAAGGACGAAGGCGTTATACTAAAACTTCCTCTAGCCTTCCTATCGGCTATGACCATTCTCACTCGATGTTGCTATATCTTCATCCTAAACTACTCGACCCTATCAAGACCCTCTAATCGCTTAATTAAAGTGAATCTATTTTGTTCCCTTAATCGTGACCCTCGTTCATTACCCGTGACCATACCGTATTATTTTTCTATGATCTAGATCGTGATTTCTTACGGCATGATTTTGTTATCGATTTTTCTCCATCGATACCCCCTTGTGTCTTCTCACCCCTACTAAATTCTTAATTTCGAGGAAAAAATTCTTTTAAGTTGGGTAGGATGTAAAACCCCTAAATTTCTACTATTTTTTTAAAAATAAATTTGGTACTGAATTAATTTTTTATTTTTGTATTGTACGTCGCGTAGTCGTATTGTACGTTGTGCGCAAACGACGTATTTCATAATTGCTCGTCGAGTACGAATATGGACGAGCGTACATATTTTTAGAAAAATATTTTAATTTTAATTTTTATAGTTTAAAATAATTTATATAATAAATACTTTGCTATCATACAAAAATTGGTAATTTTGTTCTTTTATTTTAAAGGCCCTTCAACTACTAATAATAAATAATATTTTTATTATATACTAGAAAAATATATTTATGTAAACATTATTTGTGCATACATATATTTTTGTAATTATTTATTAGTTTATTTTAAAATAATAATATAATTTTCGAAATTAATATTATTAGTATTTTAGAAAATATATTTTAAAATTATTGTGGCATTTAAATCTTGATTTAAATTTATGGATTTATCTAAATAGTTAAATATTTGCAATTTGATTTATCCCATTTGATTTTTAAGCTAAAATTTAATTAAATTTAAATTGAATTTGATTTGGATTTGGATTATTGAATTAAATTAAATTATAGGCTGAATTATCTATTTTGGGGTTTAAGCTATTCTAATCTTTATCCAACTGGGAATTTCCACGTCCTATAAATAGGCAGGTACTCATCCATGTATTTCTATTCTCCAAATTTTCTCTACAAATCTACGTGCATCGTGTCTGTGTCCATCCAAATTCTTATTCCATATTTTTGTTATATATACATTGAATCCTCTCCCCCGTGTCGACAATCCCGACACAATCAAATATCTAATCCCAAATCCTAAACCCTAACCCAAATTATGGCCGTCAATTTCTCTGCCACGGCCATCCCCGGTTGACTCGACCCTCGCCGTCGCGACCCCATCTCCACCTTTCTCCACCGAGGTCAGCTACACAACCACCATGACCGTCGCCATCTTCATAACACCAGAACTCACCACCACTCCAGCCTAGTAATTTCGGCCTTTCTACTGTCATCGCCCCATCCACCCGACAACGACCGCTAGATTACCTCGACTCCTCCGCCCGACTTCACCCACGGCCACCCAACGGAACGCCTCCACGACCACGAACTAGATCACCGACACCCCACAGATCCAGACCCCCAACTCTAAGAAACACCCACACCGTTTCCTTCTCTCCCCTGGCTCCGGCCACCTCGGCAAAACCAACGCCGCCGGCCGTTCCCCCCAGAACCACCACCAACCAAAGAAAAGAGAAAAAGAAAAAAATAATAATAATAATTAACTAACCGAGCTTCCGCCACCACCATCTGCCGAGCGCTCCCCATGCACTGCCCGTCGTTAACCCTCGTGTCGTCGACCAGCGTCTCGTCGGCGATCCGTCGACCGAGCCACCCCAGCCGTGTGCGACAGCCGAACCACCGCCCATCTCCTCTGCGCCACCGTACCGTCGCCGCGAGCCCGTGACCACCGGGGCAGCCGACCGCCCCTTCCTCTTCCTAACTCCCCGACCATCCGTCTCCGCCGCTGCTCGCGTGTGCGCCGCCTTCCTCTGTGCGCGCCACTGCACGGATCACGGTGGCTAGATCACCTCCGCCCGCGGCGGAACCCTCTCTGACAAAACCCTCCATCTCCGGCCAGATCCGCCAAGCCCCGCCGCAATCCCGAGCCTCCACCGCGTCCTTGACTCCGGCCGCCGTCCGCGCGCGCGAGAACCCAGCGCGCCGCCCGAGGCCATCTCCGCCCCCTTCTTCCTTTCGACCTTCAGCCGTCACCGCCGCCCGCCGACGAACCGCCTCCTCTCCAGCTCATTCTTCCCAGCCCTCTTTCTAGCTCCTCTCCTTCCCACTCTCTCGCCCGCATCTCCCTCTCTCTCCCACTCGATTTCCCTCTTTCTGTCTTCTCCCTCCTTTCTTTTTTTCCTAAAACCGAAGAACAGCAACAGTCAATTGACTGCTGCAGTGTGTTTTTGTTTTGTTGCTGATTTTTATTTTTTTGTGTTATTTAATTGTTTTTTTGTGTTTTTCTTTTCTCTTCTTCTTTTAGCATATGTTAACTTACTATCATTAGTTTATAAATTGTATTATTATTATTATTATTATCATTATATCATTATTATTATTATTATTATTATTATTATTATTATTATTATTATTACTATTTTGATGGGTTAAGAGAGATCTGTGAAATTTTGATTTAGCCTTTTGTTTTCTTTTCTTTTCATTGTACTTTATTTTAGTAGTAGGTACTAATTAGGATTATATATATAGATTATTCTTTGGGTTTATTATTATTATTCCTCTATTATTACCATATTTGCTACTATTACTACTATTTCTCTATTATTATCAGTGTTACTATTATCATTATTTTATTGTTGTCATTTTTGTAAAAATAAAAACTATTTATTTGATAATATTATTATTTTAGAAACACATTATTTTTTTCTAACCATTTTCAAGGATAGTTTTCACCAAAAATTTCACTTCAACAAAATTAGGCCTTTTGTCTTAAACTAGTTTTCTCGATTTGTAAATATCTATCAATAACTTTTTCTAATAAAATATAGTTTAGCCTAAAATTTTCCTTTATTTTTAAATATTTATAAAATATTATTTTACTAATAGAAATATAGCTCCTATCTAAAAACTATTTTAACTAGTATAATTATTTTCTTTTTCTCAAGTTTATAAATAGTTCTCTAAAACCATATATATATTATTATCCATTTTCTTTTATTCTCTCCTTTCCATGACCAATCTCGTTATTCCTATTCCTTCGCCAATTTCGAGACTACCTTATGACCACCCTAACTAATTTGACCCTTATGGACCCAATAGAACTGTCCGTGCCACCAGCAGAGGTCACCTTGCATAGTTGTTGTACCGAAGTCGCAAATTGTGCCACCTTGATCATCGCAGCACACCAGGCGTACTACAGGCAAGACACCTTGCCATTTGCTGTTTAATTATTTTAGCTCATATTTCATGCATTATTTATTTTCTTTATGCAAAATAAACTGTGATACATAGCATAACCTGTTAGAACTTACTGTTCATTTATATTTTCTGCTATGTATTATTTTTCTTACATATTAAACCTAAATTAAGGGACCACCTTGTGTGTTGCATTCATTGGCCTTGACAAGTTGTACCACGAAGTTGTGTGTCGCATGTAGAACACGGACATGCGTGACTGGCTGGCCACCGGTACGTATAAGCCGTGCGATAGGAATAACCGCCAATAGAATTGCATGCTAGTTTGACTTAGCGGTTATAGAGGTTTACTGTTGTGGATACAACACAATAGGCATTGGGTGGGAAGAACAGTTCCTTAATGTATGGGTCATATATGCACTGCCCTGATTGCCGGTTATCTCCAATGGGAGGTACGGTCCTGATAGCCGGTTATCTCCAGTGGGAGGTACGGTCCTGATAGCTGGTTATCTCCAGTGGGAGATACGGTCCTGATTCCTGATATTCCTGATCCGGCCCATGCGTCAAAGGTTTGTTCTTTATTGCATATTCACTATAGTACGGTTAGGTACCCTATTGCATACAATCCTTTATTTATTTGAGCAATATTTATTCAGTTTATATGGCATGATATTATGTGTCTTGTTACGTCCCTCTGAGGACCTGGTTATCTCTCCAGGTGAGTATTCTTGTCTTTCGCAGGTGCTCTAGCTCTAGCTGTGACCATCTCTATTTCTTCGAGGATGATTTTACTTAGATCGTCTTCGCTTCGCTAGCTAAAATTATTCTTTGTATATCTTGTATTTCTTTTCATAGTTGGTAGTGGATTTATCTCCGCCCAACTATATGTATCAATGACAATTTATTATCATCCTATGACATTTTTTATTCTTATATTTCGTGGATGAGATTAGATTACTCTTGGTTTACTGCATTTTACAGCTTATGTATTCATACGAGATTTCCATATATTGGAGTATACTTCCTATGTATACAGCTGGCATGTCTATGTACCTAGTCCTACGTATTTTGGGACTGGGGCGTTACATATTTTATTTAAGTTCTCTTTGTGTTGAGTTCAATCATGTTGATCAACCTTTATAGGCAGTGTGTAGACCCTTCATTAGAGACCCCTTCCCTTGGTTCATACTATTTCAGGTTGTTCACTGCACTCAAATTTTATTACCTACCATGTTGCATCATAGGTTTCACTGGACCATAGTTCAGGCCCAATTATTGACTCACCAATATAACCATCAACCCCTTATCATATCCTGCACATCTGGAGAGTCAGTATCATGCATATTAGAGGTCTGCACTCATCCTCACTTCTGTGCATGGTGACATACTGCATCTCTTAGCATATTACTTATTGATGGCCTTACAATACCCTTCATTAACCTGCAGTACCTGCCCTATAGTAGAGTTTAAACTTTTTCGTGGGCATGGTCGTTCAGTCTACTTGGACAGTTGTATACATTAGAGTATAATGTGGGTTGTTAATAAGAGTTCTCCCTTGATCATTATTCTGTCCCCTTCATTCTTAGAAACATATGATACCTGGTTAGCCCATCTGTCCAGATACATGTCCAAACCATTCTTTTATTGTTGGTTCAGTCTTCTAAGCCTCTACATGAGCATTAGTTCATTTTTCATGTTTAGGTTTCCCTTCACTTTGACCTTACAAGTGGACCCAAATGTCCTGTCCTTTAGCTCATAATTTCAGTCCCTTTGGCATCATTCCTTTTTGCCTATATTGATGTTTCAGACCATTCATCCTTAGCCTAAATTCTAAGCATCTGTTCAGTCACTTATAAGTTTAGACTACTTTAACCCTTGGTTGATCAGTCATATACATATATAGATGATATACTTAGGATATATGTGATGGGTTGTTGTTCTTGAGCATATATATGTGGTATTGGGATTGGTGTGCTTAGCTTGTAGGTATTTAGTTATGGGCAACTTGATAGGATTGGGAAGTTAAGAGCTAGCCTATTATAGAGTTTTCTTTTGCTAATCTCTAGTTGCCAGCACTAGGTAGCTAGCATAGGTAAAATCCTAAGAAGTTGACCAGCTGATGACCAAGTACTAGGATCTTGAGAAATTGACTAGTGATTGACCCTCGACTATGTTTGACCTAGAAGGGGGTACGATCATCTTAATTTCGAGGACAAATTTTTTATAAGGTGGGTAGGATTGTAACACCCAATTTTCTAAAATGAGGGTAATTTTAAAATTTTGTAATTTTAATCTTTTAACAATGATATTTAAATCATGATATGATCCTTGGTAATTTTAAAATCATTTTTAAACTATTTTAAATCATGACTTATGATTTTGGTGTTTGGCTAGTGTAACCTTAGAGACTGTTGACCTAGAGCCTAGCCATGTGATTAGGGTATTCATGAATCATTTCTATCTTGAGGGTATTTTAGTTATTTTTGTAATTTTGGAAATTATTTGGAATTATTTAGTATTAATTATAATTATTAGAATTTTTAGTGATTTTTAGTATATTTGATTTGGTGCTATATTTGACTTTACCTAGTGTTGACTTAGGAGACTGTCCTAGAAGCTAACCTAGGTCATGACTATTTGGTTAGGTTATGGAACCCTAGCTTGACCTAAGTTAGTGTCATTTAACTCATTAGAATTTATTTGGGGAATTAGGTTTTGAATTGATTATGGAATGGCTTGTGATTTCACAAGTCATGACTTATGACTTTAGCCTTAGAGGCCCAACCCAACACTTGTAAGAGCCCTAACCCTAGCCCTATCCAGCCCATGGCCGGCCAACACTATCCCCCCCTCTATTTAATGCTCCTAGGAATTAGGGCTAGCCTCCCTTAGATTTATTTACAAAGTTTTAGAAAGAGGTTAGTCTCCATCTTCTTTAATTCATAGAAATTCCTATTTAATTCATTTTCCATCCAAACCAATTGCATTAGGTTTTAATTCTTCTGTTCTTGCTGTTTATGTTAGAATATTTCAGAGTTTGGACAATTTGGAGGAGTTTGTCTATCAAGAGGAACACCCCTCTTTGGAGTTTTATTGAGGATTTGACACCTATAGGTAACTCCTTCAAAACCTATTGTAATTGCTGTTATTATTGCATTCTAACCTAGATCTAGGTGTCCCCTAGCTAACCCTAGATCTATGTAGGATTTCGAGTCCTATTCGTGTCCCATTTGGACACGTATCAATCCTTGTTTATAGGTGTTTGACGAAATACCCCAAAGGGCATTTCGATCTGATTTTAGGAATGTAATTGAATAGGAAGTTAGGTTTTAACCTCGCTTAGGGGTTTCTAGTGCTCTGAGCACGTTTTGGTGTCGTGTCGAGTCGCCATGGACACACGAACACGCGGGTGCACGCGAGAGCGCGCGGGCACTGTAGCTGCCCTGCTGCTCGGAGCTGTTTGCGAGCAGCACATGACACTTCGACACATGATACTTGGCACGCACGAAGGGGCGACCACTGACACCACGTGTGTCAAGTGACACGACCCCTCGTGTCGTGTCGGACACGATGTCGCCCGTGCATAGGTAATACACTGTGCGTATCAGTGCACTGTTGGGTTCTCTATTTGATTCAGTTTTAAATTGTGTTTTTAATTGTTCATTAGATCCTAATTATGATCTATAATCTATATTAGATTATGTTTACATGTTAGTTAATGGGTTGGATGGAATTTGGATTCGTATTGGGGATTAATGCCATTCGACTGATAATGTCTGATACTGGGTTTTTTTTTCCAGAATTTCCTTAATCGTTAATCCCTGTTTTAAGTGATTTTTCTCACTGCTAATTACACCCCACATGATTGTTGGTTCATATTAATGAAGTATTTAAATTCAAATGGGCTTTTGGATGTGTTAATGGAAATTGGACATGTGAGTTGATTTTGAAATTATTGTTAACTGATACATTATTTTTCAGGTTCCTGAACATGTTATCCTATTCAAATAGATGTTTTCATTGTCAAATGTTTTCCACATAACTGTTGTTCATGTTTAGCTTAAAGTTTACATTCGAATTTGGCTTGTTTGTAAAAAAGGGTTTTGGCAATTGGGTGGGATTCCGAAGAATGCTGAAACTGGAATTGATTTCCTTTTTACATTACATGAGCTGAATGATTATTGATTTCCATTTCCTTTCCTTTAACATTTCACTGTTTGTTCCCTGTTAACTGAGATTTGATTTCCATTTCATTACACTGTAATAGAACTGATTCCCTTCCCTTCCTGTCAACTGTATATTCTTTCCTAAAACCTGAGCATGAATTCCTATAAACCTGAGTTTGTATTCTTCCTAATAAACCAGAATGAACTGATTTATTCATTGGTTAGCTTTATATGCTTCCTGTCAACAAATAGCTAACTCCTGAGAATGAAGTCTCTGAACAATCATGAACTGATTCCTTTTCCTTAACTATAACTGAATGATTTTGAATGGTTTGAGTCCTATAACCTGTCAACTATATTTTCCAGTTTTCACATTGTTAGTTAGACTTTACTGATTTTCCTTTAACTGAATTCCTATTAAACCTGAGATTGCTTTTCCTTTAACTGTAACCTGAACTGAATCCCCTTCCTATTTTAAATATATTTGAATGTTGGGATTCATTCCTACATAACTATAGTTAAACTGATTTCCTTTCCTTTTTACAATTGTATTTAGTTCCCTTTAAACTGAGATTGGTCTCCTCCATAATGTAAATTGTTTCCTGTATTCTATTGGACACTTGTTAGCTCACTGTTTTGCATAACACATGTATCACTTCACTGTTTTTGTGTCCAGGATATCACTCTCACCCTCACACCCTTCATTTCCCTGTTTTTCTGAAATCACAGCCTCATGCCATGTCTCACACCCTCTTGCACACACATGTCTATCTCTCTCTCACACACACACATGGACACATGTATCACTCATTGTTCCTAAATTCTGTACACACTTTCATGTGACAGGTTCAAGCCTCACACACATGTCTTCATTCACACATGCCACCACCACATCCCTTTCCTATTTCTCCATGTATATATATTTGTCTAATATATATATATATATATATATATATATATATATATATATATATATATATATATATATATAGATAATATATGTTTGTAGGTATACCTATATGCTACTGTGTGTTACCATATTATATTAATATGGGTATATATAAATATGTTTGTATGGTATACATATAGTAGCCTATATATTATGTGTATGCTATTATATAATTTAGATAAAAATCAATGTATCCAAAATAAGTTGAGTGTGTTCTTTATATAGAGTAAATATATTATCAATGCATGTATATGTGATATGGTTTGGTTATAGGCATGATATTGCCTAATAGCTAGTCTAGGGCTCTTAGCCTATGGATGTGTCTGGTTGTCAGTATAGAGTCTAGTTGGACTTGTGTAGCCTTATTAGACCTAGAATAGACTAGTTAGACTAGTATAGACTTGTTTGACTTAGGTTTGACCAAGTTGACCTAGTTTGACTTCTAGGGTTGACCAGAGTTGACCAAGAGTTGACTTTGGCCTAGATTGACCTAGATTCATGTAGAATGCATTGTAGTGCATCTTCTTACCATTCTGGACATGTTATGACTTGTGCTGTTCTAATAGGAGCCAGACACCACTCCTCGGACAGTACTTTCATCTTGGACATTCAGATAGCAGGCGAGTACATTCTCTGATCATTTCATATCTTTCTTAGAATTATTTTCCTGCTTTAAATTACTTTATTTTTTACTGTCACGTTGGTCACACGGATTAGTACTATATAGATCCCTTCTTGAGATGTTATCCCTTCAAGGAGCATCGGGTACTATATGTTCTGTGCGTTTCACTTACATAGCGTATCACTATGCTTCATTGGTTCATTGATCACTTGTGACATGTACTCTTATGATCACAGAGTCTTCCTTGAATCCTTATCCCATTTATTGGGTTTCCTAGAATCCCCATTTATGGGACTACCATGTACCACCCTTCGGGGGCCGTTGCATAGAGTCATAACATAACCTGGTTGGATCCTTGTGTATTGATTGGGGTACGGGGGAGTAGAAGTGGACATGTGAATAATATCCAAGTAGTGTAGCATCATAATCATTCCATAGTGTAGCATCAGAATCATCCTATGCCATTTACATGTCTATATTGTACTCTGACTCACTAGCCACTGTTAGTTCTCTATGTATAGTAGATATTTCTATTACAGTTCTCTCTTTGTTTATATACTGCATTTCTTTCAGTACCTGTATCTTACTTTACTGCATGATTATATTTTCTAACCTGCTATGAACTGTTGAGATGTATTGTGCTCGTTCATGTCCTGACTGGACCTGTTGAAAATATTACAGAGGACGAGGAGGAGGCCTGTGTGGATACCTTCTATGGGGCAGCCCTAGACGACACTTGTGAGGTGGACTCTCAGGAGGACCCAGCTCTAGCTGATGACATTACCCCCCATTGCCTAGACTAGCTTAGTTAGGCTTTATCTTACTTATGTTGTCTTGAGATTAGTTAGTTAGACTTTATTTCTGTCTTTGAGATCTGGGTTGTATATTCTTTCATATTCAGTAGCTGATATTTGTATTTCTGGATATTGCTGAGATGTTACCTTAGACTTTTCTGATCATCTGTACTTTCCTTGAGTTCTGTATCATATTGTACTCTTCTTCCTTAGTTGTGATTGAGTTCATTTACTGTTATGTCACCCCCATTCGGGGAGTATAAACTGCTTAGAATTATATTGTTAGATGTTGTGACCTAGGACAGCATTCTACCGCCGACAATACGGCGTAGGCTGGACGTACCCACGTCTCGTGCCCTTACTCTAGATTGCGGGTCGTGACATTTCTCTACCACAAATTTCTAACCATCGCACGTTTCAGACGTATCAGAGGCCAGCCGACTACGCGAGTCCGTGTCCTACATGTGACTCACAACTCGTGATAAAGCAAGTTTCAAGGCCATATGAGATATACCAATACCTCACATCAACGGGTGGTCATCTAGTACTAAGTCATCGTGCATAAAATAAACAAAAGCAGTAAAACGACTAATGTAGTCGCTCGTACCCAAGTATGACTTGGACGCACAGTGTAATAGAAACATGCAGTATATAAATAAACAGAATAAAATAATAGAAAAAATAAAAATAAATGAACATATATAGTGGCAAGGTATCTTCCGTGGAGTGGTGTGCAGAAATAACAATGTCCAGTCACTTAGATCGTCAGAAACAAAGAGCCATAAAAGTCAACTCCCGTAAATGTCCTCGGATGCTGAAATAAACATTACGAACGTTTTTGGCATAAAATAAATGTCTAAGATCACCTATCCATAAGTCTAATTCTGGGCACAGGGGGAAAATCATAATTTTGGCCAAATCGATGTTCGTCCACTATAAGAAACCAGGGTGTCTTACAACGGTCAAAAACCATTGCAAAAACAATATAACCCGTTGCAAAATCATTCTGCAACAGTTATTGGAACCATTGTAAATTCGAGCATTGCAGATTCCTCTTACAACGGCTATAGAATATTTTTGCAACATTTTTATAAACAGTTGTAAATAACATTTTATGCAACAGATCGCACGTCAATGCATAACGGTTACATAGTGTTGTCAATAATATATTTGGCAACGATTTACAAACCATTGTAAATATTGAGTAAAGTACGATGGTTGATAACTGTTGCCTAAAATATTTCATGCAATGGTTAAAAAAATATTGCGGATAATAGGCAACGGTCAATAAAAAATATTATTTTTTACCTCCATTGGGGCTCGAACTCCCAACCTCCTGGATCACATGCCTCCGCTCCACCACTAGGCTACAAGCTTATTTGTATATAAATACTTATATATATAATATATGTACTTATATCATTTTCATCAATTGAAGCTTTTAGATCGATGTTAAATATATTATCTAATATTTTTTGTTAGCGAACAAGAAAACCAATTAATACGAGTAATTCTAATGATTAAATCCATATTGTGTACAAATAAAATTTAAGTTGGACATTGAATTTGCAATGACTATAAACAAACGGTTTCAAGATAAATATTTTTAATAGTTGTTTATTCTTTTGAAAATGGTTATCATAAACGTTGTTATTAAACAAACAAAATTACAACTGGTAGCATTAATTGTTGCCCAATCATTACAAATAATAAGCCCACTCACAACAGGTTTTAAAAAATTGTTGCACAACGGTTACTAACAATGAGCCTTTTTATAAGGCTTTATGTAATCGTTGCAAAATATTAATAAATTGTAACAAATACTTAAAACCCTTGCATAACCATTGCCCATTCAACTCGCATTGACAACACTTCCATAAAATTGTTGCTTGACCATTGTAAAAGAGAAAAACGTCTAGCAAGTGTTTATGAACTGTTGTAAAATATGTATTAAGCAATGGTTAATCTATAACCATTGCAAATATATTTAATTTAGAAATAATTATTTCAACCGTTACGTAACTATTGCAAATTATAGTTCTAGCAACATTCATAAAAGTGTTGCACTAAAACCGTTGCAAAATAGAGGTATTTTTTGTAGTGGCCATTGGACCCACTTTGCACCGAAAAGCGTATCAATACCTACGGTCTATAAAATTATCAAATTATATGTCTACGGGTTGGATTTGATGACACAAACTCAACTTATGTCCAAAGTTGGTTTCTGGTGAGCCGTGCACAATTTCGTTCGTTGCATCGGATCGTGGGCCCGGTAAAATAGCGTTCCGGTCAACCTTCTCTGAATCGGACCAAACTTGGATCACAAGACCAGAAAAAAATACGAGCCTAATGGCGTAAGTTTCTTGTTGAGATGACGAACGTGCATGATGTTGTAGGCTAGTTTACAAACAGATCGATACGGGATATCTCGACCGATGCGTCTCGATTCGTCGCGCACACATAGTAAAATTGAGTTTCGTCGAATCTCACACGTTAGCGAAGTTGATTTGCACCTTTCTATGATTTCAGTTTGTGACCACGTCGGCCGGTTTGTCTTGGCACATGTCGTATTGAAATTTTTTTTCTTCTGTTTTTTAAAACTATATTGATTTTTGAAATCAGTTTTCACGAGCACGGTTGATGAAATCAAATTCTGTAAAAAGGGGCTCAAAGCCCTATAGCTTAACTTCGGGTCTGTTTATATAGAATTCAAATATTCTACACATCCGGTCCTTACTGTGGCTTCTAAGTTGGGTGTTTAGGCAGTTTCTAAATGTTTTTAAAAATAGTTTTTTGTCGAGTTTCGCCTCGATTTATCGGGCGATTCATTTGGAAACTCCAAATCTAATTATTGGGGATCCTAAAGCATCATATAGGGTTTCCAAAAATGTTTACGAAAATAAGAAACGACTAAGTATAGAGAGAGAAATTCGATTAAAAAGAGGGGTACTCGCTGTGTGTCAAAACATGGCACGTGCTTTGTTCTTATTGGGTTTAGGTGTCTCCCCGGCGGTGCTTTGGCCGACGGCAGTGTGCAGGCTGTCGGGAAGGGGCATATAGACGTCGAGGAGGCAGACTTAAGAAATTTTTTGATAGAGTTTTTCTTCTCCAAACTTTCGATACAGCCGCATATAACATGCGGGTTTAAATCTGATTTAAGTTCTATTTAAATTGAATTTAGGATTAAGATTGGTGTAGTCTAATGGGGATTTAGATTTAAACCACCCAGATTTACTCTGGTATTAAACCGCCAAGAATTTAAACCAAAAAAATAAAAAATTTCTCTCTAGTACTACTCAGATCAGGGGTCGGGTATTTAAAGGAATTCTTGTTTCACGAGAAGACAACATCTCGTGAGAATTTGGTGTGTGTGTTTTGGTTTTGTTTTTTATTCTTTTATATATATATATATATATATATATATATATATATATATATATATATATATAGAGAGAGAGAGAGAGAGAGAATGAGGGAGGTGAGGTGCCACCCTATGGAGGGTGTCTACTTGTCACCCCCCACATGCTATCATCATGCACCCATGTGCTTGATGATAGCATGGGGGGGTGACAAGTAGACACCCTCCCATGAGGTGCCACATTACCTCTCTTATTCTCTATAGAGGATGAGGGAGGTGAGGTGCCACCCTATGGAGGGTGTCTACTTGTCAATTCTTATCAAACTCTTCTCGATGCAGATTTATATGACGGCGGCTTGCTCTCCCCCTTAAAGCGTGATTAGAAAAATTGAAGGGATCCTTAATTGCTTCTTCTGGGGTCAACAGGATAGCTAAAACCAAGGATTGATTGGGAGTTCATAGTCTTGCGGAGACGGTA
>JANAVB010022597.1:32520712-32670712 GCA_029216955.1 Iris pallida
AGTATCTTGAACACCTTCCTAGAGTGTGTCGATGGAGGCCATCCCAGCTGGAAACCAAAAATTGGCAAACACTGGCTTCCATTCGTGAAGTATTAGATAGTTTGGTGCCAGAAGAGGTACTAATTTTTGACTAACTTTTTCATGTTGATTTTGTTTTGTTGTTAACTGTTTTCCTACAGATTTTTTGGAATCCATACCGGGATTTACGTGAGCTGAATCGTGAGGTCCAACCAGTTTCTTTATTTTATGGCATGATCACATGCCATGAAATTACGGAGCCGTACATGCCCGATAGAGTACTTCGTCAGTTTGGCTTCGTACAAACTGTGCCGAAGCGCACACTACGGCTGTTGCAGCCTCCGCGCGGAACCTAACCTTTAAGTTACAAACCGACGGAATTCGACTGGGTGACCGACTTTTACTCGGAGTGGTAACGACATGTACTTCGGGAATCTGAAAGACGACCGGTCACCCTGATGGCCGACTGCAGCGAGGACTACATGCAGTACTTCCTGGGGGTCGGACATCCTAAGTTGTCGAACCCTACCAACCCGGGTCCCGTGGCCGTCGGAGCAATTGGAGCTCTTTCATCCAAAAACGTCTTGTATGCTGGGTTGGTGAGGATGGTGAGTTCCGTATTTGTAATAAGACTGAGATTTCTATGTTTGTAGACTTAATTCATTTTTCCTTTTATTTTTAGTCTTAAAGGGTGAAGGAATTGGCGCAGACACTCCGGAGAGGTTGCCAAAGTGACAGTTGTGTCGCGGTCGCCAACGAGCTTGATCGCATCGACGACGTGGTCGACTTCTCCTTCATGAACAATAGGGAGTCTCGTTCAAAGGCCCGGCATGATATGTAGATAGATTTTGATATTTTTCATGTTTCAAACTTAAGTTGGATGTGGAATAGTTACGTACTTGTGATGAATTATTGAGGATATTTTGGTTGTTTGAAACTTAATTTGGATGTGGAATGTTCGAGACTAAGTAGTTGTGATGAATTATTGTAGTTGTGATGAATTTATTGTAGTTGGATTATTGAGTTTTTGTGATGAATCTTAAGTTGTGAAGATTTATTGGACATTATGTACTTGTGATAAATTGTTCTTTTTAATGTACAGAGTATCTGTATCAGGACTGCCACCATCCTGACAGTCCTACTTCAGTGTAGGACTGCCATGGGTGTGGCAGACCTAACTTTGAAACTCTGTGATGATTTCATTCACACATGAAATCATCACAGAGTATTAGACTTAGGACTGCCACACCCATGGCAGTCCTACACTGAAGTAGGATTGCCAGGGTGGTGGCAGTCCTAACTAAAACTTGCTGTAATAGCAAGTTTTAGTTAGGACTGCCACCATCCTGGCAGTCCTACTTTAGTGTAGGACTGCCATGGGTGTGGCAGTCCTAACTTTGAAACTCTGTGATGATTTCATTCACACATGAAATCATCACAGAGTATTAGACTTAGGACTGCCACAACCATGGCAGTCCTACACTGAAGTAGGACTGCCACCACCCTGGTAGTCCTACTTCAGTGTAGGACTGCCAAGGGTGTGGCAGTCCTAACTTTAAAACTCTGTGATGATTTCATTCACACATGAAAATCATCACAGAGTATTAGACTTAGGACTGCCACACCCATGGTAGTCCTACACTGAAGTAGGACTGCCAGGTTGGTGGCAGTCCTAACTAACAACAAGTTTTAGTTAGGACTGCCATCATCCTGGCAGTCCTACTTCAGTGTAAGACTGCCATGGGTGTGACAGTCCTGATACTGATACTCTGTGGCAGAGTTTCTCAAACTGAAATGCTGTGACAGTGAACACATATAACACAGGTACACTCATATAACACAGATAACACACAGGTAAGCACATGTAACACAGGTAGCACACAGGTAACCACATATGACAAAGATAGCACACAGGTAGGTACATATAACACATGTAGGCATATATAACACAGGTAGGCACAGGTAAACACATATAACTCAAAATTTACTCCATATATATTAGTGGGCTTCATATTTCACTGTATACAAAAGTGGTCCTACATATACAAAATGACAAACTGTAAATATATCTATACTTAGTCGATTTCAACATCGTAGTGGTCAGCAGGTAAGTCTCTTGGCTCCTCAATCTTCAACAACTTCTTACAATGGTTGATCTGATCAACGAAAGGTGTGGTCCAAGCGATGGCTTCGACCGGTACTCATTTGTACCAAACTGTTGATGGTGGAGGAATCGGAGAATGAGCGATCATCTTTAGTATAACGAAGTGATCCCCAATCAGACCTATAGTACATAGGTTAGACACTCCGTAGTCCGTCGAAGGAGCGCACATCAGAAAGAATGTATTGTTAATATCTGGCGAGATAAGTACAATAGGTATCATGTACCTATTAGCAAATAAATTGCCGGCAGACGGGACTGACATGTAGTGGTCTGTCCCGGTAACACTGTCGGTGCAAGGGATACTTAACAACAAACTTGCAACCATTTTTTCGCTTAGGATGCGGGAGTAGAATGGAAGACGAGTATCTAACTCCTCGTACAGCTCCTGCCTCACCCGTCTCCATCCGTCTTTGTCATCATAACCAAGATGCCTTGCAAGGGCATGAAATCTGTAATGGCCATCACTGGGGACATCGATAATAGACCAAATGTAACTTCGAAGTGCAGGTTAAAATTTGTCAATATACAAACTCGTTGTTTGGCTTACAACTGTATCTTTTCTTGGGAGGTCCATTTTCTCCATTTTTCGGCGAACAACAAGCTTGCCCTTCCGTACAGGCGAAGGTTGCTGTAAGCTTCGTTCAACATGCTCAAAGGACGATAGATCTCTCTTAGTCGACTCCAGCCTTCTCTTCTGTGAACAAGTCAATCTTGTTTGAGGCCTGCCTTTAGGATTGAAAACAACGGACGGCTCATGCATTCTAGTAGTCATCGGACATACAATTTCTTGGATTTTAAGCTCAACAGACATCCGTTCCGCTCCTACTGAGGCACACCACCTTGCGTGGAGAAGTTTTACTTGTAGCAAAGAGAAGAAATCATCGTCCGTCTTCACCAGGGGCATCATAGACAACTGCCTCCAACGTTGATCGACAGCATCTACTGGAATAGGTATGAATTCACGGCGATATTCATTAATCTGATGTGCACAAGGGAGGCCCAGTGTATGTCGATATACACACTCGCAAGCCTCGGGATAAAGTCCGACAAACTTTGACCTTTCAATCTCATCAGCTATTAAGGCCAACGCCTTGTGAGATACCATGCGCATTAAAGCATCTAAGAGTACTTCTTTCTATGCTCATGCTTGACTATATTCAAACTCATCTCAAATAATGCCTTAATTTTATTCACCGTCCGGTCTACTGATAAATGTATAGCTTGCCAAACAGAGACGAAGTTGTCGAGAGATGATTTTAGGTGCCTCTTCAATAAAGAGTGTGCTCCTTCGACACGGTTGGTAGTTGTCGTGCCGTAATGCTTCACCACATTCGACCAGGCTAAGACGAATTATTCTTTGTGCGGTTCAAGCCATGTATCTTTGATGTAAGAAATGCATGCCGGCTCCCTCGCCTCCCATTTTTGCTTGAACAAGTACCATGCGTCGTCGTAACTGGCAATCGTAGATGCTCGCTACACACAATTCCAATCATTGTAGAATTCGTCAAAAATCTGCATGTCGATTTTACCATCCTCCTTCCGAAACATCAACTTACATTGGGCTTGAATATTACGATTGACATGCCAAGTGCATAGAAATGTATCCGCTTGAGGAAAAATAATGCGAATAGCATTAATTAGGGGATACTCTCTGTCGATAACAAATACTGACGGCTCTGTATGACCAGTGTAAAGTGTTTTCAGTTTCTCCAACGCCCATGTGTAGTATTCAAGTTTCTCACTCTTCATGAAGTAAAATGCCGCTGGAAATATTTTTCAAGTAGAGGTGAACCCGACAACATGAAAGAGAGGCATCTTGAACTTATTTGTCTTGTACGTACAATCAAGGACTAACACGTCGGTAAAAGATCTGGCCAAATTTGTGCAATCAGGATGAGCCCAAAAGATTGATAATACTTCATTACTCTGGGGATGTCTTCTATGGAACTCAAATGATTATCAGCAAGCAACTTGAGGAGGAGGATCTCGAGGAGGAGGATCTCGAGGAGGAGGAGCTCGCCAGAGGGGGAGGGAGTCGCCGGGGGAGAGGGGGTCGCCGGGGGGGAGGGCACTGACAGAGGGGGAGGGAGTCGCCGGGGGGGTGGGGGGGAAAATTAAAAGTTTCGTAAGTTTTCGAGTGAGAGTGAGGGGGAAAGAAGGCAGCGGCGTGTCCTAAGTAAAATAACTTAGCGACGTCACATGTTCACGTCGCTAAACGTCGCAAAAATGGCGACATATACTTATAATTTATCGCTGAACGTCGCTATTCAGCGACGTAGGAAACTCCTGTCGCAGAACGTCGCTAGGCAGCGACGTTTTGCGACGTGTTTATAAAGTTGTCGCTAATAGCGACGTCATTTCTTGCCGTCGCTAAATTACGTCGCTATTAGATGATATTTTAGTAGTGAACATAATGATTATCGGCAAGCAACTTGAGCACTTCTTTCATAGCCATTCTTGATTTCGTCCGGACAGCGTTTGAAGAAGCTAGGGCGTTGTATATTGACTTCATTGTAGACATGTTCTTCTCATCTTCATGTCGTATGACAGAATATATTTGTCTCGGTGCAACTCCGGAGGTGGACAAGTCTTCGACTATCTTCTTCTCCGTATTGTTCGTCAGTCCGACATACGGATGACCCAATAATGTCTCGGCAATCTCATGGTTGTGGGTTCCATTCTTCACTTCTACAGTCCATTTTCCTTCTTCTTCGTTTCTAATATGTATCGTGAATGGACAACCACATTTTCTCGTTCCAACATTTCTTCTTGGAACTTTACTTTGGATAACTGTGTTTTTTTTGTGCGTTCTAAACACACCACCTCTTTCACTAGAACAATGTTGTTTTCCCGTCCGACATCTCGACACCAATGTACCGCACCCTCGCTTGATTCAAAATATAGATCGGTCCAAAATAAATGGGCTACATTGACTGCAATTGGAGTCGGTACCGCAAAATCGGAAGATCTCAAGTCCTACAATAAAACTTAAAGGTTAGTACAATTAGACAACATCCTAAAGCAAATAGGTTTCATAGATTAGGACCGTGCATAAAATTGGTGTCCATAAATAGCAAATTGTGTTAATAGAAAGACCGTCTTTTGTACAGCAATTGGTGTTAATAAATTTCAAACATCTTTACTGACTAAAACTCTGCATTCAGGTATCATAAACTAGGACTGCCAGAGTGGTGGCAGTCTTTCTTCTATGAAGGACTGCCACCACTCTGGCAGTCCTAGTCTATGATCTGGACTGCCAGAGTGTTGGCAGTCCTCTGTGTCACAGCATGAATTTTAACCCGATGACAAGTTCAAATGTAGTTACCAAGAGGGCTTCCGATGCATCAAAGTTGTCTTCGGACGTTGCGGAAACGTGTTCTTCGGACGTGGCGGGAACATTTGATAATCCCGGTTGATCCATGTTCAATATTTTTCTACATTTAACACATAATTCAACTTTTATATGTAAAATTTTTGTTTAAAATATGAAACATATTTTAGTTCGATGACTTACCAATAAATTGGAGAAGTCAATGACCTAAAGTTGAGGGAGAGAACAATTTGCAAAAAATATAGGAAGAAAAGAAAAGATTTAGGGTTTAAATTCTTTGACCTAAGAGAAGGAGAGAAGAAAATAGTTGAGGGAGAAAAGAAAAGAGAAGGAGAGAGAAAATGAAAAGAAAAATTGGTATTTATAGGTTTGCTTGGACTAGCCCCTAGCAAAAAATTTTGATGACAAACTTGTAATATTCTTGAACTATTTTAGGCTGGCCCCTAGCAAAAAGGGTGGTGCCCTTAGAAAAAAAAACTTTTTTTTTGAAAGGAAACTTCATTCATAACATTAAACAGAAAGAAAGTTCATGTCATTGCAGACATGAGAGGAAATACATGTAGGTATCTCTTCGAAAGAGTGTAGACAGTGAGAAGAGTTTGAGGACATTGCTTCAATAGCAAAGGAATGAGCACATATATTTGCACTCCTCGGTACATAAGAAAAGCAAATATTAAGATCCGATTCTTTTGATTTTCTTGCATCTGCTATGGTATGACGAACCCGCCATAGTGGAAGAGTATCAGAGCTTTCAACTGCCTCTATAAGGGGTAAGCAGTCACCTTAGAAAAAACCTTGATAAATGATAGGTGCACAGAGAATTTAAATCCAATTGAAATTATTATCTTCTCAGTAAAACAAATATATTTAATAAGCCAAATCAAAATATATTATTCTCTTTTCATCCTCAAATCCCATCCGTCTTTATCATATTTGGCAGCTAAATTATATATGGAGACGTCGTCTCTTTCATCTCTTTCCTACTTTCCTAATCTCCCATTTCACCTCCGCGTACTCTGCGTAGTGAACCTGACAAATCACAGCTACTCTCGACACCGAGCAGTTTAGTACATCGTGCGTCGAGCTGTTCGTTGTTCCGAGCGCCCATCGAACCATCAGCCACCGGGCCCGACGTCGTGGACATCACCAGGTTCGACGACTCACATTGTGCCAACGTTTGCCGACGACTGTGGGTACACTCAAGTTTAGTTGAACGCGCTGGCAACTCAAACAACCAGCACGCGTGCACATTCTACACACGTCGACCAAACAATTTGCGACCGAGCCTTCGAATTCTCTGTCGACCTCACTATCAAAGTAGGCTACTACTTAAGAGCCAGGTAAGCCTTAAAAATTTTCCTTTTCCCGCACTGGTCATTTTCTTCTTTACGGAAGAAGTAGACATCAGCTATGCATAAATAAACCATAACCCATAACCACTGTAAGTATATGGCTCATCACCTTTTGTCTCTTCTCTGAACTACAAAATAAATTAAGCTTTACAAACAAACCCTTCCTATTGAGCTTTACAAACAAATCCTTCACATTGTTGGAAATATAAGCTTGAGAGTTACAAGTTTTAAATAAAGATAAGAAACATCATATGTTATATGTCATGTTCATATGCATGACAAGTTTTATTTCGGTTTCCTCATTTTCTATTTAACTTATATCTTTAATAAACATGTAACTTATGCAAATACATATGCTATATAAGAGCATCATCTAGTACACTTTATCATCAAGAAAAGATCAATAAACTTTATTCCACTTCATAATATTTTGAGCATCCTCTTCTAGTGTTTTAGAAACAAGAGAATACATCCCACTACAAAAATATTGGTATTTAGCGACGGACAATTCCGTCGCTAAAAACGTATTTTCCGTCGCTAAACCTATTTACCGACGGATTACCGATGGAAACATGACGTCGATAAACATAACGTTGCTATAACAAAAACGTCGATAATTCGTCGCTATAGCGACGGATTTCCGACGGAATTACCGACGAAATATAACGACGGATTAGCAACAAATTTTAAACGTCGGTAACCACAGCGACATATTAGCGACGGACTACCGACATTTTTTAGTGAGCTAAAATACTAAATTTTCCAGAAGCTCAGCGACGAAAATTTCTGTCGCTGACTCGTCTGATACGGTTTTGGTATCAGACAGAAGCGCAGTGACGAAAATTTTCGTCGCTGAGTAGTCGCTAACGTAAATTTTTTTTTTAATTTTTCGTCGCTAATCTTTAAAAAAACAGTCGCTAGCCTGGAAAATTTCCAGTTTTCCGTCGCTAATTCGTCGCTGGTTAGTCGCTAAGCTTTTTATTTTTACCAGATTAAATTATTCCAGCTTTGCTCAAACCTGTGAATATAGATGTACATTACATTTAAATGATATACATTAAATATAACCCCAATATATAAAAAAATTAATCCAAGCATATCGATCAAACACGTCAAATAGTCAAATACGTTCAGTAATACATAAAGCCATCCAACAGTCGCAATATAGTACATATACAAATCCGTCCAACAGTCAAATGATACAAACATGTCCAACAGTTGCAATATAGTACAAATACATAAATATGTTCAATAATACATAAATTTATCGATCAAAACCCCCTAAAGTTCATACAAACTCATCATCAAATACAAACAAAAAATAAAAAAACTCAAACTGATAGTGGATGTAAGCCCCTAAATTTAGGGCTTATTTTTTTAATTTTATAAATCAATTATTAAATAGATATTACTATTTGATTTAATGCTCTTTACCGTGACTTGGATTTCTAGAGCATCAGGGATGCCAGTCTCTGGAAATTTCCTTCTTGAAGTTTGTAGTAGACGAGATTATCTTCATGTTGATATATCGTGTCCCACTCGAACTTGTTCCCTTGTACTCTTTTTGCTTCGCACAAGTTCGGGTCAATTTAGACCATTTTAATTATTAATTGAATTCCCACTCTTTTCCTTGATCATCGTTTGCACGTTACCGTGACTTTTAATTTAGGAGCACCAGACCAGTCGTTTTCTCATAACCAACTTCTCATTAATGATCTACTCGAGACGCTCTTCACCCATGACCTTCGTGTCCCACTTAGACACTCCATTTTGTGCTCTATTTCCTTCGCACAACTTTTGGGTCAATTTAGGCCAATTAATTATCTACCGTAATTTGTGACCCGACTTCCAATTTAATTTCGGGACCCGACATCGACCCAACCTAGTCGACCCCAAATAGGGACATGGCTCCCATGAAGCCTACTACCCGCCTGACACTGGTGTCCCAATTATTTGAGCCCCCACATGCTACTTATTTACCCATGATTTTAAATACCCATTTTAATTCAATTATTGCCTCATGTCCGATTTTGGCCGACCCGGCTTGACCGAACCCGAACCCAAGCTCCATATTGTTCTCTCGTGACTGCCCAAGTACCCCACATAATTTCTCTATTTTTTCCTATTTTGAAATATCTTTCTCTCCACTTTACAAATATCTATATATATATAAATATCCCATTTTTCTTATCTTATAGATATATACATATATATATATATATATATATATATATATATATATATATATATATATATATATATATATATATATATATATATATATATATATATATTAATGTCTCTCTCTAAAAATATCTCTCTCACTCACTCTCCCCCATACATTACAGCTAACCCCCCTTCACGTACGAGCACCAGCACACCCATCACCTCTTCTTCATCATCATTATTTTCTTCTTCTTCTTCATTTTCTTTTCTTTATCATCTCTACACATACCATCATCATCCTCAACATCACCTCCACCACCACTGAGCTCCACAACCACCTCCACCAGCCCCACGACCACCCTCTCGAGCTCCTCCTCGGCCTCCACTTCTTCCTCCTCTCATTCTCTTCTTCTTCATCATAACCATCACCATCATCTACAACCGCCACCACCACCTTTTCCCTTCCCATCCTTCTTTCTCCCCCTCTCTGGGCTGCCGCCGCCGCCTGGCTGCGCCACCGTCGTGCCGTCGTGAGGCAGCAACCGCAGCAGCAGCTGCGACAGGCAGCAGTAGCGCTAGTAGCCGCGTGCAGCCCCGGCCACCGCCGCCGCATGGTCGGCCGCCCCCACGCCAGCGAGCCCCCAGGCCGGGCGCACACCCCCGCACCCCTATATGGCGGCCACAGTCCTCCGGGATGCGCCGTCTAGGCGATTTCAGCATTTTTCTTGGAGTTCCGTCGACGCGCACGCGGAGAAAGTTTCAGAATTCGTGCTTCGAGGCAGCAACTTCACGTCGATTTTCTGGACAATCCGACCGTTGGATCGGTGATTTCTTTACTCCGTCTCAATCTCGGTATATAGCTCTCCACTCCCCTCAATTTTTGTCCATTATTTTCGTCGTTTGGTACATCAAAACTGGCCACCAAGTTGACATTTTAATTTAAACTGTTTTTTGACAGTTTCGTGGAGCCGACTTCGCCAGCTCATAACTCCGCCGTCGCAGCTCCGTCTGGCACGCTACCAGTTCTTGTTCATAGTTGGTATAACCCTCTTCCTTCCCCCTTTAGATTTTATTTCAGTTTGAGCTTGTTAGGTCGGTCGAATTCGATGCCAAAGTTGGCCGTTCGAATTCTTAGTATTGCACTTGTAAAAATTTATTTTTGAACCCGGGACTCCGGATTCAATTTTTGACACCACCAGTAGACTCGTGGCGTCGCTCTGGCATGTTTTCATATAAAGTTTGTTAGATTTGGAGGACGTGGGCCCTGGCACGCATTTCGGTACAAAGCGGGCCCCACAGTCCGGGTCAACGGGACTTTTTGACGCCGGCTCATCGGAATCCAATTCCGAATATACCGTTGAGTTCGTATCGTCATTCTGGACTCGTTGACATATAATTTGTTAGGTTTTAGTGGACATTGGTTTCGGCACGCAATTTGGTACAAGTCGGATACCAATATCCGGGTCAACGTATTATTCTGAGTTCGGCTCATCGAAATCCAATTCCGGATATACCGTTGAGTTCGTATCGTCATTCTGGACTCGTTGACATATAATTTGCTGAGTTTTGAGGACATTGGCTCCGACACGCTTTTTCGTGCAAATCGGTTTCCAATGTCCGGGTCAACGGACCAATTTGAGATCGGGTCATCGGAATCCAATTCCGGAGATACCGTTGAGTTCGTATCGTCATTTTGGATTTGTGGACATATAATTTGTTAGATTTTGTGCACTTTTATTCTGGCACATTTTTTGGTGCAAAGCGGGTCCGATATAGACACTGTTTTGACCCAAAATTACTTTTTTGCCCCTGTGTCCAAATTGGACTTATGGGCAGGCTATTCTAGCTGATTTGACCATTCTGAACACGTTGGTAATGGTTGTTTAACCATCCGACAACATCTGTAGGTTTCACCCTATTATTATAATCTTTCTCCTTTTGTGGTATTTTGAGATTCTATCGATTCCAGTGATTTCACAACCGCTGAAATTGAATGTGTTGACCCTGTACATGTTTATAGAGACTACCTTTGACCTAATTTGACCATGGTTGACTACTTTGACTGAACGTCGAAGTAGAGTCAACATTTGACCTAGATTAGACTAGTTTTGACCTTGGTTGACCATAGTTGACTTTTTTGACCAAAAGTCAACCGTAGCCTACAATTGACCAGAACTTGACCGAAGTTGACCAGTCGACCCAAAGTCAACTGTTAGTCAACGTTAGTCAAGTTTGACCTAGGGTTGACCTAGGGTTGACTAGAGTTGACCAGTTGACCAAAGTCAACTGTAAGTCAACCATTGACTTAGATTGATCTAGTTGACTTGCTTTGACTTGCCTTAACCCAGTTTGACTTAGTATGACTTGATTTTACTTCCAAACCCTTATATTGATACATTATTCTACCTATAGGTCCTCGAGGCACTGTTCTTGGACCAGTTGACATATTCCACCAGATCACAGGCGAGTACATTCTCTGATAATATTTCTGTTTTATGATATCGTCTATATTTCTTGTATTTAGTGTAGATACCCTTGTTCTCTTGACACATTGTTCGCACGGATTGGTATTTCTCTGGATCCTGTCATGAGATGTTATTCCTCGCTTTCCTTGGTATATTTTGTGCAAGTCTTTCTTGTTCCTTGTGCATTGTATAGACACGATTCCTGCGAAGGCTAGCTACCCTCTCGGAGAATCGCGTGTCATGATGTGTCATGGTTGGATCCACTATACTAGTCGGGGACGGGGAGTATTAGTGTAGATGTGTGGTCATTATCGGCCTTCTTTATTCTTGTAGACCTTGAATGATACCAATCCTACACTCCACGTAGGATTGGCTGATCAGTAGACCTTGTGCAGACCCAAGCCGGCCACATGTTCTAGCTAGTACTCACACACCTAGATAGATGATTCTTGATTCTTGTACATGCCATAATCAGTTTACTTGTCTTGTTCTAGCTCTAGATTTACAGCTTACCTTACCATGATACTCACATATACATTTCATGATTTCTTGTATATTCTCTCTATTTACTACTACATTTTCAATATCGTCTAATTAGAACTGTTATTTGAGATTTGTGCTCGTTCCATTCTGACTGGATATGTTGACAAAATTTTAGGAGTAGTTGTGTCCTCAGTATTGGACTTCATGATGTTGCTAGCTGAGGTGAATCTTACTATTCTTCTATGTGAGTTGCCTGATAGTTATCCTTACTTAGTCTTGTTGTTCCTTCTTTATTTTTCTGTCTTATGATCCTTGTAGATTCTAGTTGTTCTAGTGATATTGTTATTATTTCTTGTCTTATCTTTCTTAGTTTTCGTGATGTGACATGAGTACTTTTCTAGTTATGGATCTTTACGATAGTAGTTAGTATAGTATACTTGACAGCGCTCTACCGCCAATACTGCGACATAGGCTGGGCGTGGCCCACGTATTCGTACCCGTATATTCGGGTGCGGATCATGACACATTTTTAGTGGTGGCCCATGCAGGTCAGTCTTTGCTATTAATGCGAAGTCGTGGTAGTACTTGAGCTTATCTGTACTACTGCGAGCCTGCCCTAGGATTAAGGTTGAGTCATAGAATATTTTAGGATTTTGGAACTCAGTCACATATTAGGAACTCTTGGTAGATTCCAGGGATGACCCCTGGGAATCTTATTTCGAACTTTTCGAAACTTTTTTCCATTCATTCATGTCCGTCCTGATTTCTAAAATATTTGTCTGTATCAAACTTTATTCTTTCTTGGAATGAGTTTGTGGACCCACAGAGGAAGCTATAAGTTAAACTTATATATCTTTTAGATTGAGACGGGAATATGATTTGCCAGTCTCATATCAGGTTGAGATTGTTTTAGATTATATTCCAATGATTTCCTTTATCTTGACCTATATCGTACCTTTGGGACTTCTCCTGAAAACTTTTCTTAAATCCTGTCTCGAAATCTGTTCTGCTAGTTTTCATTACTTATCCTTGATTCGTCGTTGAATTTTGAATCTTGATGTTCGTTCGTCGTTGACTTTAACTTTGTATCTAGGATCAGTTTTTATGAATTGAGTTAAGATATTCTGATAAACATATTCGATGAAAACAATAAATGTCTACTTTATTTATGGAGTTTAGAATTTATTGCAGTCATACTAGCTAGCACGACAGGGACGTGGAGCCTGATGTTGGTTATACTATCCTAGTTATGAAATTTGGATTTTCTTGCAGCCATACCGGTTGGCGTGGTAAGAATTCCAGATGACATGATTTAGGGTGTATACCTTAGTTATGGTCTCCATCGTTATTGTAGCTATGCTTACTGGCGTGGCAAAAATTCTGGCAATATAATTTCAGGAAGACGTGTATGGTTATCAGACTGTATCTTAAATCGGATCACTTCGTCATGACCGGATGGGCAAGAACAAATTCTTATCATTATCCTTCCCCGTCTTGGTTAACTCTGTCTATCTACAGCAACAATTAGGATTTTCTCAACATGATTGTTGTGTTCCATCTTTCTATGATTTGACTAAACTCTTCTTCACTAGCCTCTTGAATAATTCTTCTTGTCCTTTCCGGTAATTGTTGAAAATGCCTCATGGATTGATTCGGGGGAAGTTCAAAAAGTAATTTATCCTTGTATTACGGAATCGGGAGTTTGCATCCAGAGAAATACTGGCGAGGCATGACTTCGGATAACGGCATCATGGTTAAATATGCTTTTTTGAATTCTACTTGGACCACTCCCTAACCATTTTGACTAACATCTTCTTCTTTATTTTGCAAAAAAAATTGTTTGGAAATATTTCACGGATATTAGCCAAGTTAAGTTCAGGAACCTATATTATCTGGCGTGGCAGCTGTGCGCTGCAGCCATCCGTCGTGTTGTGGAACAAGGAAGTTAATCGCAGCTAGATGCACACTAGCACGATAGTAACTTCATGTGACATAATTATGGAGGTATATGGTTCTTGAGTTTTACTTCGACTACGTCCTATGTATTTTGTTTGGCCTCGTACTATTCTTGGAAATATTTCGATAATCTTTCCTGTCTAGCTTGACCCATACCTTGTCTGAATATTAATATGGATTGTTAAACCCAGTCTTAGGCCCTGTTACCTTCTATTTTGATGATTGGATAGCCAGACCTAGTTAACAGATTCTGTAGTGTAACTATAATATGTTATTATGTGTGATTGTGATAAGTATATTTTTTCTAGGGATTTATTGGGCTAAGCTTATAGGACAGATACGACTGACTGGTTATAGTGGACTTAGAAAACCATTAAGGATGATTAGTTTGATAGTATAGATTGATAATAAGGTATCTAAGTCGGAGTAATGAAATATTATATTTTATGACTACGGATTAAGGACTAGAATCTTGTGCTTAGGTTCGAGGGTTGAGCATTATAGGACTTTAATGACTAAGTGATTATTGGTTATCTATAAGCCATTTACTTATGATTGGAGGATAGATCGATATGTAGAATGAAATAGAAGGAGATAACATTGCGTGCAAGATCGGAAGATAGCAGGAACAAAACATGGACATATGTACATAGGTAATAAAATAATTCGGTAAATGAATTAAGAGTTTGAATTTGAGGGTTTATATTCAGGAGTTCATGAGTAAAATAGAGAAGGCTCAATGCCAGAAATAAGTTTTGAAGGTATAATTTCATGGAGCTGGTGATTAATAGGATAAGGATACTTAGGACGGGATAAGGAAACAAACAAATTGCTTTTGAGATTGGAATTTTGGCTGATGGCCAATCATTGTGATATATATATACGTATCTCGAGGATGACCTATATTTTAGAGTATATGTAAATGTTCTTATTGATATGAAGTTTCTAAGGGGTAAATAGACATGGTTTTTATGGAAGAAGCTTGATGAACCTGAACCAAAATACCAGTAGAGAGAAACAACATAGGTGATCACAAAGGTAGCAGATTGAGTACTGTACCCATAGCAGTTGCATGTTTTAGCTTGACCTATAGGATGATTTTAATTTCAAGGACGCAATTTTTATAAGGTGGGTAGGATTGTAAGCCCCTGAATTTAGGGCTTATTTTTTTAATTTTATAAATCAATTATTGCAATAGATATTATTATTTGTTTATTATTTGATTTAATGCTCTTTACCGTGACTTGGATTTCTAGAGCATCAGGGATGCCAGTCTCTGGAAACTTCCTTCTTGAAGTTTGTAGTAGACGAGATTATCTTCATGTTGATATATCGTGTCCCACTCGAACTTGTTCCCTTGTACTCTTTTGCTTCGCGCAAGTTCGGATCAATTTAGACCATTTTAATTATTAATTGAATTCCCAATCTTTTCCTTGATCATCGTTTGCACGTTACCATGACTTTTAATTTAGGAGCACCAGACTAGTCGTTTTCTCAGAACCAACTTCTCATGAATGATCTACTCGAGACGCTCTTCACCCATGACCTTCGTGTCCCACTTAGACACTCCATTTTGTGCTCCATTTCCTTCGCACAACTTTTGGGTCAATTTAGGCCAATTAATTATCTACCATAATTTGTGACCTGACTTCCAATTTAATTTCGGGACCCGACATCGACCCAACCTAATCGACCCCAAATAGGGGCATGGCCCCCATGAAGCCTACTACCCGCCTGACACTGGTGTCCCATTTATTTGAGCCCCCACATGCTACTTATTTACCCATAATTTTAAATACCCATTTTAATTCAATTATTGCCTCCTGTCCGATTTTGGCCGACCCGGCTCGACCGAACCCGAACTCAAGCTCCATATTGTTCTCTCGTGACTGCCCAAGTACCCCACATAATTTTTTTATTTTTTTCCCATTTGAAAATATCTTTCTCTCTCCACTTTACAAATATCTCTATATATATAAATATCCTATTTTCCTTATCTTATATATATACATATATATATATATATATATATATTTTTTTTTTTATATACATATATATATATATATATATATATATATATATATATATATATATATATATATGTTAGCCTAATGATTATATCATATTTTTGAATCTGGCTAATCAATTAAGTTTAACATAATGATGTCACTAATATTCATGTAATCATTATCATGTTGCTACTTAAACTTAGCATTGTCCTAATATTAGCATTGCTCTAAATATAAAAGTATTATATTGTTCTGTTTTTCTAACATGTATTTGTAGACATGCTGTAAGCATGATCAAACATGATCAAACCAGGACATATGCAATGGAGAATTATTGATGGGCCAAAGACGACGTTATACAAGAAGATTTTCCTGAACCGCCTAACGACCTTTCCAGATCTATTTATCTTTGGACGACCGCCATCAAGGAAAAATGCGTCTTCAAGTCTGCTCAAATATTTGAAGAAAGGCGTCATCAAAGGGCTCTTGGTTTTCCTATTTTTATCAATATATTTTTCATATTTATTGAGTCTAGGAATACTATGTACACTGCATCGTTCTGGCAAATAGGCTACCCAAGAAACGTTTTCAAAATACCCTTTCATTTTGAAAACAAGCCTACTTACAAAAGCCCAAACTACTTTCTAATTGTTTGACTTTTCAAAAAGCCCAAAAACCAGTTTGCAAAAACCTAACAGAACCCTAGCAGAACTCGGCCCGAATTCGGCCAGAGTTCGGCCAGAGTTTGGTTAGTGAACGTTGCTTTTTGAACTTGGTCTTCCTGCAGTTACGGATCCCACCGAGATTTTCTCATAGAGTTCTGTCCGAATTCTGCCCGAATTCTGCCTTTGGAAAAAATATAAATAGAGAAGAATTTCGATCATTTCAACTCACTCATTCAATTTCATATCTCTTCTCTATAAGCCTACTACTTCTTCCAAAGTGTTCTGAGCTTTCATTTTCAAATCCCAAGCCAGTTACAATCCTCTAGTCGATTTGCCAGTGCGGTACGGTCTAGAAGTTTAAGAGTGGTTGTAATCGGAGGCTTGATTGAAGGTACACACTTCATAATTGAAGTTGGTCGAGTACTTCGGATCAAAGCTCGCGTTGTAGAAGTTGCAAGAACTTCGGATTAAAACTTGTGGTGATTTTTCATAGTGGATTCAACTGGAAGCTAGAGTTCTTCCGACTGGACTAGTCCTCACAAGAGGAAAACCAGTATACATCCTTGTATTTGCGTCTGCTCTTTACTCTCTACTTTTTATTTACATATCTGTGATATATTATCTGTGATCTTGTTGCTAACATTTTTTAAATAGTTAATTTCTGCTGCCTACTCTATTCATCCTCCCTCTAGAGTATTGCGCTTTACAACTCGTTCCTACAATCGGTCCTACAATTGGTATCAGAGCGGGTTCTCTTTATAGAGGTAATATACTCTGATCCCAATTGTTCCCACAATTGGTATCAGAGCGGGTTCTCTTTATAGAGGTAATATACTATGATCCTAATTGTTTCCACAATTGGTATCAGAGCCAGTGCTGCAACTAGAGGTAATATATTCTGATCCCAATTGTTCCTACAATTGGTATCAGAGCGGGTGCTTTGTATATAGATATTGCTGCTCATACCAATTGCTCCTACAATTGGTATCAGAGCCAGGTTATACAGGTAAAGCGAGGTAATATTGTTATTATATAACTGCTGTTACATAGATCACTATATCACATATGGTAAGTATGTACTTCACAGCTGAAGAGCAATCCTCAAATAGGCTCCCACTATTTGATGGTACAAATTACACTTATTAGAAAACACGGATGAGCTTCTATCTGAAGTCTCTAGATTTTGACTTAAGGTCAATTGTTGTCAATGGCTACAAAAAGCCTACTATCACTTCTATTCTCACATCCTCTATAATCAATAAGCCTTATTATAGTTACACGGAGGAAGAGAAGTAGTTAGCTAGCCTTGATGCAAAATCTATACATATATTTTATTGTGCTGTAGACACAAATGTATTTAATCTTATTAATACTTGCACAACATCTCATAAAATTTGGAAAGTTCTTGAAGCTACTTATGAGTGCAGGTATGAAAGCAAAGCTAGCAACTCTAGAGAGAAGGATAGTCTTCATAATGATATAAATATGTACATGATGGAAATGGAATTTAAGGTACGACACAATCCCTTATACGAAGAAGAGCTTGTATGTGACAATTGCAAGAAGACAGGCCACATCTAAGACGATTGTACTACTGCTAGAAAGGAGAGTCACTATGAAGAAAGATCATCATCTCACAATCACACTAGCACGAGCATATGGTGTGAAAGCGATGCAAGCGATTCCACAGAAGAAGAGAGACCTCATCAAGCTGCAAATTTATGCTCAATGGCATTATCTAACGAGGTACAAAGTAATTCTTTTTCTGAAGATAGTGAATTTTCTTATGATGATTTATCTGATGCTTTCAGTGATCTGTTAGAAGAACACAAGAAAGTATTAGATAAGTATAAGCAAGCTAGAAAGGATATTCTATCCTATAAGCGTGAGAATGAGAAGCTTACTTGCTTATTGAATGCTGCTAGAGATACTTCTACTTCTGATAATTCTACTGAGATATCCACACTTGAGTTTAGATTGCATGAGGCACTTGATTGCATTGAGAAAAGCACTCAAGAAAATGCTAAGCTTAAGGAGGAACTAGAATCAGAAAAGAAGAAGTATTCTATTACTTCATGTAGAATTGATGCTCGTTCTGCTAAGTATGATGAGATCTGTGCTAACTCTAAAAAGTTAGAGATTAGACTGGGAAAGCAGGTAGTACAACCTACGACTCAGTCTAACACAAGATACTTAGCACATCACAAAGTCACCCATGTCAGATCTTTTAGAAAGGAAGCAAGCAAAGCTAAAGCTTCACATAACCATGCTTTCTATTACAAGTGTCCACGCACATCATATCACACTACTGCACGTTCTCATACTGCTGTGCATAGTACTAATGTTAATTCTTTCTGTCATTATTGTGGTTTGAATGGACATGTTTCTAATTATTGTCAGATTAGAAAACTAGTTGATATGAACTTGTGCAAATGGATTCCCAAAGCTAACAAATGTGGATCCAAGTATTGGATACCAAAGTCTTCACCTAATATTGCAGGTGAAGCTTCTCATATCAAATAGAACCATGGAACATGTTGGTGATTGCAAAGCTACAAAGGTCATCTTCCATACAATTGCACCAACAGAAGTGTGGTCACTAGAACCACTTCGGTAACATGCTTTCTAATTAGTTCTTAATATCTAGCATGTTCTTATTGATTTCTTACTATTAGCTTTCATTGATGTCTTTTAAATTATTTATTGTTTGAATCAATGTGAGACATAATCCTAGCATGACTAGCTATTTAGCTTAAATGTTTAGTTCACACTATATAGTGTTTACTTTTTACTAGTGTGACATATTTATCTATGTATGCTCTTTATTTTTGTTTTATTCTTGAAGCATGCATACCACTCTAGTCTACAGGAGCTTTTGTTTTTGGTTTATGCTTTTGACTCTTCATCTTTAATATTTTTAATGGTCACTTCTTACCAATTTGTCTTTAACATATCGTATTTGCTTTGATCATTATTTTGTAAGTATGTATGTTTAGCACAAGTCTCCTATTTACTTGAAAAGTATATACATATACTTTTATGTTAACCTTGTGCTTGCATAATATATTCATTATTGATTCTCATATTTTATTGTGATTAACTTCTTATGAATCAATCAAATCTTTGTCTGATAAGCATATTTATGCATATTTTTGATCTTGTGATATTTTTTATGCTTATTAAGGATACATGAATAATTTATTTTTATTTATATATTGCTCAGGTTTCTTATATTTTTGTATAAATATCTTTATGGGGATATATGAGTTTAAGTTCAAGTTCTATATTATATTATTTTGAAAAGTAGTTTTTAAACTTGTGCTTATCTCATATTTAAGCTATTTATTTCTTTGGTCAAATTCATGTACTTCTCTTTATTAGCTTCTTCCTCAAAGCCTCTTTTAATGATGTATGTTTTTCTTAGCTTTTTGGTTAACATTTTGGATACATGATATTTTTTTAATATCTTGATCTTGATAAACCATTCCTTGGGTATTTACTTTTAGGGATTCTGGATTTTGACGATGTTCGATGATACTACATATATTCTTTTTAATCTAAGTTCTTAAGAGTAGAAATCATTTTGAGAACAAACCGAAAGGGTCCTTTCTGTCATACAGGTGTAAATAGCCTGAAGCGACACGGTGCACTAGTCTTCGGACTACCGTTATCTGGGAACCGGCCCCTACAGCTAACCCGAAGTGATCAATACTTTATAGACTTAAGATTTATTAGGGTGTACTTGTAACTATCGTCTAGTTATGGATCCAAGGTACTGAACCCAGTCCCCTAAATTCCAGAAAACATCAGCATATCTAGGTCCTACATTTTGATTTACAAATATTTTATATTTTATTGTTACCCAATAATTTTGTAGCACATATGGATAAATGTAATTGATATATCTTATACTGTATGCTACATTGTTCTAAGATTTTTTTTCAAGTCCATAGAATATAATTGATTTCATATTGCACTAATTCTTCTTAAATTCTCGGTTATTAAAGAAGAGATTTATTTTGGGTACAAGCCTACAAAGGGTCTGTCTGTCACCACGACTACGGTCGAAGCGAAGCGGTACTTAAGTATTCCTCGGTGAACCTCCGTTAGCTGGAACAGTACCTCTACAGCCAACCCAAGATTGATCAACGCTTTATAAACTAAAGATTTATTGAGATCTAGTTGTAATTATTATTTGATGGATTTTTGAATTTTAGATTTGATGGATAATATTCTCTCTTTATATTTTTACAAAAGGTAGCATATGTTGATCTATCTTGTCGATTGTGAGATTCTATAGCATAGATCAATTTATGTCATCTTTTGACTTATACGATTATTCATCATACTAATTTGAAATATCTTTTGATTGTTTTATTTTTAAATGTTCATTTAATGAATATTTCTTTTGTCTAAAGATGAGTGTTTTTTTGTATTCGTGACTACTCATTGAATATTATGGTATTGTGATTTCATCTTTAGCTTGTGTAATATTCGTAATATTAATGATTTTGAGCTTTATATTATTATCTTCTTATTCAAGTTACTTGCTGTCTATAACAGTAATTCTTTGCAGGGGAGAAGTCAAGCAAATTGAATCTCTCTCAAAGCGTTTCTTTTCTTTAACCTCACGGTTGTCAGGTGGACACCGTGCTAAGGCTTTAAAAGGGAAGAAATGAACTTTGATAAGAAGACCTAATATTTTTGAATTAGTTTTCTATTTCTGGAAATATGTCTCTGAATTTTATTTTTAAAATTTTATCTATATTATTATTTTTGGATATTGCTATGTAAAGGTGAAGCAGTTAATTGTTTCAAATCAATTATCCCCTTGACATGCCATATATCTAGAATACACTTTTCTTTGGACATTTATCTAGTTATGTTTTTCAAAATGGATTTATTTATGTTTTATGGATTCTATTATGGAAATTGTTTTCGTAATCGAATCGTCAGCTTTTAGTCTGAGGACTAAATGGACGCATTCGAACATTTATTAAGACAGCTTTTCGTAATAAATTCTGTATTTTTTAATTTTTTTTTTGATTTTTGATTTATTGAATCTGTCATGTACTCAAATGTTCTTATTAAAGACAGTTTTCAAAATCTTTTAATATCTTGAATCTTTTTTTTATGTATTGAATACATATTTTGTTCATCTTTAAGCATTTATTCATTGGATATTTCTGTTATTTGCCTAAAGATGATATTTGTTTTGAGTTTAGAATTTTATATGCATTTGATCAAAGGAAAAAAAGATGCATATTTTGGATATTCCTTAGATCTTGTGATTATTTATTTTATTTATTTTATCTATTTTATGCATATAAATTATTTTTTAACTATATACGCATATTTTAAGGTGGAGCAAATTAATTGTTTCAATTTTTTATGCCCTTAGTATGTGGTATACCTAGTTCATCATGGACATATATTCTTTTACTTAAAATATTTTGTTGAGTTGTTCATGATATTTAGATTTATATTTTATGAGAGAATATATAATTATTATTATTTATTTTTAATTCTCTCATTCGAGTTTCTAAAATTTATTTTGCCAAATATATTTAACTATCTTTATTGATAATCCTTTTGAGTTTAAATTGATTTGGCATTTCTTATTGAGATTTTATCTCAAATTTCATGATTATCTATATTTAGACTGATCATACTTTGCGGGGGAGCATTCAAGTCGACTGAATTTCTCCTTCTCAAGTATTTTGTCTTCATTACCTTCATGTTTATCTGATGAATATATATCATGCTAAGGTAATTGAATTCAAATACATGAACTTTGGTATAGATTCTGCATAGATTCTACTATATTTATTTTAATTTCTTTTTCGATGATTATACTCTTTATGGAATTGATTCACTAATTTGTATGGGCAAATTATGAATCATATTTTTTTTGTGATCATTGTTAAAAGTCTCATTATATTTTTGATTTTTTTATATATATTGATAGATTTTTTTTTTGTCAAATGACATTCAAAACATATTTCATTTTTGGATTTCTAGTTGGTAAACTATTTATTGATTGATTTCAATGTTTTTTTTTAGTTCAACCAACTATTTTGACAAGTTTTTCTACTATTGTTATGCAATTTTATAAACTTGTTACACTGTTCTCCTAATCCTTGATCATGGTTATTTTTGCTTTCCTCCTTTACTTATGCTTGAGTTCATTTTAGCTCTAATTACGGGGGAGCTTATTTTTGATCATGTCAAAGGGGGAGAAATAAGTTTAAGTGCGGAGAAATAAGTTTAAGTTAGCATACAATATTCTAGTATTATGTGTTTATTAGTGATACATGCATCTATTGTATATATATTAAACTTAAAGGATTTGCCATAATAAAAAAGGGGGAGATTGTTAGCCCAATGATTATATCATGTTTTTGAATCTGGCTAATCAATTAAGTTTAACATAATGATGTCACTAATATTCATGTAATCATTATCATGTTGCTACTTAAACTTAGCATTGTCCTAATATTAGCATTGCTCTAAATGTTCTATATTATATTGCTATAGAAGTATTATATTGCTCTGTTTGTCTAACATGTATTTGTAGACATGCTGTAAGCATGATCAAACATGATCAAACCAGGACATATGTAATGGAGAATTATTGATGGGCCAAAGACGGCGTTATACAAGAAGATTTCTCTGAACCGCCTAACGACCTTTTCAGATCTATTTATCTTTGGACGACCGCCATCAAGGAAAAAGGCGTCTTCAAGTCTGCTCAAATATTTGAAGAAAGACGTCATCAAAGGGCTCTTGGTTTTCCTATTTTTATCAATGTATTTTTCATATTTATTGAGTCTAGGAATACGATGTACACTGCATCGTACTGGCAAATAGGCTACCCAAGAAACGTTTTCAAAATACCCTTTCATTTTGAAAACAAGCCCACTTACAAAAGCCCAAACTACTTCCTAACTGTTTGACTTTTCAAAAAGCCCAAAAACCAGTTTGCAAAAACCTAACAGAACCCTAGCAGAACTCGGCCCGAATTTGGCCAGAGTTCGGCCAGAGTTCGGTTAGTGAACGTTGCTTTTTGAACTTGGTCTTCTTGTAGTTACAGATCCCACCGAGATTTTCTCATAGAGTTCTGTCCAAATTCTGCCCGAATTCTGTCAGAATTCTGCCTTTGAAAAACTATAAATAGAGAAAGATTTCGATCATTTCAACTCACTCCTTCACTTTCATATCTCTTCTCTATAAGCCTACTACTTCTTCCAAAGTGTTCTGAGCTTTCACTTTCAAATCCCAAGCCAGTTACAATCCTCTAGTCGATTTGCCAGTGCGGTCCGGTCTAGAAGTTTCAGAGTGGTTGTAATCGGAGGCTTGATTGAAGGTACACACTTCACAATTGAAGTTGGTCGAGTACTTCGGATCAAAGCTCGCGTTGTAGAAGTTGCAAGAACTTCGGATGAAAACTTGTGGTGATTTTCCATAGTAGATTCAACTGGAAGCTAGAGTTCTTCCGACTGGACTAGTCCTCACAAGAGGGAAACCAGTATACATCCTTGTGTTTGTGTCTACTCTTTACTCTCTACTTTTCATTTACATATCTGTGATCTTGTTGCTAATATTTTTTAAATAGTTAATTTCTGTTGTCTACTCTATTCACCCCCCTCTAGAGTATTGCGCTTTACAACTCGATCCTACAATCGGTCCTACAATATATATATATATATATATATATATATATATATATATATATATATATATATATATATATATGTCTCTCTCTAATAATATCTCTCTCACTCTCTCTCCCCACACATTACAGCTAACCCCCTCCTTCACGTACGAGCACCAGCACACCCATCACCTCTTCTTCATCATCATTTTCCTCTTCTTCTTCTTCTTTATTTTCTTTTCTTCATCATCTCTACATATACCATCATCATCCTCAACATCACCTCCACCACCACTGAGCTCCACATCCACCTCCACTAGCCCCACGACCACCCTCTCAAGCTCCTTCTCGGCCTCCACTTCTTCCTCCTCCCATTCTCTTCTTCTTCATCATAACCATCACCATCATCTACAACCGCCACCACCACATTTTTCCTTCTCTTTCTCCTTCCTCTTCCTTACTGGGCTGTCGCCGCCGCCTGGCTGCGCCACCGTACGCGCCGCCGCGAGGCAGCAACCGCAGCAGCAGCTGCGACAGGCAGCAGCAGTAACGCTAGTAGCCGCGCGCGCACTGGCTGGCCGCGCGCCGCCCCGGCCACCGCCTCCGCATGGCCAGCCGCCCCAACTCCAGCGAGCCCCCACGCCGGGCGCACTCCCCCGCACCCCTATATGGCGGCCACCGTCCTCCGGGACGCGCCGTCTAGGCGATTTCAGCATTTTTCTCGGAGTTCCGTCGACGCGCGCGCGGAGAAAGTTTCAGAATTCGTGCTTCGAGGCAGCGACTTCGTATCGATTTTCTGGACAATCAGACTGTTGGATCAGCAATTTCTTTGCTCCGTCTCAATCTCGGTATATAGCTCTCCACTTCCCTCAATTTTCGTCCGTTAATTTCGTCGTTTGATACATCAAAACTGGCCACCAAGTTGACGTTTTAATTTAAACTATTTTTGGACAGTTTCGTTGAGCCGACTTCGCCAGCTCATAACTCCGCCGTTGCAGCTCCGTCTGGCGTGCTACAAGTTCCTGTGCGCAGCTGGTATAACCCTCTTCCTTCCTCCATTAGATTTCATTTCAGTTTGAGCTTGTTAGGTCGGTCGAATTCGACGCCAAAGTTGGCCGTTCGAATTCCTAGTGTTGCACTTATAAAATTTTATTTTTGAACCCGGGACTCCGGATTCAATTTTTGACACCACCAGTAGACTCGTGGCGTCGTTCTGGCATGTTTTCATATAAAGTTTTTTAGATTTGGAGGACATGGGCCCTGGCACGCATTTCGGTACAAAACGGGCCCAACAGTCCGGGTCAACGGGACTTTTTGACGCCGGCTCATCGGAATCCAATTCCGGATATATCGTTGAGTTCATATCGTCATTCTGGACTCGTTGACATATACTTTGCTAGGTTTTAGTGGACATTGGTTTCGACACGCATTTCGGTGCAAGTCGGATTCCAATATCCTGGTCAACGTGTCATTTTGAGTTCGGCTCATCGGAATCCAATTCCGGATATACCGTTGAGTTCGTATCGTCATTCTGGACTCGTTGACATATAATTTGCTTAGTTTTGAGGACATTGGCTCCGACACGCTTTTTCGTGCAAATCGGTTTCCAAAGTCCGCGTCAACGGACCAATTTGAGATCGGGTCATCAGAATCCAATTTCGGAGATACCGTTGAGTTCGTATCGTCATTTTAAATTTGTGGACATATAATTTATTAAGTTTTGTGCACTTTTATTCTGGCACATTTTTCGGTGCAAAGCGGGTCCGACACGGACACCGTTTTGACCCGAAATTACCTTTTCGCCCCTGTGTCCAAATTGGACTTATGGGCAGGCTATTCTAGCTGATTTGACCATTCTGGATACGTTGGTAATGGTTGTTTCACCATCCGACAGCATCTGTAGATTTTACCCTATTATTATAATCTTTCTCCTTTTGTGGTATTTTGAGATCCATCGATTCCAGTGATTTCACAACCACTGAAATTGAATGTGTTGACCCTGTACATGTTTATAGAGACTACCTTTGACCCAATTTGACCATGGTTGACTACTTTGACTGAACGTCGAAGTAGAGTCAACATTTGACCTAGATTAGACTAGTTTTGACCTTGGTTGACCACAGTTGACTTTTTTGACCAAAAGTCAACCGAAAGTCAACCGTAGCCTAAAATTGACCAGAACTTGACCGAAGTTGACCAGTCGACCCAAAGTCAACTGTTAGTCAACGTTAGTCAAGTTTGACCTAGGGTTGACCTAGGGTTGACTAGAGTTGACCAGTTGACCAAAGTCAACTGTAAGTCAACCATTGACTTAGATTGATCTAGTTGACTTGCTTTGACTTGCCTTAACCCAGTTTGACTTAGTATGACTTGATTTTACTTCCAAACCCTTATATTGATACAGTATTCTACCTATAGGTCCTCGAGGCACTGTTCTTGGACCAGTTGACGTATTCCACCAGATCACAGGCGAGTACATTCTCTGATAATATTTCTGTTTTATGATATCGTCTATGTTTCTTGTATTTAGTGTAGATACCCTTGTTCTCTTGACACATTGTTCGCACGGATTGGTATTTCTCTGGATCCCGTCATGAGATGTTATTCCTCGCTTTCCTTGGTATATCTTGTGCAAGTCTTTCTTGTTCCTTGTGCATTGTATAGACACGATTCCTGCGAAGGCTAGCTACCCTCTCGGAGAATCGCGTGTTATGATGTGTCATGGTTGGATCCACTATACTAGTCGGGGACGGGGAGTATTAGTGTAGATGTGTGGTCATTATCGGCCTTTTTTATTCTTGTAGACCTTGAATGATACCAATCCTACACTCCACGTAGGATTGGCTGATCAGTAGACCTTGTGCAGACCCAAGCCGGCCACATGTTCTAGCTAGTACTCACACACCTAGATAGATGATTCTTGATTCTTGTACATGCCATGATCAGTTTACTTGCCTTGTTCTAGCTCTAGATTTACAGCTTACCTTGCCATGATACTCACATGTACATTTCATGATTTCTTGTATATTCTCTCTATTTACTGCTACATTTTCAATATCGTCTAATTAGAACTGTTATTTGAGATTTGTGCTCGTTCCATCCTGACTGGATATGTTGACAAAATTTTAGGAGTAGTTGTGCCCTCAGTATTGGACTTCATGATGTTGCTAGCTGAGGTGGATCTTACTATTCTTCTATGTGAGTTGCCTGGTAGTTATCCTTAGTTAGTCTTGTTGTTCCTTCTTTATTTTCCTGTCTTATGATCCTTGTAGATTCTAGTTGTTCTAGTGATATTGTTATTATTTCTTGTCTTATCTTTCTTAATTTTCGTGATGTGACATGAGTACATTTCTAGTTATGGATCTTTAGATATAGTAGTTAGTATAGTATACTTGACAGCGCTCTACCGCCGATACTGCGGAGTAGGCTGGACGTGGCCCACGTATTCGTACCCGTATATCCGGGTGCGGGTCGTGACAGTGGAGGAGGTGGCGCAGGCATAGCCGCCCGTCCGCATGAATATAACTGCCCCAGGACCAAAGTGATGATCCGCTGTACGTCCTGGACAGGAACGTCTAGAAGAGTCGGCGGCACGACAAGATGCACTGTGGTCGGAGGAGGAGCCGGTGTAGTAGGTATTGTGGTCGGAGTAGCAGTCGTTGACGGAGATGCTGTGGTCGAAGTAGGAGCCAGTGTAGTAGGGGCAGGCATCAGACCTGCTGTGCTTAGAACTCCACTCATATGCCCCACCTGACCCTGGAGGGATACCAGAATCTGTGTAATCTGTCGCAAGGTGTAGGTGTCGGCAGTATCGTTGGTCTGTGGAGGTGGAGGTAGTGGAGATAGAGGAGCTCTGAAATAAACGGACGGCTGGGATGCCAACGACCCGGAACCGTACATACTGCCCCATTTCCCTCTACCGACGACTTGTATCCACAAGTCGTTCCTCACAGCCAACGACGTGGGCTGACTAGTCCCAACTCCCTCGGTAGTCCCTCCCTTACCGACTCGACTCTCTAAATTCTCATACGTCTGCTATATTTATATAGGTGAATAGATTTAGAGTTAATATTGGTATTTCAGTTACTATTAAGTATTGTTATGGTTACGTTCTCATACGTCTCTTAAACTATTCTTTGATTTATAATGCTACTTAGGGTTATGATTTAGAGTTAATATTTATATTAGAGTTCGGACTAACTATTTCGGTAAACTAAATATAGTTAAGTACGTAAAGACGAAGAAGAAATGTAATTAGATATAGGACTCAAAAAACTTACATAGGCTTTGGTCGTCCGATCATCTACGAGCTTTCCATCCTTCTTTCGCTCATGGGTACGCTCGAAAACTTTAGGAAAGTCGACGGCGTTCGGATCTCCGCCTGCCTTGGCGACCTCCTTGTACTGTAACAATTAAACATCAATTTATAACTAAACAATAAATTTAAACAATTAAAGAAATAACAAATAAGAATACTCACCAGCCGTCGATAATGCTCTATAATTGGGATGGATCCACCCGTGTGGTGACCACCCTTAGCACGGGTAGCCTTTGCCTTCTCACACTTGGCCTTATAGGCCGGAGTGTCCGTCTTCTTCATCTCCTTCCAGAATTTCTCCTTCAACCACTCCTTGCGAAGAGCACTATTTAGTAGAGCCAATACCTTCTGGTCTGTAGAAGCATGAAAAAGAATAGTAATTCATATGCGGCCCAGATTAAGCATGCGGCTCAAAAGCTTAAAGAGTTTTATGCGGCTCAGAAAGTTCCAGAGAGCCGCATGCGGCTCAGGAATCTTATGCGGCTCAGGAAGAGCCTCGTGGCCTCATGCGGCTCGAAGAAGGCCAAATACAGCAGGCCATTAAAAGCTCTGACACAAAGTGACAGTTCTGATGGCTCTGACATAATGAAGAGATACGTCATGCTCATCAAAAGACGAAAAAATCTCTGAGATATCCGGCACAATTCACAAATTCTAAATTCTCTATGCGGACCGCCTATGCCACCCTTATGCAGCTCGGCTGTGGGGGCCACCTTTATGCGGTTCAGTTGGAGGGGCACCCCCATGCGGCTCGGTTGTGGGGGCCACCCTTATGCGGTTCAGTTGGGAGGCCATCCTCATGTGGCTCGGTTGTGGGGGCCACCCCCATGCGGCTCGGTTGTGAGGCCATCCTCATGCGGCTCGGTTGTGAGGACACCCTCATGCGGCTCGGTTGTGAGGCCATCCTCATGCGGCTCAATTACCATACCACACTCATGCGGCTCTGCCAGGATGCCCCGTTCATGCGGCTCGCAGCATAATGGCAGTTGGGACACGTGGCAGAAGATTGACTAAGATTTATCTACTCGGATTTATTGCAACCAACAAATCATAATAATGCAGATTTATTGCAATCAACGCAACAGTCCAGATTGATTTCCAACAAACAGATCAAGGTTAATCTTAACAAATCCCCAACCACCCACTTTTTAAGGTACAATTACTGCACACCCCACTCATCACAAATTCCTATAAATAGTAAGGTGCTATTCTCTTGTACACACACAGAGACAGAGAGGAGCCGAGAGACATAGAGAGCATTTCTTTGCCAGAGCCAAGGTTGCGTCCGATCGTCCAAGGAGTAAGGCAGAGTTGATATCACTTTCCCGAGCCTCTACCGTCACCCCCCAGAATCAAAAACTAAACAATTGTACTTAGATTGCTTTTTCTAGGTTTTGTTCCTAGGCTCTCTTTGTACGAGCGAGTTTGTAATTGTGAATTAAAAGTTCAGTCCTCCCATAAAAATGTTCTGTTCTTTTATAATCGATGGCAAACACGATGGCGACTCTGCTGGGGACTAACTTCTCCACTGCTGAGAAGTTGGTGACGCAATCGGACGCAGCCAAACTTGGCTCCACGCAACAGATGCTGGTCGTCCGCTTCAACCAGTAGGCGTTTGAAGAAATGCTCTCCGACGGGAGCGCTGGCCCGGTCTAGAAGTGAGCCCGCACGAAGAAGGCTCGCAGGGAGTGGAGGCCCAAATCATTTGCTCCTTTCCAAGTTCTGGAAGAAATGCTCTCTGCTGCCCAAGACGGCGGAGAAGACTCTCATGCGGCCCCATTTCAGACCGTAGAAGACTCTGCTGTCCCCAAGTCCGGTAGAAGAAAACACTACGATGCTGGATTACAGGCCAAAGAGGGACTCTATGCGGTCCAGGAAGAAGCCGCATAAGGGCGCTAGCCGCAAGAAGACTCATCGGCCACAAAATCCAGCCGCATACAGAAGGCTCATGCGGCCAAAACATCCAGCCGCATGGAAGAGGTTCATGCGGCCACGACTTTCAGTCGTATACAAAAGGCTCATCCGGACAAAACTTCCAGCCGCATGGAAGAGGCTCATGCGGCCACAGCTTCTAGCCGCATGCAAACTGCTTATGCGGCCACAAATGCCCGCCGCATGCAGACTGCTTATGCGGCCACAAATGCCAGCCGCTTGCAGACAGCCTATGCGGCCACCAATCCCAGCCTCAGACCGTCTGCTCCAGGCGGCTCAGGCTCAGTCTTTGACCGCCTTTCATGCGGTCCTGACCTCAGAGGCTCTCAGGAGGATGGGCCAGACTCTGTGACGCACAACTTGGACTCTTCCTACTATGCACTCTCGGGTGCTAGAGGAAAGGAGTCTAGGACAGTGCGGGCTCGTCGAGCTCAGTTAGCTGTTCCAACCTCTGACCACCAGAGAGCTCCGCTTACTGTTAGGCGGGCCTCTGATGGAATGTTATACAGAACCGACCGTGTCCAGCCCTCGGTGGCAAACGGACAGAGTGGTTCCCAAGAGTCTCCCAATCAGGGAGCAAACATGATGCCAACGCACTCGTGTGCTCGGGACTCCCGGGCCCACAAAACGAGTGACTTGCGTGATGTGATTCTTCACAAACGCAAGGAAAGTAAAGAAAACTTGGTGTGCAGAGAGTCCTTTCATGGACATCACTGCACTCAAGTCATTGTCAACTGCTGCTGCAGCAAGGTGGCAGTACAAGAGGACCGGCAGTCCGTCTTCCAATGACTGCAGCAGCCAGGACCGGTCCTGCAATGAAGCTCAGGAGACGAGGTGCTTCATGTCGCCTCCTGCAATTCTGCTCAGAAGATCCCTACCGGCAAGGCGGAGAAGAAGATAAATGTTTCCAGCCCGACGATCTCAACTAGCGTGGCCAGGAAACTTGCGTCCAAGCGGCTGTCCACAACCACCTCAGGAGGAGTTTACCAGGGCACCCGCTCAAAGACGAAATCTTCAACACTAGAGGATTCGTCAACTGCACCTCTGGGGTAGCCGAAGCTGGGGGTAGCACTCCCCCGAACATCCACGACAATCCGGTGTTCTAAGAAGATGAACCAGGGGAGACAGTTCCCCCAATAGATGTAAAGGACCCAGATGTCCATGGGTCCCAAGATGAAGCAACCTTCGATGTACGGGGTAACACTTCCTCCGAGTACGAACCGGAGGAAAACATTCCTAAATATCACGACGACTTCTCCATTCGAGGGTATGATTCGGAGAGCACATCCTCCACAGTTCTTTCCACTGTTCCCCGTGTGAGAACGGTATTTATGACTGAAAATGACTAGGACGGTCCCAGCGACCGATATCGCCTCGACACTCTTGAGGCCATACTTCATACCTTGGTCAAATCAGTAGACGAGATTAAGGCAGCCCTGCCGACTCTCCAAGGAAGGATGCCTGGCCAGACAAGCATGGGTCCCACCGTCAATGCGGACTCGAACACAACTGCTCCAACCCCGGGTGACAATTTGCTCGGAATGACGGCTCCCAGTACTGCGGACGAGGCTAGGGAGGCAAGAAGAGAAGCCCAGGAGCTCCGTGCGATGTTCCACGCACGAGAATACTCTCAACACTTGAAGATACGACAACCGTATCCCGCTGTATGGAGGAATGTCCCCTTCCCTCCGCGATACAAGCCGTTCAACATCAACCCCTACGACGGGAAGACCTCTGCAAGCCGGTACATAACCTATTTCGAGGTCACAACAGACCACTTGTCGCACGACGATGCGATCCTCACGCGATTGTTCGTCGGGGCATTGGAGGTGGTAGCATTTGATTGGTACCACAATCTGTCGGACAACTGCATCCATTCCTTCGTCGGCTTCAAAAATATGTTCCTTGAAAGGTTCTACGAGGTAGGACAAGATGTGACAATGTCCACCCTCATGGACGTTGTTAAAGGTGAGAAGGAGCTGACAAGGAACTATATTGAGCGGTTTCGCCAAACCGCGATGAAGTTGCCCTTTGGCAATCCAGATTCTTCCTTGATTGAAATTTTTCCAAAATAGGCTGCTCCCCACAATCAGCCTTTGGATGGGCGAAAGTCAATTCAAGGACTGGAAGACTTTCATCATCAGCGCCACTAGCGCAGAGGACAAGTTGAAGAAAGCTCGCCAACTGGGATTGCACATCTTGGAGGGAGACGACAAGGGCAAACGTCCTAATGCCAACAACAACAATGGTGGTAATTCCTCCAACAGTCGAGACAACAAGGGCAAGCAGGCCATGGTGGCCGACACTGTAAAACCCCTAAAATTTTACTATATTTTTATTTATTAAATTCGGTACTGATTGAAATTTTTGTATTTTACGTCGCGTAGTGCATTGTACGTCGCGCGCGAATTTACTTTTTTCGTATTTTCTCGTCGAGTGCGAATATGTACAAGATACATATTTTAGAAAATATTCTTTTTGATTTTATTATCAATGATGGTTTCAAAATAATATATATAATAATTATTTGTATTAAAAATAATTTGGCAAGAAGGTATTTTAAAATTTTGATTTTTATGTTTACTTTCGAAATTATTTTATCCAAATTAGTAAAAATGTAGTTTGAAATTATTCCTATTAATACTTAAATATAGATTATAATTTTCGAAATTATTTAGTATTGATATTTTATTATTCGAAAAGTTATTAAAAATATTTATTAATTTATTATTTTCGAAATCATATTTGTTAGTATTTTTGGAAAATATATTTGGACAATATTGTGGCCATTTTAAAAACTTGATTTAATTTTATGGATTAGTGTAAATAGTATAAAGGAGTAATTTATAGATTTAAATTTAACTTGAATTTATATTTGATTTCATCGATTTAAATTTAATAATACCTATAATTTGAAATTTGATTTAAATTTGATTTAGATTTGGATTGGATTTGAATTTGAATTTAAATTATTATTAGCTAATTATCTATTTGGGTTTTAAATAAATCTTAATGTTTATCTAACTGAGAATTCCCACATCCTATAAATAGGCAGGTACTCCTCCATTATTTTTCACAAGCCATAATTTCTCCACAAATAATTCCCAACCACCCGTGCATCGTGTCCGTGTACGTGTCCACTATCTTATTCCATATTTTACATTTACAAATTTCATCCTCCGTGCCGGACACAACTCCGACACAAATTCCAAATCCACAGACCCTAAGCCTAATTTCCCGCCGATGTTCCCTCGAACTCCGACAATACTTTCATCCCCGCTTTCTGACCGAGCGCGCCACCATAGCCCCGACTCTTATCCCCTCCACCCCTCCTTCATCACCGCCACCATGCTGTGCCAAACCAGCAACCACTCGCCGTGGCCGTTGCCACGACCATCCCTGGTCAGCCTTCCGTGTCATCCATCACCACCACTGTCATCCACCACCACCACTTCGACCACCACCATCGACAACCCTCCACCCATCCCGGCCAAGCAGCGACCGACCGCTCATCCGACACTCCCCCACCCTTCCTGAGCCCTGCGACAACCCCCAAACACCCAACCACCTCGTCGTTGCCGAAAACCATGTGGCCACCCCGCCATGACCACCACACCCAACTTCGCCGCCACCGCCTTTACCCCCGAGAGGCCCCGCCGAAACCCTCTGCCACCGTCGCAAGGACAACCACCGCACACAGAAGCAAAAAATAAAATAAAATAAAAATACAATCCTGACCCTAAAACTCACCTACCCAACCGCCGCGCTCGACCCTTACCGAGTCCACGCCATAACCCGCTGCCCCTACAGCGCGCGCGCCCGCCGTCCTTCGCTGGCCTCCCCACCGTGCCCTGTCTCCGCCACCCTCTTCCTCTTCCGTCGCGCGTCGCCGGCGAGCTCCGCGCGACGCCGCAGCACCTCCTCCGTGGCCGAGCTCCCGCTCCTCTCCACCTCCCGCCTACTCCCCCGACCATCCGCTCTTTCCGCCGCGCCGCTTCCCGATCTATCACCGACGCCGGCCGACACTGCTCCCCCTCCGAGGTACCTCTCGCCCCTCTCCTCCGTTCTCCACCGGTGACTCCTCCCCGAGCCTGCCTCCCTCCGCCATCCTCTCTCCCGCTCTCTCCCTCCATCCTCTCTCTCCCTCGAACTCTCAGCTCACTCTTTCTCTTCTTCTTTTTTTTGTTTTTTTTCTATTCTCATCAACTCCTTTATTTTAATCAGATATCATACATCTCTCATTACTCTGAGGTGAAGGGTTTCGAGAGAATGGACTCATTTTACGAGAGAAAACCCGCTGTTAGTTATTACTTATTACTAATATTATTATTTTGTTTTTCCTTTCTTTCTTCCTTTTTGTTTAATTCCATTTGTGTTTTGTTATGTTCTGCAAAGTCTAATACCTTTGGGGAGAAGAGATATTTCTGGGATATTATTATTATTATTATTATAAAATACTGTACTATGTATATTATGTATGTATACTAGTTTTTATCAGTATTAACATTAGTATTTTATAATTGCAGTACTTATCAATTATATTATTTATTATTTTCAATTGGTCAACTAGTATTATATTGCCAATTACTGTTAGTGTAAATATATAGATATATTCACTAAACTATAATATTATATTTATATTTAACGATTTTCCAATCTTTTAAAAACATCTATTTTTTTGACTAATAAAAAATATAGCTTTCTACCTAAAAAAGATATTTTCATAAAGGAGTTTTGCTTTAAAACGATTTTTTATGTTTTCAATATTATCAACCCATTTATTTTACTAGTACAAAAATTTTCAAGTATTTAAACTAAAAGTATTTTTGAACTAATAATAATTTATTATATATTTTAATTATTGATAAAAAATATTTTTCTAGGTAAGTTCGTTTTGTCATAAAGCGATTTTCATATCTACCTATGAATAATTTGGGATAATAAAACCCTATTTTTAGTCTTCAAAAATCATATATATATATATATTATATATTTAAATTTTCTTCGACTATCCTTCCATCCATGACTAGATCCCATTATTCCTATTCCCTCGCAAATTCGAGACTACCATATATCGACCCTAAACTAATTTGACCCTTCTGGACCCAATGGAACTGTCCGTGTCATCGTCCGAGATCACCTTGCATAGTTGTAACACCAAAGTCGATCTTGTGCACCTTTATTGTACCACACCAAGCAGCTCACCAGGCGTCGCAGCAGGCAAGTATACCTTGCTAATTAACTGTCAATTATTTATTTTCTGTATTATTTATTTTGTTCATATTGTTAGTTTTCTTTGTTATAAACTGCGCGTCCAAGTCACACTTGGGTGCAAGCGACTTTATTAGTCGTTATTTTATTTTATGCATGATGACTTAGTGTTAGCGGACTACCTTCTTATTGGAGGTATCCTTATATCTCCTTTGGCTGTGACACTCACACTACACGGTTTGAGACATGTTATTAGGGGCACGACTTATTGACTAGCTATCTCTAAAGTCGTGTGACGGTAGATGATCGTAACTGTTATGACTAGGGTTTTAGAGACTCAAGCAGTTACAAAACTGGACGAGCCATGGACATGACTTGAACAGTATGGGAAATATTGGGGGAGGAGAGTCGCTAGTGCGTATGGGAAGCCAAACAGGTAAACCACAGTCTCCGGATGGGACTGTGGCGATATATTTGCAGATGCCCTCTGACGTTTTAGACGTTACGGACGGATACAGATGACTGGATGCCAGTTACGTACACATAGCCTAAAATTCCACCCATGCGCATGAAAGTTGTCCTCTAAATTGCACATTAGGCGGTTAGAATCTCCATTGCATGTTTATGTCTAGTTTATATATTATTTTATTATTATGACAGTTCATATTAGCTTGTTCTTCCTGTATCTTGCTACGTCCGTCTGAGGACCTGGTTTTTCCCCAGGTGTCTGTTCATGTTTTTCGCAGGTATCCTAGCCAAGGCCGTGGTCTTCTCCATTCCTTCGAAGACGATTGCGCTTGGTTCGTTTTGCCGTTTTTATCGCTCTATTTATTGTACATTTCTTTCATTGAGATAGTTGGTAGTGGACTTTGTCTCCGCCCAACTATTGTATCATAAATATTCGAGTTGATATTTATATTATTATTCTTTTCATTGTGGATGAGATTTAGTTTGTCCTGGATTACTGCATTTTACAGCTTATGTATTCATACGAGACCCACGTATTTCGTATGAATACAGCTGGCATGTCAGCGTACTTAGTCCTACGTATTTTGGGACTGGGGCGTTACATGTTTTTGTGGTGGCCCATGCAGGTCAAGATAAATTGTTTGGTTACTTTACCGTACCAAGCAGGCCTGCGGATAGGATTAGAGTCTAGGATCTCATCCACATACTTGACCTCCTCGATTCTATTTTGAATCCCTTGATTTGCATCTTGCTTGACTCCCTCTTCCGTTAATTCTTATCCTCCCTTCGTGCTTTCGATACTAGGTAGACTTGACCCATTGTCCTAACACCCCTAGTTTAATTCTTGTAAGTTGGATAGAACCCCTTATGACCTAACCTTCCTTATGGCCTTGACCAAGCCTTAGACAAGTAAACCCTAGGGCAACTGTATAGGTACCAACCTACGACATAACTAGATTCTTGAGAAGTTTGAACTAGTTCTTCTTTCAATATTAATCGTGCCCATGCTTTTACTAATTTTGACTATCCTACGCTGCTAGTTTAGCTCAAGTTTTGCAAGCTTATTCCCTTATCGAGCTTGATCATGACATATTTTATTGGGTGCGCACCCACTAACATATTATCTAATCAGAACCGGTGCATGATGGTCTGATCAACCTACTGCACTTTGGTTCGCTTTTATCTATCGTTATACGTGGATGGGGACATAGTTAAACTTGTCTTCTAGAATCCCATCCGCGATAGCCTTGGCAATTCTTTTGAATTACTCACTCGCCTTTGAACCACATATTGGTATTCGAAAACAACTTCTTTGGCCTCATATTGGTTTTCGTCTTTCACTTAGTTAGACGAAGACTCGTACGTGATAGATAGAAACCAAGTGTTCCCCTATGACCATGATAGCTAGTTAGCCTTCGACCAAGCCACATGACTATAATCTCGTCTCAAGTTATTCGCCCTCAAACTATTACCTCGACCATCTAATCGTTTGGAACTTAGGAATGACTAGAAATGTTTTCTTAGTCGTACCCCCTAAACCTAGGTGACTATCTTTTCCAAGGGACCACGTGCCCTTGTTCTCAAATTATTTTACCTTCATTTTCAAAATTCTTGATCTTTTACTTATGTTAGTTAGCGACCTCACCCATAACCATATCCATGATTACATCGGCATTATTTGAAATCGCGATTTTCTAATGCATGTTGCATTGAATGTCGTCTCCTTGCCTCGCTTGATGATAGGATCGTGTTCCGTATCGATATACCCTTGTACCCTCTCAACCCCCTACTTATTTTTTATTTCGAGGACGAAATTCTTGTAAGTTGGGTAGGATGTAAAACCCCTAAAATTTTACTATATTTTTATTTATTAAATTTGGTACTGATTTAAATTTTTGTATTTTACGTCGCGTAGTGCATTGTACGTCGCGCGTGAATTTGCTTTTTTCGTATTTTCTCGTCGAGTGCGAATATGTACAAGATACATATTTTAGAAAATATTCTTTTTGATTTTATTATCAATGATGGTTTCAAAATAATATATATAATAATTATTTGTATTAAAAATAATTTGGCAAGAAGGTATTTTAAAATTTTGATTTTTATGTTTACTTTCGAAATTATTTTATCCAAATTAGTAAAAATGTAGTTTGAAATTATTCCTATTAATACTTAAATATAGATTATAATTTTCGAAATTATTTAATATTGATATTTTATTATTCGAAAAGTTATTAAAAATATTTACTATTTTATTATTTTCGAAATTATATTTGTTAGTATTTTTGGAAAATATATTTGGACAATATTGTGGCCATTTTAAAAACTTGATTTAATTTTATGAATTAGTGTAAATAGTATAAAGGAGGAATTTATAGATTTAAATTTAACTTGAATTTATATTTGATTTCATCGATTTAAATTTAATAATACCTATAATTTGAAATTTGATTTAAATTTGATTTAGATTTGGATTGGATTTGAATTTGAATTTAAATTATTATTAGCTAATTATCTATTTGGGTTTTAAATAAATCTTAATGTTTATCTAACTGGGAATTCCCACATCCTATAAATAGGCAGGTACTCCTCCATTATTTTTCATAAGCCATAATTTCTCTACAAATAATTCCCAACCACCCGTGCATCGTGTCCGTGTACGTGTCCACTATCTTATTCCATATTTTACATTTACAAATTTCATCCTCCGTGCCGGACACAACTCCGACACAAATTCCAAATCCACAGACCCTAAGCCTAATTTCCCGCCGACGTTCCCTCGAACTCCGACAATACTTTCATCCCTGCTTCCTGACCGAGCGCGCCACCATAGCCCCGACTCTTATCCCCTCCGCCCCTCCTTCGTCACCGCCACCATGCTGTGCCAAACCAGCAACCACTCGTCGTGGCCGTTGCCACGACCATCCCTGGTCAGCCTCCCGTGTCATCCATCACCACCACTGTCATCCACCACCACCACTTTGACCACCACCATCGACAACCCTCCACCCATCCCGGCCAAGCAGCGACCGACCGCTCACCCGACACTCCCCCACCCTTCCTGAGCCCTACGACAACCCCCAAACACCCAACCACCTCGTCGTTGCCGGAAACCATGTGGCCACCCCGCCACGGCCACCACACCCAACTTCGCCGCCACCGCCCTTACCCCCGAGAGGCCCCGCCGAAACCCTCCGCCACCGTCGCAAGGACAACCACCGCACACAGAAGCAAAAAAAAAATACAATCCTGACCCTAAAACTCACCTACCCAACCGCCGCGCTCGACCCTCGCCGAGTCCACGCCATAACCCGCCGCCCCTACAGCGCGCGCGCCCGCCGTCCTTCGCTGGCCTCCCCACCGTGCCCTGTCTCCACCACCCTCTTCCTCTTCCGTCGCGCGCCGCCGGCGAGCTCCGCACGATGCCGCAGCACCTCATCCGTGGCCGAGCTCCCGCTCCTCTCCACCGCCCGCCTACTCCCCCGACCATCCGCTCTTTCCGCCGCGCCGCTTCCCGATCTATCACCGACGCCTGCCGACACTGCTTTCCCTCCGAGCTACCTCTCGCCCCTCTCCTCCGTTCTCCACCGGCAACTCCTCCCCGAGCCCGCCTCCCTCCGTCATCCTCTCTTCCGCTCTCTCCCTCCATCCTCTCTCTCCCTCGAACTCTCAGTTCACTCTTCCTCTTCTTCTTCTTTTTTATTTTTTTCTATTCTCATCAACTCCTTTATTTTAATCAGATATCATACATCTCTTATTACTCTGAGGTAAAGGGTTTCGAGAGAATGGACTCATTTTACGAGAGAAAACCCGCTGTTAGTTATTACTTATTACTAATATTATTATTTTGTTTTTCCTTTCTTTCTTCCTTTTTGTTTAATTCCATTTGTGTTTTGTTATGTTCTGCAAAGTCTAATACCTTTGGGGAGAAGAGATATTTCTGGGATATTATTATTATTATTATTATTATTATTATTATTATAAAATACTGTACTATGTATATTATGTATGTATACTAGTTTTTATCAGTATTAACATTAGTATTTTATAATTGCAGTACTTATCAATTATATTATTTATTATTTTCAATTGGTCTACTAGTATTATATTGCTAATTACTGTTAGTGTAAATATATAGATATATTCACTAAACTATAATATTATATTTATATTTAACGATTTTCCAATCTGTTAAAAACATCTATTTTTTTTTACTAATAAAAAATATAGCTTTCTACCTAAAAATGATATTTTCATAAAGGAGTTTTGCTTTAAAACGATTTTTTATGTTTTCAATATTTTCAACCCATTTATTTTACTAGTACAAATATTTTCAAGTATTTAAACTAAAAGTATTTTTGAACTAATAATAATTTATTATATATTTTAATTATTGATATAAAATATTTTTCTAGGTAAGTTCGTTTTGTCATAAAGCGATTTTCATATCTACCTATGAATAATTTGGGATAATAAAACCCTATTTTTAGTCTTCAAAAATCATATATATATATTATATATTTAAATTTTCTTCGACTATCCTTCCACCCATGACTAGATCCCATTATTCCTATTCCCTCGCAAATTCGAGACTACTATATATCGACCCTAAACTAATTTGACCCTTCTGGACCCAATGGAACTGTCCGTGTCATCGTCCGAGATCACCTTGCATAGTTGTAACACCGAAGTCGATCTTGTGCACCTTTATTGTACCATACCAAGCAGCTCACCAGGCGTCGCAACAGGCAAGTATACCTTGCTAATTAACTGTCAATTATTTATTTTCTGTATTATTTATTTTGTTCATATTATTAGTTTCCTTTGTTATAAACTGCGCGTCCAAGTCACACTTGGGTGCAAGCGACTTTATTAGTCGTTATTTTATTTTATGCATGATGACTTAGTGTTAGCGGACTACCTTCTTGTTGGAGGTATCCTTATATCTTCTTTGGCTGTGACACTCACACTACATGGTTTGAGACATGTTATTAGGGGCACGACTTATTGACTAGCCATCTCTAAAGTCGTGTGACGGTAGATGATCGTAACTGTTATGACTAGGGTTTTAGAGACTCAAGCAGTTACAAAACTGGACGAGCCATGGACATGACTTGAACAGTGTGGGAAATATTGGGGGAGGACAGTCGCTAGTGCGTATGGGAAGCCAAACAGGTAAACCACAGTCTCCGGATGGAACTGTGGCGATATATTTGCAGATGCCCTCTGACGTTTTAGACGTTACGGACGGATACAGATGACTGGATGCCAGTTACGTACACATAGCCTAAAATCCCACCCATGCTCATGAAAGTTGTCCTCTAAATTGCACATTAGGCGGTTAGAATCTCCATTGCATGTTTATGTCTAGTTTATATATTATTTTATCATTATGACAGTTCATATTAGCTTGTTCTTCCTGTATCTTGCTACGTCCGTCTGAGGACCTGGTTTTTCCCCAGGTGTGTGTTCATGTTTTTCGTAGGTATCCTAGCCAAGGCCGTGGTCTTCTCCATTCCTTCGAAGACGATTGCGCTTGGTTCGTTTTGCCGTTTTTATCGCTCGATTTATTGTACATTTCTTTCATTGAGATAGTTGGTAGTGGACTTTGTCTCCGCCCAACGATTGTATCATAAATATTCGAGTTGATATTTATATTATTATTCTTTTCATTGTGGATGAGATTTAGTTTGTCTTGGATTACTGCATTTTACAGCTTATGTATTCATACGAGACCCACGTATTTCGTATGAATACAGCTGGCATGTCAGCGTACTTAGTCCTACGTATTTTGGGACTGGGGCGTTACAGACACAGCCCAGAAGACTGAACCGAAGCCGGAAGAGAAGCAGTGGCCACAGATGACGTACTCCTTCGAAGAAAGCCATGTCAAGCCCATCCTTGACATGCTCATACAAGGAGATCGAATTCAGCTCCCTCCTCCTATGCGTGAACCTCGTCCTGCAGAGATGGAGAGCCCCAAGTACTGCTACTACCATCGCTACGTCCACCACGCTACACAAGACTGCTTCTAACTGAAGCGGTACATCCAGAACCTCATCGACTCGAAGGCCCTGGCCATTGATTTTGAGGAGGTAACGGTCGCCGCCAACATGGTGTCGATCCAATTCGACAGCTTCTCGTCGACGAAGACACAAGATGGAGTAGTACCCATCCCCTGGGCAAAGATGGAGGTCGCTAATCTTCCACGTCCACGAGACCAGGCTACTGGTTTAGTGCCTCTCACCACATTACGAGGGGAGGTCATGTGGATCCATCCGGACCTGGTACCTAAAGTGACTCAGTCCGCACCACCCTCCACCGGCAAGAAGAAGGGTGGAAAAGTTAAGTCATGCCGCACGATCTCGACAGATGTCGAAGAAGCTACGGCTGTCGTCACCCGGTCTGGTGCACAATCCCAACCTACGCCGGGTAACTCGACTGAAGAACGCCAGCCGGCCGCTGCTGACGCTCCAGGACCTTCTCAGCCTCCGTCGGCCGATAAGCCCAAGCCAAAGGAGATCCGCTTTGACAAGCCGCTCCGAAAAGACACGTCTCACGGGTTGGAGAAGCCCTACAACTTTGACATTTTGGCACAATTGACCAATACACCGGCCAAATTGTCATTATACGAGCTCCTGAGACTCTCCAAAGATGTTCGCGTCGCACTGAGCGAGGCACTCCAGAATGTCGACGCATATCTGGCTCAGGTCAATCTCACTGGGGAGAGCTCGCCTGCGGATCTCCATGACAGCGCTTACACAGGGGCCATGCCCAATATTGTGTTCACTTTGCAGGACATGCTTATCAAAACCAACCTGCACGATCGTCCTTTGTATTATACTGGATATGTCGACGACGTCATGGTGGATCGGATGCACATTGATCCCGGTTCTTCGATCAGCATTATCCCGAAGAGCTTGCTTCATCATCTGCGCATCCCAATGCATCGGCTGACTCCTACCAGCACCGCCATCAGCGGTTTCAATTCCGGGAGAAGCTATCCCATCGGGAAGATTCGTCTGAAGTGCCAAATAGGTGACCTTCAGTCAGAAGTAACCTGCTATGTCATCGACGCAGACACCTCCTACAATATTCTTCTGGAGTATCCTTGGATACACGATTATATGATCGTGCCTTCTACATTGCACCAGTGCTTCAAGTACGTCGACAAGCACGGCTTCGTCAGAACAGAATTGGCTGACATCGATCCCTTCAAAGGCGTCGAATCCTACTATTCGGATTCCTGCTTGTATGAGAACTCAAAGAGGCATCTGATCAAGGAGGATGCTCAAGAGCAGACAGAGGCAATTGCGGGCCTGAGGAACCCTTGAGAATCCATCTCAAACCCCGTAAACCAGGAAGGACTGCACCTCTGACAGCCACTCTACGTAGAGAAGCAACTGGTCTCCCGGTACTCACTGCACAAAAGGAGCCGATGAAAATCCGACTGCCAAAGTCTGGCCAAGGGCCGAGATCAACTACGGAGCCGCTGACAATCAGGCTGCCTAGAGCTGGCCAACAACAAACAGAGGAGCTCAATCCCTCGGTTAAGCCAATGACGATTCGTCTTCCCAGGACAAGTCGATAGCCGAGCGCTAAGCTGGGGACTGCTAGCGAGCCAACAACTCCCCGTCTCGCACCCAGCACTAAGCTGGGGGTTGCTAGTGCACCAAAGACTCCACGTTCAGCACCACCAGTGGAGCCCCTGATGATTAAGCTACCCAGGTTGTCCTTCCAGTCTTCATTGACACAGGGGGTGGCCGAAGAAGAGTTAGAGCTGGCCAAGTATGTTGTTGCTCACACTGATGTTCCGTCTGCAGATGATATAATTCCACAGGAAAAGATATCTTACTTCATCAATAAAGGGCTATCTTTGAACTACCTCGAGCTTAATAAGCTTTGTACAATGTATGCTATGGAACACGATATAGGCACCCACCTAAACATACAGGTAACAAACGTCTACACCGCAAACCAACTTGCTCCCGTGGAAGATGCTTGCTTCATAGTCGAGGGAGAGGATCATCCAATCATCTTCGGTCGGAAGAATGACCCACAGCCCTTCAGGATAGAAGAAGTTGATCTCGAATCCGACACCGGGAGACTGCCCCTGTATCCGTATAGCTTCCGATCCAAGTACCTCATACAAAAACAGGGGCATGATCTGGAGACAACGTCAGGCTTAAACTACGATACTGGTCGGCGGTTACCCTTACAGTTGCCAGTCCCGGCTGAAAAACCACGGGATTACTATAACATGACCAAAAGTGGCCTAGGCTACGTTACACCTGCAACTACCCCTGAAAGCTCAGATGAGGAATGCGACTGGCATTCACATTCGACCGGATCACCAACTTCTGATTCGGATGTCAGCATCGGAGACGTATTCAGACAAGCTCTGTCTGTCAATATGGCATTTGATGATGCCTACGAAGAAGACAAAGACGTACCCAAACTTCTCGAGTTAGAACCTTGGGTCCAGCAACTAGATGCACAGTAGGAGAAACGCTTCGAACTCCGTTAACCTCCCACTGAAGATGAGGTTATGCAAGTTGACCTCGGCGATGAGTCCTCTCCAAAGCCAATCTTCGTCAGCAAAAGCCTGACAGACGAAGAGCAGAAGGCACTTATACAACTCGTTAGAGAGTACATTGACGTGTTCGCCTGGAGCTATGAAGACATGCCAGGGCTAAACCACGAGGTGGCACTTCATAAACTCAATATTCATCCAGACGTAAAGTCGGTCAAGCAACAACAAAGACGTTTCTGCCCGGACATCATGAATTCTATCGAAGCTGAGGTCAACAAATTGATAGCCAACGGCTTCATCCGAGAGGAGCAACATCCAGACTGGGTCGCCAATATAGTACCGGTCCTCAAGAAGAATGGAAAGATTCGAATTTGCATCGACTTCTGAAATCTAAACGATGCATGTCCTAAAGATGAGTTGCCGCTTTCCACCATCGACATCATGATCGACAACACATGTGGCTTTGAGCGCATGTCATTCATGGATGGCTTCTCAGGATACAACCAAATCAAAATATTTCCTGATGATGAAAAGCATACATCATTTCGAATACCGATTGGCGTGTACTGTTACACAGTCATGCCCTTCGGTTTAAAGAATGCTGGCGCCATATATCAAAGAGCCATGAGTTTTATCTTTAGAGACCACCTGCGTAAGACCGTGGAGTGTTATGTTGATGACATCGCTGTCAAAAGCCGTTCTAAGGGAGACCATCTGCAGGATCTGAGGACGGTATTTGATCTGATGCGAGCGCATAACTTGAAGATGAATCCCACCAAATCCTTCTTAGACGTATCTAGTAGAAAATTCCTAGGTTTTATCATTACTGCCCAGAGAATTCATATAGATTCGCAGAAGATGAAGGCAATCATGGAGATGGGTCCCCCGAAAAATCTCCGTGAACTCCGAGGCCTTCAAGGGAGGCTAGCTTACATCAGGAGTTTCATCTCTAACCTCTCCGGGCGATGTCAACCATTCACCCACCTCATGAAGAAGGGCGTCTCATTCGTATGGGATGAAGAGTGCCAACGCGCGTTCGACAATATCAAAGAATATCTGGCAAATCCTCTAGTTCTGTTGGCCCCGGTTGCTGGAAAGCCGTTCTTGCTTTATGTTCGAGCGATGGAGTATTCCCTCGGTGCTCTAATAGTACAAAACAATGACGTGGAACATGAACAAGCTATCTATTACCTCAGCTGAATGATGATTGGGCCTGAGCATAGATACACCGTCGTGGAGAAGGAATGTCATGTTCTGGTGTTCGCTATCCAGAAGATGAGACACTATGTTACAGGACAAACCATCCATGTCATATCTCGAGTTAACCCCTCAGGGTTCTCATGACCAAGCCAGGTGCGCTCAGCTCGCGCCTTGCTACCTGGGCGATATTACTATCTTCCTACCACATGATCTTCGTTCCGCAAAAAGCTGTTAAAGCTCAAGCTCTGACGGACTTTTTAGCAGCCCATCCAAGTTCGGAGTCAACCAGAATGTATGAAGAGATTCCAGACGAGGTCGCCAATTCAAACAAGGCTTCCGATGATTCTGTCTAGCGAATATTCTTCGACGGTACTTCAAGAACAGGGCCTAAGGGCAACATTGTCGTTAGGGTCGGAGTGGTACTGATTTCTCCCTCTGGTTTGGTGATCAACCGGGCATATTCCCTTACAGAACCCTGCTCGAACAACGTGGCCGAGTACAACGCCTTGGTTATCGGCCTCTGACTTGCAAAAGAACTGGGGGTAGAGTACCTAGAGGCATATGGCGATTCACAGTTAATCGTCAATCAGATCCGAGGTTCATATGAAGTTCGTCATGAAGATATGATCCCCTAACATCAGGTAGCGATCGCCATCATTACGTCTCTTAAAAGGTTCTTCATAGAACATGTTTCGAGGCTCCGGAACATTAAAGCCGACGCCTTAGCAGGACTGGCCACTTCCCTGGCGGTCCTAAAATATACCCATCATTTAGTGGACGTAATAGGCCATGAGTTGGTCTGTCCCAAGAACAACGTCCAATTTGTTGAGAGCTATTCTGCCCTGACGGTCGATGAGACACAGGATTGGAGGCTCCCATTTATTGACTTCGCAGTCTATGGCATCTTGCTGGAGAACCCGAAAGAAGCCACCTCTATTAGAAGAAGTTCTCTCAGATTCTTCTATGATACTGAGACAAAGATGATGTATCGGAGATCTTATGATGGACTACTGCTTCACTGTCTGTCAAATACAGAAGCCAAAGAAGCCGTACGCGAAGCTCACGACGGCATTTGTAGGGCCCATCAACCTGGCCCGAAGCTGCAATACTGCCTTCGCCGCATGGGTTATTATTAGCCTACGATGGTGGCATACGCGATAGACTATGCAAGAAAGTACAAAGCCTGTCAGGTCTATACAGATTTCATACATCAACCATCTGAATTCCTACACCCGACGGTGGCATCCTGGCCATTTGAGGCGAGGGAATGGATATCATTGGTCCAATCACTCTACCTTCGTCCAGAGGACACCACTTCATACTGGCAATTACAGATTACTTTTCCAAATGGGCGGAAGCTGTTCCTCTTGCGGAAGTGAAGACATCTAATATGATCAGCTTCCTCAAGAATCACGTCATCTATCGTTTCGGACTGCCTCGAAGGATCATCCACGACAACGGTCCGCAGTTCGCAAGCCACGCCTTCTATCGGTTTTGCGACAAACATCGAATCCAGAATGTTGCTTCAACATCGTACAATCCGGCGACGAATGGGTTGGCAGAAGCATTCAACAAAATTATAATCAAGTTGCTCAAGAAGTTTATGTCTTCCAACAAATGCGACTGGAATGAAAAGCTTGGTGAAGGCTTATGGGCGTACCGTACTATAGTCCGGACGGCCACCGGCAATACACCATTCTCTCTGGTGTATGGGAGTGAGACAGTTCTCCCACTGGAGAATCAAATCCCCTCACTCCGCGTCGCCCTTACCTATCGATTGACGACGGATGATAATTACCGTCGCCGGCTATAAGAGTTGGAGGCCTTAGATGAGAAGCGCCTGTTAGCTCAACAGCGAATCAAGCTCTATCATGCCCGCATCTCGGGAGCTTTCAACAAGAAGGTTAAAATCAGAACATTCCAAGTTGGTAATCACGTTCTGGCAGTTCGGAGACTGATGGTTATGACTCACAAAACTGTCGACAAGTTCCAGCCAAAGTGGGAAGGCCCATTTATCATCGAGACTGTATTCTCTAATGGTGCTTACCGCCTTGGAAAACAAAATGGAGACTTGCTCATGTTGCCCGTCAACGGCAAGTTCCTGAAGAAGTATTATGTCTAAACGACATCCTCCAAATCTACCAGACTGTTAAGTTATGTGCCCCCAGGCACCGCTGAACTTACACTCTGGTCATCCTAAATGAATCTATATCGCATCTTCTGGGTAGTAAGTCATGTATGATCATACCTCTAAAATTCCTTCCTAAAAGAGCATCTTCCTCATGATCTATTACCCGTACTTTCAGTGCATAAAAAGAGTAATAGCTCCATAAATTTCCCGAAACAACCACGTCGATGTCACCTCTGAGTTGTTTCACATCCATCAAAAATAAACCGCCCCTCACGTAGAACTTCCACGTCCATATTGCCTCTGAGTTTTTCTATGTACTCTTCATGGTGTCCACTCTTGCCACGTCCTTATTACCTCTGAGTAGAAAGACTCCATTGAAGAAACCCTCATATTTACCACATTCTCATTACCTCTGAGTAAGTATGTTGGTTTTCTCTCGACTTATTATCCGTACCCAAAACCCAGGGTATGCCAAGGATAATAGGCCCACAAATGTCCACAGTTGACCACAAATGTCCACAGTTGACCACAAATGTCCGTAGTTGACCACAAATGCTGTACTAAATTTTCTAGTACATGCGCCTCTTTTCTCACAATCTCATGCCTCTGGAACCCAGCTGTTCCATAGCATTCTTTCGCCCGATACCAAGAACTTCCGCGGAGTTGTTCTAGGTATCCCTATCAAACTTATTATCCGTACCTAAAACCAAGGTATGCCAAGGGTAATAGGTCCACAGAAAAGCCCCAGTGGGGAAAACACATAAATGCAGTACAAGCGCGACAGATAAAGGATGATGTAAGCAAAGTCATTTATTCAAATCAAATCAAAAGTACTACATTCTTTGGGACCATGTCCCTGCCAAAAAGACGAAAAAACATAATGAAAGAAAAGAAAAAGCCGACTATGGTTCGGCGACACATAATTCTCTGAGACGGTCCCTCAGTACGGCCGTCGACCGCTCAAACCGCCGCTTGGCACGGTGTTCGGCCTCTTGAGTCAACCGCTCCGCATCCTCCAGATGCGCGTGAGCCTACAAGCCATCTTCAAGCTTCTTCAGAGCACGCTCCAAGCCAGCAGAAGTTCGGGTGACTTTGTCGGCCTCGTGAACAATTACCTCCTTATCCATGCGGGAGGCCTCGAGCTCAGATTCTAAGAAAGCCAATTTTATCTAGAGCTCGAGGATCTGCTCCTTCGTATCGATTATCCCGCGAGAGGCTGTCGCTTTCCGAGCAATGTAATCCTCTCCCCGACGGCTCAGCTGATCATACTGTAGAGACAGATCGTGGAGGTCCTTCATTATAATCGGCTTGGACGTATCTCGTGCGGCCCTTACCTTCTCCATAACAGTTATAAGAAAGGCGTGCTCCTGATCTACCACCGAAGACAGATCGACTTGTCGCAGTACTTGAAACTGGGCCACAAGCTGATCCGTCTCTAGCAATTTGGGCTCCAGAAGCTCGACTATCCCTGCCCCACCGGGGAGGGTTCTAAGGAGTTCAATCTGGCCCCGGGCGCATTGACGGGCCAAGGCAAAAGAGGTCCCCCTCTCCACGGCAGCCTCAACCCCTCGCCTCAGGTGACGGTAAAAGCTGTCAACTACATCCTTTGACAATTCATCCAGAACTTTCGAAGAAGACGGCGTCAAAGGAAGGGTAGCTGGCAGGGTCGAAGAAGATGCACAGGAACTTGATGCCCCTGCCACAAGAAAAACAAGTTCCGAGCAAAAAGATGCTTGAATAGCGGCTAATTCCTCCTCCGCAGCCCGAAGGATCTGGAGACTCGGCAGGGCGAAAAGGTCAACCTCCGGAGCCATATGAACATATGAGGGTGCAGGGACCATTTCCCCTGCCCCGGCCGTTCCGCCGCCTGCTCTCCCGAACACGATTCAGCGGAAGGTCCCTCAATATAAGTTGGAGGGGGAGGAGGCACACTCTCTTCCACCAGATCACCTCTGGCGAACTCTCCTCTGATAATGTCCGTCGTTGGCAGTGAAGGAGCAGGACCTGTATGTCCGGAGCAACCATCAATCAGCTTAAGCGAAAGGATGTGATGATAGAGCAAATGAACCTCTTCACCGGTCAAAATTTGACTTAGCTTACCAGGGGAGGGTTGCTGGGACTGAGGTTCGCTCGCAGCCACCATAGCTTCTTCACCAGCAACATCCGACCCAAATTCAGCTGGTTCATCTGCCACAGCTGCCCCGGAAGGAGATACAACTGGATCAGCGTCACCCGGCTGAAGTTCAGCAGTCTTGGGGACGGGTTCAGCAGAGCCCACATCGCCCTGGGTTGGGACATCAACAACTGGAGGAACCTCAGCCGTCGCTGGGAGAATCCCGACGGCAAGAATCTCGGCACTCATATATCTAATTAGAGTAGTCAGAGCCGGGTCGACCGCAGGGAAAGCAGCCGGCTCTGGCAAGTCCCTTTCTTCTGACGCCTACAGAGAAAAGAAAAATGATTAGGTCATAGTTCAGGAAAAAGAAGAGCTAAAGAAGAAGGTGGTTGTAATTCAATTCACCTCCAAAATAGCGTCAATATCCTCGCTCTCCTCAATGAGCAGCCCGCGAGGCTTAATCGCAGCCCGTTTCACGGAGTAAGTTAGCCCGCCATCAGTGGACTCTCGCCTGCTTCGCTTGCGGAAAGGACCAGGTACAACAGGCGATTGATCCGCCACCACCTCATCTGTAGGAGGGAGAGAGTTATCGGGATCAAGCTCATCATCCTCTTCGTTCGCGTTGGCAGACTCCGAGTCCGACGCAGCAACCGTGTTCTTCTTCTTCTTCCTTGCCTTGGACCACTTGGGCTTCTCCTCCAAGCCAGTACCAACAATGAAGCTGGTACTCGGGTCAAAATCAACAGGAGGCTTGTTCGCCATGACATGGTATAGAGCTGCCAAATACAAGATCTCCGCTGACTCTCCAGCATCAGGAACTGAGAAGCTGGTATGGGTGTGAACCGTGTTATAATAGTGCCAGGCTCTGATACCGTCAAGGATGCTACCTTCAAAACCCAGGCAAGAGCTGGGACTGTCCAAGAATAGCTGGCTATACCCAAACTGGCGGAAGGACCTATTGGGCAAGTAAGGCTCCAAGTAGACAACGTTGCGGTTGCGGTATACCAGGTGGGAAGGACGAATGTTGTGCAGCCAAAGGAGCATCTTGTCAGATAAGAAGTGGGGAGGCCCAATACCATCAAGATGTACGACCCTCACTTCCTCAGCAGTAAATTGAGGAACAAACAAGAAAAAGTGTAGCTGTCCACTCTTGCCAGCGCCATCCGCAGACGCGCATAGTCTTGCAATCCCAAGGCATGCGACGATACTGAAAGATGAAAGCATCATCAGCAGTTACGCCATCTTCGGGGCCAGGCCTCATCAAAGACCGACAATGCATCAATAGCCACCCCATCAGATAATTATAGGGCAGCTTAATGCGTTCAAAGTCCTTCGTCGGGTCACGGGCGATGACTTTGGACTAAAAAATGCGAAGGCCACGATGTATGCTGCACATCATGGCCGGGAGAAGAGCTAGTCTGACCCCAAAGACCAGCTTCACAGCAGGAAGGATGAAGTTACGGCTGATCCTCTCAATAGAACCAGCCCCTCCTGAAACCACGTAGTTTCGCAGCCATACCATCAGGAATCCTGCCAGGAGTGCCTTCTCGGACAACGGCTGAGTGTCTTGATAAAAATAAGAAAAAGAGTCAGATTGACTCCCGAATCGGTCGTCGAAGGTTCTTACCCTCTTGGCCGTCGATACCTGGTCCTACACCTCATTCCGAGTGCGAGGACTTCGGGAAGAGACCCGGCCTGAGGCACCGGGCTTAAAAAGATAAGTGAGCCAGGACTTTGTGTGAGGAAGGTTCCCTTTCGAGCTGTAGTTCTTTTTCTTTGACAGCTGCTGGCACGTGCTGTGATGATACAGCAATTCTCGGTAGACGACAACAAAGCCCGGGAACCTCTCCTCCAAATCCTCGAACTCTTCGTTCGTCGGGGTATACATCTCAAAGACTTTATTTCCCCAAGGCAGCTTGGAGACATTATGCATCTCGTAGAGAGCAAGCCGCATCTTCCCTACTGGTGTAAAGAATGTCCCCGTGCGGCAGTTGTACATCTCCAGCAGAGCCATGAATAATTTCTTGTTTATGGGCAAGCCGTAACAGGCGCCCCGAATAGCATGGTAGAGCAATCTCGTGCAGGTGAGTCTCGTATTTCCGTGCGATCCACGTAGACAGGTTGGTCCACGAAGGGAGGGGGTGTATCCAATTCATCAGCGACAACCGGCCAATGGGATAGGACCCCTTCCGAGCAAGCTGGTTCAGGAACGTGTCAGCTTGAGAAAACTTGAAATTGGGACCCTGTACATTCAAGAAATTGCTCGGGGCCAACCCCATCACGTAGCGGCTGACCGGTACCTTGCCCGTGTACACTGACCCTAAGTTGTTGTTATAGTGAATGTTGCCCACAAACATTCCAGACCGACTCAGAGTCAAAGAATCCTCCATCTTTCTGTCCATGGGCAACATGTTGAACCACAACAGTGGGAAGTGACGTTCCATCTGAGGGATGCGGATCGCCATTCCATCAGAAGTAAAACTCCAACTCTCGGGTATGTCCAGAACTTGGGAGTTCTTCACAATCAGGTCGTCTCCGAAAAGGAACGCAGGCTTCAAGTGTTTGCCCTCCAGCAGCCCTGAGTTCATCATCCCCGAGATAAAGAAGAAAGACTGGTTTTTAATGTCTCTCAGCCTCTCCACAGGTTCATCTTTGGGAAGCTGGTTCACCACATACTCGACTATGTGGTCGAAACTAACGCCCACGGCAGATTGGGCGCGACCTACCAAGGGCTCTCCCGCAGGATTGATTGGCAGATTCACTGAAAAAATGACAAAAGAAACAAGTTAGAAGATGGCCAGGGAAAACTGCTTAGTGTTTTCGAGCTTATGCGGCTCCAATTAGGCGGGTCCTTACGCGGCACAATTTAAAGGAGCTTATGCGGCTCCATTTTGGTGGTGGTTATGCGGCCCAGTTAAAGTGAGCTTATGCGGCTCTGTTACGCGGGTGCTTATGTGGCCCAGTTAAAGTGATCTTATGCGGCTCTGTCACGTAGGTGCTTATGTGCCCAGTTAAAGTGAGCTTATGCGACTCTGTTACGCGGGTGCTTATGCGGCACAATTTAGAAGAGCTTATGTAGCTCTGGTTTGATGGGGCCTCATGCGGCCCAATTCAAAAGAGCTTATGCGGCTCTGATTTGGCGGGGTCTCATGCGGCACAGTTCAAAGGAAGCTTATGCGGCACTGTTCGATGGGTCTTCATGCGGCCCAGTTTGCAACGTGCTTATGTGGCCACAAGACGACTCTCATGCGGCTCGGACATGGGAGATACCCCCATACGGCTCGGACATGAGATGTACATGCAGCACATACAACACAGTATATGGATTTCATCACAATGAACTTGAACAGTTCAATGAAGACGAAGAAGGCCCGCATATAAAATATGCGGTGTAGCCTTGATGATTAGGGTTTTGAGTTCATACAGTTTCTCCTAACATTCATACCATCAATGGCGGGGTGAACGTCGGGATGAACTATGGGCGCCGCAGTCGACGAGGAAGCCGCTCCTTTATCCTTCGCCGCAGCACTGGAGGAAGTCTTGGGAGCCATGAAAGATCGAAGGAGAAGAAGACGGCAACCAGGGCGAGAAAGGCTTGAATAAGAGAAGAAAGTAACGAGTCTTTCTCTAAAAATTACTCATATTTATAGGCGGACAGGGGGCGCGTGGAGCGATAAGTGCTTCGGATTATGTGCTGCCTAGAAGATGAAACCGACTCTTGGGATTTTAACCCCTCTCATGCAAAAAAGAGTGCTCGGAATCATTAAGGCAATCCAAAATATTTAATGCCGACTCTTAGGATCCTACCCAAAAGACGGCTTTAAATCAAAACAAATTACGTGGCATGAAGGACAGCATGCGGCCAGAGCAGTCTATGTGGCTAGGAAGTCTATGCGGCCAGAGCCGTCCATGCGGCCAGAGCAGCCTATGCGGCTAGAAAGTCCTATGCGGCCAGAGAAGTCTATGCAGCATGAAGAGATTACGTGGACATGCTTCTTATTCAAAGTATTTCAATTTTTACAAATTAAAAACATTGAAGTGGGTCTTGTAGAAGCATGAAAAAGAATAGTAATTCATATGCGGCCCAGATTCAGCATGCGGCTCAAAAGCTTAAAGAGTTTAATGCGGCTCGAAAAGTCCCAAAGAGCCGCATGCGGCTCAGGAATAGCCACGTGGCCTCATGCGGCTGAAAGAAGGCTAAATACAGCTGGCCATAATGACTGCAGCAGGCCATTAAAAGCTCTGACACAAAATGACAGTTCTGACGGCTCTGACATAATAAAGAGACGCGTCATGCTCATCGAAAGACGAGAAAAATTCTGAGATATCCGGCACAATTCATAAATTCCAAATTCTCTATGCTGACCGCCTATGCCACCCTTATGCGGCTCGGCTGTGGGGGCCACCCTTATGCGGTTCAGTTGGGGGGCCACCCCCATGCGGCTCGGTTGTGGGGGCCACCCTTATGCGGTTCAGTTGGGAGGCCGTCCTCATGCAGCTCGATTGTGGGGGCCACCCCCATGCGGCTCGGTTGTGAGGCCATCCTCATGCAGCTCGATTGTGAGGACATCCTCATGCGGCTCGGTTGTGAGGCCATCCTCATGTGGCTCGGTTGTGAGGCCATCTTCATACGGCTCGGTTGTAAGGCCACCCTTATGCGGCTCAATTACCATACTACACTCATGCGGCTCTGCCAGGACGTCCCGTTCATGCGGCTCGCAGCATAATGACAGTTGGGACACGTGGCAGAATATTGACTAAGACTTATCCACTCGAATTTATTGCAACCAACAAATCATAACAGTGCAGATTTGTTGCAATTAAAGCAATAGCCCAGATTGATTTCCAACAAACAGATCAAGGTTAATCTTAACCAATCCCCAACAGCCCACTTTTCAAGGCGCAATTACTGTACACCCCACTCATCACAAATTTTTATAAATAGCAAGGTGCTATTCCCTTGCAAACACATAAAGACAGAGAGCAGCCGAGAGACATAGAGAGCATTTCTTTGCCAGAGCCAAGGTTGCGTCGATCGTCCAAGGAGTAAGACAGAGTTGATATCACTTTCCCGAGCCTCTACTGTCACCCTCCAAAATCAAAAACTAAACAATTGTACTTAGATTGCTTTTCCTAGGTTTTGTTCCTAGGCTCTCTTTGTACGAGCAAATTTGTAATTATGAATTAAAAGTTCAGTCCTCCCATAAAACTGTTCTTTTCTTTTATAATCAATGGCAAACACGGTCGTTGACCATATCCCTCAACCTCTTACTGGCGACAGACTTGTAGCACTTTCGGATCGCCTGATCTCTATGTGCCGGCCACCAATACAACTTCTGCAAATAAGGACAAATAAAAACAAATGAGCAAATATTTAAGAAATGTTGTAAACAAAGACGATATTATTTAGATATACCTTAAGCATCTCGAGCCAAATGAATCGTCTATCAACTAGGATGTCCCCGAAGTTCAGATAGGGACCATGGAATTGATGACGCATCAAATCTCCCAAATCTCTACCAGCCTGGACCGGAAAGAACCTAGAATAAATAAAACGATGTACGGTTAGATAATAAATAGAGTATAAATAAATGTGTCTACTACTACTAATATACTTAAGTCGTTCCATCGGCCCACAGCTCGGTACGAGTGATGTTGGCTGGCCGCTCTGGCAGAGTAGGAGGGTCTGCAAATCATGGTCGACGTATGTACACTCCATGGTCGATCAAAAGGCTAGGATATGGGTTCGTCGCAGTAGGAGCAACAGGTGTAGTCTCCAACGTACAGACGGGGGGGCACCAGCACCGGTAGAAGTAGATGCTGAAGGAATATCAGGGCTAGCTCCATCGACCGAAGAACTAGTGAACGGCGGGGATAAGTCATCCTTCTCATCAACCAAATCGTCCTCGCTAACTCCTTTATGATCTGCAGCCGGAGTACTAGGAGGAGCAGGAGTAGGAGGACGGGTCGACGCAGAACCTCGAAGTCGACGTGTACGGCCTCGTCCAGCCATATGTAAATCTGAAAGAAATAAAAATGATGTGATGATACAAATAATCAATACAAATCTAATAGAAATTAACTAAAGGTGTGTTGATACAAATAATCAAGGCAAATCTAATAGATAATACGTACTAATCTTCTTCATCTTCTTAGTAATCCGAATCTTCTTCATCTTCATCATTTTCACTATCACTTCCACTTTCACCTTCATCTTCAAATTCTTCCTCCTCATCCGATACGTCCTTTTAGACTCCTCTACATGAGGTAAGTCCTCTCTGTCAAGCTCTTCGTCAACTATATCATCCTCTACAGTAACCGTCAACCTCCATATCATCAACGCCAGCTATATGTTGGTTGAGGCATGACTACCTCATCCTCCTGGTATGCTTGATCTCCAATATTATATGTATTTTTTGCTTTATTTTTGCATACAGCCACCAATCACGAGTAGTGCGTCGTCGACTAGGATAATTCGTGTAGTACACTTGGACCGTTTAACTAGCCAATACAAATGGTTCGAAACCTATATATCTTTTTCCAAACTGTTTGTCAATTCTCCATCCTTGCTTGGGTGTTGTGTCGAAACAATCACATTTGAAGAGCATAATTTGGGTATCAAAAGAGTAATCCAGCTCTACAATATCTCTTAGAACACCGTAAAAGTCAAATTCTGGATCGGCGTCGTAGATTGAACCCCTTACACAAACTCTGGAATTCTTTGTGTAATTAGCCTCCTTATCGACAAATGAGTGATTGATAGGCTTATCAGTGGTTCTAAATTTGAAGCTATCGATGGTATATCCATCCCAATATTTTTCTCTTAAATGGTCCCATAGCTAGTGCTCGAAGTCTTTTGTCGGTCATTTGTGTGCCAGGACGAAAAACCTAAAACATCACATATCATAACGTCATTAGGACAAAAGCCCTTTCGTCGGTCAATTGAATTTGGAATAGTTAAATGATACTAATCCTTACATAGTTATGGAACCACGACGAAAATTTTCTGTCAACCTCTCTAACAAGATCATCATCATCAATGCTAGGTCTCTCCATTTTTATCTCAGCTCTAAAAATACTATGATAAAAAAAGAGAAGTTGGAGAAATTTTTACAAGTATATCGCAAAATTGGAGTATAACATAGAAAAACTATGTCTCTTACTTCTCTATATCTTCCATCTACTCTATAGCACTATTTAGACAGATATACCGATGAGCGGCTTCAAACTCATCGTCCTCTAACCACCGTAACTTAGAAACACTTGTAGGCTTGCCACCAACATTGAAGATAGTGCGGATTCCACGATTCAGTTCATCGACCTCACCTTCATCATTTCTTGGTGCTCTATTCCAGTTTGTTCTGACATGAGTATCGAAGTAGATTGAGCAAAAGTTTGAGACCTCCTCAATAATATATGCTTCGTATATCGAAGCTTCTACATGGGCCTTATTACCCACCTTCTTCTTCAGCTGATGTAGATATCTAAAATAATATATTCAATATTAGATCTGTTTGAATAAAAAGTTATTAGTACCCGATAATTAAATATTTTATACCTCTCAAATGGATACATCCATCGATAATAGACGGGAGCACCGATACGTACTTCGTATGCAAGATGAATTGGCAAATATTCCTTACTATAAAAAAAGCTGGAAGGAAACACCTTTTCTATCTTGCACAATGTCAATACAATCTTCTCCTCAAGTTCAAACATATGTTGCACCGTCAACTTACTTGAACACAAATCTCTAAAAAATATAGATAACTCGGCCAGCGGACACCATACTTGAGAAGGCAACATCTCTCTCAGAGCGATATGAAGTAAACATTCCATGAACACGTGGCAATCATGACTCTTAATCCCTATCAGCTTGCGTTCGTTAAGATCGACACATCTTGCCAGATTCGACACATAACCGTCAGGGAATCTCAACTTTGTAATCCAATTGCATATTATCAATTTATCATACCTACTCAGTGTAAATGGTGCTGAGGACTTTGTAGAAGCATAAAAAATCTCAGTTGAAGACATCCCTTCGCCAAAGCGCAGAAGATGCAAAAGACTAAGGCTCAGTGCTAAAAAGGCAAAACAGAAGATATGGAGAGAAGTCCCTTCATTATCATGTCTACCAAAGTCTAGTACAGACACATCAGGACTATACATAAGGGACTAATTATGTTCTTCTACAAATGATCTAGTACAGATTCGACAGAAGCCTAGAGGGATCTATAAGGGAAGCAGTCTTCATCGAAGCGTAGCCTTCCTTCTTCTCGATACACACGCTGGAAGATTGATCTTCACCAAAGCATGTTCTGATTTTCTTGTAGGCGCAGCCTCTCAGAAGTATATCAGTAACTCAGCACTTTAAAGAAGTCAGAAGCCTTCAAGCCAGAGGCACAGCCACCTACCTGCGCCACCCTCTGAAACAAGATGGTGGTAGGCCTCCTCTCTTTTCTTATTTCAGAAGCCAGTATCTTCACTCCAGACGCGCAGCTACCTGGCTACGCCAATCTCAGACACGCAAGGGTGTCATACCCTTCCCTTCGCAGCCAATGCCTTTACTGTTCAAAGGCGCAGCTACTTACCTGCGTCCGCATGAGGCGCAGGATGGTGATATGCTCACATCACCTTCATTCCCATGGTACAGTTGTCTGCTTCGGATCAGAAGCTTAAGTCACTTCTCTACAAGAGACTTGGGAACTCCCATCGCAACCAATGTAAGTCAACATGTCGCTCCAAAAGTACAGTAACCTCGCCAACCTGAAGCACAAGCCTACTTATATCCTACAACACAGTGACTCTGGTAGCCCAAAACACAGCTTCATAAGATGATCTATATGTACAGAAGTCTCGTCGTCATTCGAAGCCAATTCCACTCATCGCCTAAAAGCACAAAGGTTTCATCGTCTCCAGAAGCACGGTCTACTCGTCGCCCCAAAAGCATAGCAGCACTTAGTCCTCACCAGAGGCGCATGAAGCATGGGTCCACCCCAATTGGTTTGTTTAAACCTCCTTTTGTAGAGAAGATTGGGATTAAATCATGATTGATATTATATCAGATTGTTTAAATCTTAGATGAGGATCAGTTAGACTCCAAATCTAGGATGAAATCCCAAGATTTACTCGGCTGTATCCGAGCAAGCAAATTAGCACGCACCACATGTCACCTCCTTCGTTATGTTTATAACCACCAGAGATCTCGTTTGTGAGGAACTTTGATGTCCGCAACGTGTCAGCACCGCAGAAGCCCGCATCGTACAATGATGATAGATTCTTTCATATCTCAGGAACCCTAATGTACATCACATATGTGCTCGGTTCTCTGTAAATAGAAGGAGTTCTTCTCCCACCAGAAAAAAGCAATAAAAAGAGAGAGGAAACATTGACAATCAACAATCTTCAAAGGAGCAGCGATCTCCATCCACGAAGAGTCGACCACCCTCATCCACCTATCAACCAAAGAACCAACCAACCAACCATCTTCAAGGGATCTTCTCATCCAGACAGCCTCTTGATCGGTGACCACAGAGTTCCATCAAAGGCACCAGAGTGTCATAGCAAGGTTGATTCATCGTCAGGTCGTCAACGGAGTAAAAGAGCCACTGCAGCGCTCGATCTCCATCGTCACACTTTCCCAAAAACCTCTTCTTCTTGTACTTAGAATATCCTGTTTAGGACTTCCTTCTTTGTACACAGATACCTTATACGTTCAATAAAGCAAAAAGTTTGTTCAACCTTTTATTACGTCGAACAAAATGGCGACTCTGCTGGGGACTACCTTCTCCTCCAATGAGAAGGCGATGACGCAATCTGATGACAACTTGTTGGAAGCTTCTCAAGACTTGCTGGTCGTACGCTTCGACCAGCAGGCTTTTGAAGATCTCTCTGATAAAAAGTCGAAGACTTCGAAGTGATTCGTACAACCGAAGAAGACTCGACATGTCTGGAGACCTAAGGCGGTTGTAACTAGCAGCACGATAGCGGGAACTACGTCTCAGGACCCCCTCAACGTCAAAGCCATAGAGAAGATCCCGGCTGCTACAGCCTTATCCCCTCGACCGATTTTCATCCCGGGAAAGCACGACGAGAAAGATGGTAGTTCCATGGTTGATATGACGAAGGAACGATGCCCTAGGAAGCGCACACTGGTCCAACCCCTCACGATGAGAGTATTGCAGGTAAGGATATCTATCTTCGACAGAATCGCTTTTCCTTCAGGTAAACCTTCGATGGATACTACTCGCCCACTGGGGGTAGTAGGAAGAGATCCCAGGTCTCGCGCTTCGTACAACAAGCGTGTGACACCAGCGGTAGACCAAAGGCCCGTGTTGACAGTAACATGTGTAGCCGACGGAAAGCTATACAAGACTGGCTCTCGTGTTCCGATGCCTCAACCAGTCGAATCTCCCTTCTAATAGGGAACTCATATGCATAAGCCAAGCCAGGGGTACATCCCACGGAGAGGAAGAACAGCGTTTCCGTAGGAGCGACATGAGGCTTCCTCGCTAAATCTGCTCTTACCATGCTTACATGCAGCTTCCCTGTATATATAATGGGAGTGCGGATGTATCCACATGACTTCGCCTCGAGACCTGGAGAATAGGACAAGCCCTTGAGCGTTGCCCCGTGCTGGCGGACGGTTGACTACCTTCGTCGTCGCTTTTGGAATAAGGAAGACGCTATCTTGTACCTCTGTGGCTGAAAAACTCCTAAACTGGTGTCACGACCCACACCCTAGAGTAAGGGCACAAGAACGTAACAACGCCCAGCCTACGCCGTAGTGTCGACGGTAGAACGTTGTCCTAGGTCTCATGCATCTAACAGTATAAGGCTAAGCAGTTTATACTCCCTGAATGGGGGTGACATAGCAGAAAGTAAACTCAATCACATCTAAGGTAGAGCATAATGGAAGATAGATAAAACATGAAATCCAAAAGAGATACAGCAGATAGAAGTCTAAGTGTCTAAGATACACAACCCAGAAATACATCTCAAAACTCAAATACAAAAATCTATAAATACAACTCAAGACAACTGAAAGTAAACTGAGCAAAACCCTAGCTACCTATACAACCTCTACTGTGTCTCCTCTAGGCTAGCAGGCAACCTCCATGCTATCTGTAAAATTTATCAACAGGTCCAGTCAGGACAGGAGCAAGCACATTACATCTCAATAGTTCATAGCAGGTTAGAAAATATAATCATGCAGTAAAGTAAGATACAGGTACTGAAAGAAATGCTGTATGTAAACAGAAAGAGAGCTGTAATAGAAATATCTACTATAAATAGAGACTAACATTGGCTAGTGAGTCAGAGTACAATATAGACATGTAAATGGCATAGGAGATTCTGATAAGACACTATGGAAGAGATTCTGATAAGATACTACTTGGGTATTATTCACATGTCTACTTCTACTCTCCCGTACCCCCAATCAATACACAAGGATCCAACCAGGTTATGTAATGATTCCATGCAAAGGCCCCCGAAGGGTGATACATGGATGTCCCATAAATGGGTATTCTAGGAGATTCTAGGATACCCAGTAAATGGGATAAGAGATTCTAGGAGACTCTGTGATCATAAGAGTATATGTCACAAGTGATCAAAGAACCAGTGAAGCATATTGATACGCCATGTAAGTAAAACGCACAGAACATGTAGTACCCGATGCTCCCTAAAGATAACATCTCAAGAAGGGATCTATATAGTACCAATTCGTGTGACCAACGTGACAGTACAAGTAAAGTAATTTAATGCAGAAAATAATTCTAAGCAGAATATGAAATGATCAGAGAATGTACTCGCCTGATAACCTAAACAGCTGATAAGTATAGGGGATCCAAATGAAGCCACAGAGTCCTATTTAAAGCAACACAGGTTACAAGGTGTTCAAGTTGTAATAAATAAATCTATACAAGCGATCCATATTATCCTAGGTTCTTCTAAGTCAAAATAACTCTAGGTCAACTCCGGCCAATAATCTAGTCAAACTAGGTCAAGTGTTGACTTACAGTTGACTTTGGGTCAACTGGTCAACTCTGGTCAAACAGGGTCAATTCTAGTCTAATTATTAAAGATATAAAGTGCACTTCGTTATTGGTACATCGAAACTTACGACACGCAAATCGAGACGAGATGATCAACGGTAAAGTTGATAATCTTATTATAGTGATCCACGTATCTATCTTGTCAATTTTAGCGATGTGAGATCACTGGAATTGACTGAGCTCAGTTTTGTTGTACTAATCCCGAAATACGAACATTATAAGAATTAATTATTAATTAATCATAAAAAGGTTAAACTCAGAAAAACTATCAACAAACATTGTCGGATGATAAAATAAACATCGCCAACGTGTCCAAAATGGTCAAATTAGCTAGGATAGCCTACCCATCGGTCCAATTTGGACACAAGGGCAAAAAGGTAATTTCGGGTCAAAACGGAATCCGTGTCGGAGCCGTTTTGCACCGAAAAATGTACAAGAAAACAAGTCTATAAAATATAGCAAATTATATGTCCGTAAAACCAGAATGACGATACGAACCCAACGGTATCTCCAGAATTGGATTCCGTTGACCCGATCTCAATTTGGTCCGTTGACCAGAACTTGGAATTTCGGTTTGCACGGAAATGCGTGCCGGAGCTAATGTTCTCAAAACTCAGCAAACTACATGTCAACGAGTCCAGAATGACAATACGAACTCAACGGTATATCCGAAATTGGATTCCGATGAGCCGATCTCAAAATGACCTGTTGATCCGGATATTGGTATCCGACTTGCACCGAAATGCGTGCCAGATCCAATGTCTACCAAAACCTAGCAAATTATATGTCAATGAGTCCAGAATGACGATACGAACTCAACGGTATATCCAAAATTGGATTCTGATGAGCCGGCATCAAAAGTCTCGTTGACCCGGACTATGGGACCCACTTTGCACCGAAAAACGTGCCGGGGCCCACGTCCTCCAAATCTAACAAATTTTATATAAAAACATGCCAAAACGACGCCACGAGTCTAATGGTGGTGTCAGAAATGAAATCTAGAGTTCCGTGTTCAAAAATAGAATTTTACAAGTAGGAAATTACGAATTCGGACGACCAACTTTGGCGTCGAATTCAACCAATCAAACAAGCTCACAATGAAACAAAACTGGAGGGGTAGCAAGAGGGTTATACCAGCTTCGCATAGGAATAGGTAGCACGCCAAATGGAGCTACGGTGGAGGAGATACAAGCCGACGAAGTTGACCCCGCAAAACTGTCCATATTAATACAATTTAAACGGTCAACTTGGTGGCCGGTTTTGATGTATCAAACGATAAAATCAACGCATGAAAATTGACAGGAGTGAAGGTGGATATATCGAGGTTGTAACGGAGCAAAGAAATCGCCGATCCAACAGTCGGATTCCCGGAAAAACGTGCGCTAAGTCGCTGCAACGGAACGCAAAATCTGGATCGTTCCCGCGCGCGTCACGACGAAACTTCGTGCGAAACGCACGAATCGTCTCGACGGCGCGTCCCGGAGGACGGTGGCCGTCAGGGGGCTTCTCGCCGGAGTGGGGCGCATGGCCAGGGGGGCCACGGCGGCCGTGCGGCGGCACGGCGGCGCACGACGACGGCCCACGTGCACGCACGTGCACGCCATACAAGTGCAGCTGCTGCTCCTGCCGGGTCTCGTGCGGCCTAGCCTAGCCGGCGGCGACGGCGGAGGCGGCCAGCGTGGCCACAGCGAGGGCCGACCACGGCTGGGCTGCTACGGTGGGGAGGTGGAATGGTGGTGGCGGCCATGGCGAACGTGGGGGTGGCAGTTGTTCAATGGGAAGGAGGAGAAGGAATGAAGGAGTCGATGGTTGGTGGTGGCGCGGCCGACGTGCTCGGCCAGGGGTATCCGGTGCCACGGCCAGGGAGCCGAGCTCAGGGATGAGGGTGGTGCTTGGGTTGTGTGTTGGTGTTGGGTTGCTGTTGGTGTGGGAAAATTTAATAGTGAGAGAGAGAGAAGATGAGGTTAGAAATATTAATAAGAGAGAGAGAAATATTCTCACCCCATAGATTTTAGGGCCGGTCAATGCTGCTAAGGGGTTGGGGAAAAGTTGCATGAAGGAATTAATGGATGGGATTAAATGGGAGGATCCTATGGCTAGGATTTAATTAGCTAAAAAAATTGGGTCATTCCAAGGGATTTAATACCAATAGAAATTTCTATTAAATAAAAAATAGGTAGAAAGAGTAATTGATATTTTTGGGCAAGAAAATATGAGGGTGTTATGATGGAGAGTAACATGGAGCTGGGCTGGACTCGATGGAGCCGGCTTGTGTCAAAATCAGACATTGTGCAAAAATCGAATTAAAATTAGGTGTTGACGATCATGAGTAAATAAGTAGCACATGGGAATTCCAATAAATGGGACACAAGTGACATGCGGATAGTAGGCTCAATGTGGGCCATGTCCATAATTAGGGCTGACAGGTTTTGGTCGACAGGGTACCCACAAATCAAGTTGGAAAATGAATGCGACACCGTGGAGTGAAATAAAATTGGGTCACGTGTTAGGAAAGTTGTGCGAAACAAATACAGCACAAAATGGTGTGTCTGAGTGGGACACGAAGGTCAAGGGTGAAGAGTATCTCGAGTAGATCATGCATGATGAGTTGGTTTCAAGAAAATAACTGATCTTGTGCTCTCAAATTAAAAGTCACGGTAACGTGCTAAAAATGATCAAGGAAAAGAGTGGGAAAATAATTAATAATCAAATGGTCTAAATCGACCCGAAGTTGTACGAAGCAAAAAGAGTACAAGGGAACAAGTTTGAGTGGGACACTATATACCATCATGAAGGTAATCTTGTCCACTACAAAACCCATGAAGAAGATTTCCAGAGTTGAACATCCCTGACACTCCAAATATCAAAGGCACGAAAAAGCACATTTACAGATAAATAAACAGAATAAATTATTTATTGAGACTAAACAATCAGAAAAATAAAATAAAAATAAAAAAATCAGCCCGAAATTCAGGGTGCTCACAACTGGAGAGTAACCATATTAGCCGTAACGGTCTCCTCCTCGTAATCCAATGATATGACGTTGGCGTTAATGAGGCACTAAATTTGTCACTAAAACACATATCAGTCCTGTGTTGAGTGATGGACGTACTGATGATAGTGGCAGTACTTGGGATGGTCTACCTTTTCTACTTCATCAGGACGCCTGGGTGTTCCGACCCGCATTCGCTTTTCGGTCGCGAGCTCGTGAGCAAGCCAGCTATGTATCGAGCGGACTCCAGCCCGACTCGAGTACGTATAAGCTGTCAAGGTCATGGGTATCATGTCTAATCTAAACTGTATCTCAATCCACAGGAATCATATAAACAAGAATGAACAAGTATGGGTTATGGTCTGCAGCCCATTAGCATATTGTCCGATTAGACTCTAATAATGATATGAGTCTATAAAATAAGCAAAAAATATCATGGTACTGAATATAAAGTACGAGAGTATAATAAGGAAATATCACAAGCAAATACCTATGTCCCTGCAGGTGTAATCACTACCATCATGAGCCGCTAGCTAACTCCACGCAGTCGCTAAACCTGAAGAGATCATCAGGTCCTCAGAGGACTAGCAAGATACATAATATACAAGCCAACATGTAATAGTACAGATATACAAAAAAGTAAGGAACAATCAAGGATATCCAACTATACAAAATGAACCAAGACATAAGATCTAAACACAAGGATCCTAAGACATTGGCATGCCATAATAGAAATGGCTAATAGGTCAAGCTATAGACTGCAGTCAAGGCAAGTACTCATAATCTATAGTGTCTCAATCACAGTCAAGGCAAGTACTCACAACCAAGACGGTCGCCAATCCTAGTATAAAATTCTATAGACCGTAGTCAAGGTAAGTACTCACAATCTATAGAATGTCAAAGTCAAGTCCTACTCAAGTCATGTCAAGTCAAGTAATAATTAAGTCGAGGGAATCATGGTGTAGGACTAGACGACTCTATCAAGAAATACATATGAAACTAACACAGTATAACAGATAGAAATATTATAACAGAAAGGAACAAGAATGTGCAGACAACTAGAAACATGTAAAGTAGAACTATAACAGGATGAGTGTACTAGACATGGAATCAAGCAATCACGAATGTATAGAAAATAACAGTAGCAAGATAATGAAAATGCATATAAATTATACTATACAAGCTGGAAAGGTATACTTGCCTGGTGGTAGCGCGAAGAACCAATAAAATACCGTCAACTGGTATGCCATAAAGTCTAAAATCCACAAATGTCTCCGAAAGCAGAAACAGACATCGTCAACATTCTCAGAATAGTCAAATTAGCTAGGATTGTCTGTCCTTAAGTCCAATTCTGGACACAGGGGTAAAACGGTAATTTTGGGCCAAAACGGTATCCGCCGTTGGACCCGCTTTGCACCGAAAATCATGCCAAGGTCAGTGGTCTCTAAAGTCGTCAAAGTATATGTCAACAGGTTCGATTTTCTGATACGAACCCAACCGTACGTCCAAAGTTGGATTCCGGCGGGCCATGCATAAAATCATCCGTTGAGTCGAACCGTAGGGCCCGCGAAACGGTGATCCAATCAACTGTCTCAGAATCGGACCAAACTTGGCATACAGGACCAAAAAAATGATACGGTCCTGATGGCACAAGTTTCGTCTCGATCTGACGAACGTGGACAAAGTAATTGAGAAGTTTGCACAGAGGCCGATACGGTGAATTTCGACGGATACGCATTAAATTCGTCGCGCACACGCGACCAATTCGAATTCCATCAAAGTCCACACGTCCACAAAGCTGTTACGCACCTTTTGATGCTTTTGGTTCGCGACCACGTCGCCCGAATTGGCGGGACGTACGTCGTATCGAAGGGTTTTCTAAGAATTCTACAGTTTTATAAAACAGTTTTTTGACAGTTTTGGAATCCAGTTTCCTCGACCGATAGTCGATTAAATAACAATCTACAAAAAGGGTTCTTGAGTCCTATAGGTTTTCTATTCACAGGAATCGACGTCTCGTAATTTAGTTAAACACATAAAGAGAAAAACGGCTACGAAGATGTGCACCTTGCTGTGAACTGCGGCTGATTGTCCTATTCAATCCGTACTCGCGGTGACGTTCAGGCGGTTGGTGGTGGCGCACAGCAACGGCAGGCTGTCGCATGGGTGCTTCCCAGGGCTGGGGTCCGACGTAGCAGTTACGGGGACTGTTGCCACTGTCGCTGTGCTCGCTTGCGCGACCTTTATTGGTGCATGCTGCTGCACTGTCGAATATGTGCGTGCGGCGACGTTTGGCCGACCTTGGGGCGGCGCTCCGGCGACGTCCGACATCGCGAGTGACCTCCAGGGTGAGGGGCGCTTCGAGCTGTCGTAGCGATGGGTTGGATTAGGGTTTTGATGTTCTTCTCTTTCTCGCTCCGGTTATATACTATACGCGACTGTGTTACAGGGGTCGGCCTTGGAAATTTTCCCATAGGCTTGTTCTGGCTTGGTTGGGAGGGGAGTTCGGGCCTGTGGGTTCAGGAATGCTGGGCTGAGCTGATATTGGGCTCGGTTTAGGGAGGTTAGCACTGGGCTGGGATTCCATTTACTGATTTCTTTTTCTTCTTTTTATTTATTTATTCCTATATATATAATATATATATATATATATATATATATATATATATATATATATATATGTATATGTATATGTATATGTATAAACATATATACCTACCTTATAGGCATGTATACACATAGGTTCACATATATATATATATATTTTTTTAGGTTCACACATATATTTTTTTTAGGTTCACACACACACACATATATATATATATATATATATATATACTTGTATACACACATATATATTATACATTTATATATACATATATGTCTTGATGATAATAACTAATAATAATAAATAATTTATATTTAATAACCACAATAATAATATTAATATTATATAACCTTAATAAAAATAATAATAATAACAATATTTAATAAACCATTGATGGTGCATATACCATCATGCACAGCCTAATAATCCTAAAATGTACTAGGACCTATTTTATACAAATATTATTGAATATCAACTAATAATGATATTTATAATATTTAAATAAGAATACTTAGAAATATTTATTAGGTCACTAAAATAGAATACGACACAATCGTACCAACATACATCAACACGAATGTCATTGGACGTACCGCATGACTACATGGGCTTGGGCTCAGTTCGGGTCCAGTTTGACTAGTTTGGTACGACCGGGTCACTTAGACGTCAAATAATATTAATAGTGAATAATTAAACTATTTATAATTGTCGTGTCACAACTTGGCCTGGTTTTCCTAGTTAGGACATCTCTATGGCTCGGTCTTCCTTGGCATGACTAATACACTAGTCAAGGCACGTCACTGCACTATCCGTGCCATGATTCCTAGTCGTCTGGTACTTCAAAACTCAACTATGGCTAAAGTCATCTATTGTAATAATTAACTAAATAGTTATTTATAAAATTCTAAAAATCCCCATTTGAATAAATAAAATAAAAATATTTCAAAATTTTCGGGAAGGGGAGCTACACTAGGCGCCGGGATGGACAGTTTGTCACTCTTCGAAAGCATCTCGAAGAGCTCTAGCGTATCCTCGTCCTTGAAGGAGTAAGTCTCCCTCGGCCTCTGCGCTTTCGCAGACTTGGGGTGTCGCAGCTGCTGAACCTTTGGAGTTGTTGACGGTCATGGCTTGCTTGTCTTTTTTGCTTTTAAGGTTGTTGCTGGACGACCGTCTCCCCTTGTCTTCGGGCACATGAAAGTGTGGCCCCAGGAGCTGTGCGCCCTGGGCTTTCCTTTGTGTGGTATCCGCCTTTATAATGAAAGGTGTCCACTCCTTGCAGGGAGCACTGTGCCATAATTTTATAGCGGGCATCATGTTCTTGCGACAAGAGTCCATAAGCATGGGCTCGGGCATGCCGGGTAGTAATCTGATGAGGGCTGTCTGGCGGAAGCGCTTGATGTATGCGCGGACAGGCTCTTTCTCCCTCTGGACAATTTCCATGAGGGTCGACATGGTCATATCCATGCCTTCTTCGTAGAATCGGTCCATGAATCGAGTCGTCAGGTCTTCAAATGACGAGATGCAGTCGTCCGGAAGACTGCAGAACCACTCATAGGCTACCCGCTGCAGGGCTCCTATGAATATATGGGACAGGAGGGCATCATCCTTTTGTAGGTGCACCATGACTGAGGCAAATTACCTCAAGTATTATCGGGGAGACCCCTTCCCTTCATAAGGTGTAAACGTCTGCGGATTGTATTTGGGAGGATAGACGACGTTGTCCCACTCGGCAGGGTATGGCTGCCGGATCCCCATCTTCTGGAGCGTTGCTTACTTCTTCTTGGCTTCATGATGAGCATACAACTCTTTGATGGCCTGCTGTATCTAGGCCGGCATTGCGGAGCCTATAGCCGATGGAGTAGACTAGGATGGTCCTACCTGATTGGCAGTAGGCAACCTGCTGGATTCGTCATTGGTTGGCAGATCATGCACAGGTGTAGAGGCAGCGGGGGCCATGCTACTCTTGAGGTCGTTTATGACCGAGGACAGGTTCTTCATGGTGTCCGTCAGCGTATCTAACTTCATCTCGAGGACTTCGATACGTCTGAGAGCTTCGTTGTTGTCTTCCTTATTGCCATCGGCTATGAACACAGACCGAGTGTGGGGGAGACTCAGGGGAGCCGTGGATCCTTTACTTTCTGGCTCAGATGCCTGAATCTCACAGTCCTGAGCATATACCATAAGATTGTGATCTTCTTCAGACTCAGTATGGTTGCTACCACCGGTCTGGTGACTGGCTGTGCCGACAGAGATATCCGTGTCGTATTATGCCTCGTCAGATTGGAACACATGGTTGTCGTGCATGGTAGCAGGCTAGCTACCCCCAATTTTTGACAAGGCACCCAATGCAGATTTGGAATGAGTGCCTTGGAACACACCTGCATCGGGTACATTAGCTTTACTGTTCTCTGACCTACTCTTCGGTTTAGCAACCGATATAGAAGGATTCTGGGAGGGCTTCTTGAAAGATCTGGAACCTTGTGTCGCGTAGCATGTGGTGATACGGGACTCGTCTTTTCTATGGCTCACCGACCCCCTGTTAAGCCTCTGGCATGGGGTCGGCATAGAGTAGAGTCTCTGAAAGACGGAATGCCTGCTCGGCGATGGCGCAGCCGTCTGCTGACAGCGACAGTAGATGGTAATATGGGTACAAGAGTGCCTTGATTTAGGCACGTCTTATGCCACAAATTCTTCTTCCGCTTGGGAGAGGGTTGGATCTTACCCGAGATTCGCTCAGTGAAGCGTTACAGAACACGGAGTCCTTCCTCACCCAGGTTCGGCCACCGAAAGTGGATCCTGTAGCTTGCCCACATTGCCATAGCATGGTCGAAGTGATTCCCACTATCACTTTCACCCAACAAGACATGCTACTAAAGAATAACCGGCACAACCGCCCCTTGTACTATACGGGGTATGTCGGTGCCATTAAGGTCAACCGTATCCACATTGACCCAGGTTCCTCTTTGAGCATTATCCCAAGAAGCTTGCTTCAAACTTTAGGGGTTCTGATGCATCGGTTGACATCCTTGAACACAATAATCAGTGGTTTCAATGTGGGAAAGAGCGAGCCCTTGGGCAAAATTTACCTAAAATGTCAGATCGACGACCTTCATACTGATGTGACTTGTTATGTCATTAATACAGACATAAATTACAACATGCTACTGAGCGACCATGGATCTATGAGTACATCATTGTCCCTTCTACCCTACATCAGTGTATGAAATATGTAGCCAGCAATGGGACTATCAAAATGGAGTTCGCTGATATCAACCCGTTTCGAGGACTTGAAGCCTACTGTACGGATGCTGATCTGTACAAGTCAGTCCCCTGAGATGACGACAACAATGATGTTAACGATGAGGCAGAGACAGCTTCCGAAAGCGTAGCAGTGGCCGAAGAACCTTTAAAGGTTCGACTGAAGGGGAGGCCTCCCAGGGTGTCAGTGCCTCTTGTTGTTAAGCTTCGGGGCAAAGCTCCACCTTCACCTCCGATGGCGATTGAAGATGGTCAGGATCCTATATGAATGAAGTTACCCCGGAGGTCCTCCAAGGCCGACAATGAAAGCACAGGAGCATCCGACCACCATTCCCTTGATGGTCAAGCTGAAAGGGAGGCGTCCTCCTTCTCCTCCGGCGGCAGCTCTTGTCCTCACTGACGAAGAGCTAGATGATTACGTCTACACCAACACAGAGGCCTACACTTTCGATGACGTAATCCCTCGGGATAAGATATCCCACTTCATTAATAAAAAGTTATCATCAAACTACTCTGGCGCATGCTGGAACACCAAATATTTTTTGGATAATTTTCTGTGTAAACTATAGACGCAAGTGATAACTGCCAACCATGTGAGTCGAGTTGTCCCTGCCCGAGGCACCTACTTCGTAGTTCCAGCCAGGAAAAAAAAGAGGAACCCATCATATTCGGTCGATTGGAGCATCCGCAACGAATAACAACTGAAGACCCAAACCTCGACAGCGGCAAAATACAGTTCTACCACTACATGGCACAGGCCAAAAACCTTATCCAGAAGATAGGCTACGACCTGAATAGCATTAAAGGGCTCAATTATGGCAAAGGCCAGCGTCTTCCCTTACGAATTCGTGCTCCAATGGAAAAAGCTGAAAACTACTACTAACGTACTCGTCGAGGGCTGGGGTACATTACACCTATAACCACCTCAGAAGATTCAGAAGAATAAGTCATGAGGCACTCACACTCTTCTGACTCCTCAACTTGGGACTCCGATACCAGCACTCCGACACCAGCATGGGTCAAGTCTTTAAGAAGATATTGTCTGCTAACATGATCATTAATCAGTTAACCGTCGAAGACAATCAGCGCAGGCGGTTACAAGAGTTAGAAGCGTTAGATGAAAAGTGCTTGCTCGTGCAGCAAAGGATTGAGCTTTACCAAGCTCGCATCTCTGGGTCCTTCAACAAAAAGGTCCGCAAAAGATCCTACCAGGTGCGCGACCTCGTCTTGGCAGTACGGAGATCGATGGTGATGACCCACAAGACGGCTAGGAAGTTCGAGCCCAAGTGGGAAGGACCATTCGTCATAGAAACGGTGTACTCCAATGGTGGTTATCGGCTAGCTAAGCCTAATAGGGACTTGCTAATGATGCCCATCAACGACAAGTTCCTAAAGAAGTATTACGTCTGAAGACAGAACCAGCATAAGCACCCACATCACCTGAAAAGGGTGCCCATGAGTTATGGTAAGGGGATCTCTCACTCTCCCTCCTATATATTCTCTCAAGTAGATGAAGCACTTCACGTCCACATTACCTCTGGATTGCTCCTCTATACCTGAAAGATGCGACTACCATGTCCACATTACCTCTGAGTAGTCATTCTTCTCGCATCAGTTCTATGATTATCCTGGCGTCTAAAAAACAGTTCATGTCCTTATTACCTCTGGATTATTGTTCTATACCCCGGCAAAGATCAAGCCTACCATGTCCATATTACCTTTGGTCAGGAAAATCTATTATGAAGCCTCCCTCTTTATTCTGGAGAGAAAAGCAAGGGGAACAAGAAAGCTTCTACATATAAAAACATGTGGCTATAAAGACCTATTACAGACTCTTCGTAGTTACATACACAGAAGCAAAAAAGCTAAAATTGCGGTACAAGCTCTCAATAGAGAGGATAAGGCGTTGACAGAGCCAATCACTTCCTGGTAAAGGAAGCCATCGCCCGAAGCTGCTACTGGCCCAAGCCGGGGATGAAGACCAGCACAGGACTCCCCTATCTCCCCGGCTGGTCGGAGAGAGCAACCACAGCAGCAGGCCTTGCTATTCCTCGGTCAGAATGGCAAGCAATCCAAACCCAGGAAGCAAAGGTCCGAGACACCATTGACGTCCACGACATCCAGAACGGGGGACGTCTCGAGATCCAGTAGTAGTTCTACTATAGCTTCTTTGGATAAAAAGATTTGCCACCGACGGCCGCCTCAAGCAAACTCCAGGATCATCAGGAGCCAAACATTGGGCAAGCAAGGCCACTGTTGAAGCAGCTAAGTCTTCTCTTGAAGTGGGACAGTCCTTTATGTAGGTAGTTTGCGTAGTCTAAGCATGAGCCAGACATTGGTCTGTAGGAAGCTTACAAGTAAAACTAAAGCTCCACTCCATGACAGATGACAGTACTGCGAGTGACCAAAGGAACGTGACTCTGAACTTTCTCTGCTAAAGAGATTCACGATCCCTGCAAAGACGCAAAAGGCTCAAATATCAAGAAGCCATCAGGAGCCCATGCTCTGAAATGATGACTCAGGACAATTAATGCTAAGAGCTCAGCATGACACCAGCCATCACCCAGCTCGTACAGTCCTGACACGTGTTCATGCTCCTGTTCAAAGTATCCCGAGCTTGACTCAAGTTTGGGACACTTTGAAGGGGGTCTTGTAGAAGCATGAAAAATCTCAGTTGAAGACATCCATTCACCAAAGCGCAGAAGATGCAAAAGACTGAGGCTTAGTGTTAAAAACACAAAACAAAAGATATGGAGAGAAGTCCCTTTATTGTTATGTCTACCAAAGTCTAGTACAGACACGTCAGGACTATACATACGGGACTAATTCTATTCTTTTACAAAGGATCTAGTACAGATTCGATAGAAGCCTAGAGGGATCTACAAGGGATGTATTCTTCATCGAAGTGCAGCCTTCATTCTTCTCGATACACACGCTGAAAGATTGATCTTCACCGAAGCATGTTCTAATTTTCTTGTAGGCGCAACCTCTCAGAAGTATATCAGTAACTCAGTACTTTGAAGAATTCAGAAGCCTTCAATCCAGAGGCACGGCCACCTGCCTGTGCTACCCTCCGAAATAAGATGGTAGTAGGCCCCCTCACCTTCTTTTATTTTAGATGCCAGTATCTTTACTCCAGACACGCAGCTACCTGTCTGCGCCAATCTTAGACGCACAAGAGTGTCATACCCTTTCCTTCGCTGCCAACGCCTTCCCTGTTCAAAGGCGCAGCTACTTACCTGCGTCTGCATGAGGCGCAGGATGATGATATGCTCACATCACCTCCATTCCTATGGCGCAGTTGTCTGCTCCGGATTAGAAGCTTAAGTCACTTCTCTACAAGAGACTTAGGAACTCCCGTCACAACCAATGCAAGTCAACATGTCCTCCAAAAGCACAGTAACTTTGCCAACCTGAAGCATAAGCCCACTTGTCGCCTATAGCATAGTGACTCTAGTAGCCCGAAACATAGCTTCATAAGTTGCTCTATATGTACAGAAGTCTCGTCGTCATTCGAAGCCAAGTCCATTCATCGTCTAAAAGTACAGAGGTTCCGTCGTCTACAGAAGCACGGTCTACTCGTCGCCCCAGAAGCATAGCAGCACTTAGTCCTCACCAGAGGCACATGAAGTATGGGTCCACCCCAATTGGTTTGTTTAAACTGTCTCTTGCAGAGAAAATTGGGATTAAATCATGATTGATATCATATCAGATTGATTTAAATCTTAGATGAGGACCAGTTAGACTCCAAATCTAGGATGACATCCCAAGATTTACTCGACTGTATTCGAGCAAGCAAATCGTACACACTACGTGTCACCTCCTTCGGTTATGTTTATAACCACCAGAGATCTCGTTTGAGGGGAATCTAATATCCGCCACGTGTCAGCACCGCAAAAGCCCGCACCGTGTAGTAACGACAAATTCTTTCATATCTTAGGAACCCTAATGCACGTCGCATATGTGCTCGGTTCTTATAAGAAGAAGGAGTTATTCCACCAGAAAAGAGCAATGAAAAGAGAGAGGGAACATTGACAATCGATAACCTTCAAAGGAGCAGCGATCTCCATCCACGAAGAGTCGACCACCCTCATCCACCTATCAACCAAAGAACCAACAAACCAACCATCTTCAAGGGATCTTCTTATCCAGACAGCCTCTTGATCGGTGACCCCAGAGTCCCATCAAAGGTGCCAGAGAGCCATAGCAAGGTTGATTTCTCGTCAGATCGTCAACAAAAGACAAGGGACATCTAGACAGCCTCTTGATCGGTGACCCTAGAGTCCCATCAAAGGAAGCACGAGACACACTTCATTCTTCATACAAGGGAGATGACAATGTGAAAATGGTAAGACTACAAACTCTTCGTAGCAAGTTTGATATACTAAAGATGAAAGATGTAGAATCCATTGAAGATTATTCCATTCGGGTTATTTCAATTGTTAACCAATTGAAAGTGATTGGTAAGAAAGTTGAAGATCAAAGAATTGTTGAGAAGATTCTATGAAGCTTGACTCAAAAATTCGAGTCTACCATAGTAGCCATTGAAGAATTCAAGGATTTGTCTACACTTTCAGTAGAGAGTTTATTGGGTTCACTACAGTCCCATGAACTCCGTATGAAACAATATGATTCCACTCCTCTAGAGCAAGCTTTCCAAACAAATGTCTTTTCGAGGCGGTTCGAGAGGAAGAAGGGGTGGTCTAAGAGGTCGTGGAAGAGGGAGACACAATGGAGGCAGATACATCGAAGCTGAGAAAAAGTAAGATATTAATTCTTCAAATTGGAGGAGAACAAGAGGAACAGGAAGAGCTGCAAGTAGAGGCCAAGGTAAAAGTCGTGAAGATTTTTATCAAGTTCAATGTTACAATTATGGAAAATATGGTTATTACCAAACATATTGTTGGTCCAAGAAGACCAATAATGGAGAATGAAGCTCAACTTTCATGCATGAGGAAGAAAAGGAAAGTGAGAACAATACTCCCTTTATCGCTTGCAATGTTGAAGAAGTTACATATGACGAAGTATGGTACATCGGCAGTGGTTGTAGCAACCAAATGACTGGAAACAAAAAGGTGTTCATGGACCTTGATGAATCAATTACAAGTGAAGTTCAAACTGGGGACGACAAGAGACTCTCAGTAAAAGGTAAATGTGATATTCTTGTCCAATCAAAGAAAGGAGAAAAGTGCATCTCTACCGTTTTTTATTTTCCCGGACTCAAGCACAATCTTCTGAGTGTTGGCCAGCTTCTATTGAAGGGATTCCAACTTTGTTTTAATGGAGATATGTGTGAGATAAATGACAAGAATGGTGCTCTTATCATGAAGGTAAAGATGACACTCATCAAGATGTTTCCTTTGAAGCTTCATTCTCATATTGACTCATGCATGCATACTATCCAAGACAACTCGTGGCTATGGCATTTTAGATTTGGACATCTAAGTTTTAAAACTCTTTTACTCATGGCTAGCAAGAATATTGTTGAAGGCATGCTGAAGGTTGATATTCAAGAAAAAGTATGTGAAGGATGTGCACTTGGCAAGCATCACAGAAATTATTTTCCAATTAAAAAAACTTGGAGAGCATCATAACCACTTGAGCTTATACATTCAGATCTTTGTGGTCCAACACAAACTACTTCCATTGGAGGTAATCGTTATTTTCTTAGCTTTATTGATGACCATAGTAGAAAGACATGGGTTTTCTTCCTTAAAGAAAAATCACAAGTATATGGATATTTCAAAAAATTTAAGATGCTTGTTGAAAAAGGAAAGTGGCTTCCCATTGAAGACTTTGCGTACCGATTGCGGAGGTGAACATGTTGGGCATGATTTTCAAACTTATTTGAAGGAAAATAGAATTCGCCATCAGCTTACTGCTTGATATACTCCTCAGCAGAATGGGATTGCAGAGAGGAAGAACCAAACAATTGTGGACTTAGCTCGAACCATGTTGAAGGCAAAAAGGTATTCCTAATGACTTCTGAGCTGAATCTGTTGCATATGCTATCTATCTTTTGAATCGTGCATCATTTAAAAGTTTGCAAGACCAAACTCCTCCAGAAGCATGGAGTGGTCATAAGCCAAGTGTGGCTCATTTGAGAGTTTTTGGTAGCATTGCTTATTCTCATATTCCAGACGAGAGAAGGAAGAAGTTAGATGACAAATCTGAAAAAATATATCTTCTTGGGATATAGCGAGCACTCCAAGGCGTACAAGCTATTTAATCCAGTTACCAAGAAGCTTGTCATAAGTAGGGATGTAAAATTTGATGAAACAGCAACCTGGAATTGGATAAAAGTGACACAAAAGACAAAGTAGTCCAAGTGCAAGAAGAAAAAGGAGCACAAATTCAGCATGATGATGATGAGGTAAACACTCCACCTCTTTCTCCTCATTCCTCTCCATCTTTTCCATCCTCATCTTCTCCGTCTTCAAGTTTGCATCCCCCTCCAAATAAGACAAGGAGCATATAAGAGCTGTGTGAAGCAACAAAAAATTTGGATAAAGATTTGGCTAATTTTGCCATATTTGCCGATGCTGATCTAATTACTTTTGAAGATGCTTCAAAAGAAAGAAGTGGAAGTATGCTATGGATCAAGAAATTGATTTTATTCAAAGAAATAAAACTTGGGAGCTTGTGGCCTTCCAAGTGGGAATGAAGATATTGATGTGAAGTGGGTGTACAAGACCAAGTTGAATTCTAAAGGTGAAGCTAAAAAACACAAGGCTCGTTTAGTTGTAAAAGGTTATAAACAAAATTTGGCATAGATTACCAAGATGCGTTTGCTCCAGTTGCTCGTCTTGAAACCATATGAATTGTTTTAGCTCTATCGGCTCAAAGAGGATGGAAGGTTTATCAAATGGATGTCAAGTCGCATTCTTGAATGGATTTCTTGAAGAAGTCTATATGCACCAACCACCTGGTTATGTAGTAGAGGGTAAAGAAGAGAAGGTATGTCATTTGAAGAAGGCTTTTTATGGGCTCAAGCAAGCTCTGAAAGCATGGTATAGTCACATCGACAGATATTTTTTGAAGACTGGATTCAAAAGATGTCCCTTTGAGCATACACTTTATGTCAAAGAAGACGATCAAGGTGAATTCTTGATAGTTTGCTTATATGTGGATGATCTAAATTTTACTAGCAATACTACAAGCATATGTGATGAACATAAGAAGGCATTGATGCAAATTCGAGATGACTGACATGGGTTTACTTCATTTCTTTCTTGGAATTGAAGTCAAGCAAGAAGAAGATGGAATTTTTATTTCACAAAAGAAGTATGCCAATGATATTTTGAAGAAATTCCAAATGGAGGGTGCCATCCCACTTAGCACTCCAATGAAAGTTTGTTTGAAGTTATGCAAATTTGAAAATTAAAAGGATCCTGATGCAATTCTCTATCGTAGTCTTGTTTGTAGTCTTATGTACTTGACTACAACAAGACTAGATCTTATGTTTATTGTGAGCGTGCTTAGTCGATTCATGGAATCACCAAAAAGGAGCCATTGGGATGTAGGAAAAAGGGTAGTAAGGTATCTTTGTGGAACCATCAATGAAGGCATACATTACAAAAGAGTTGAAGATTCAAGGTTGATTGGCTATTGTGATAGTGATTGGGCAGGAAGTGTTGATGATTCTAGAAGTACTTCTGGATATGTTTTTCATATTGGTTCGGGTGCAGTCTCATGGGCATCCAAGAAACAAAAAGTTGTTGCTCTTTCAACAGTTGAAGCAGAATATATTGTTTTGGCATTAGCATCTTGTCAATCATTATAGATTAGATGGATCTTGGGTGAGCTCAAACATAAACAAGTTAAAGGTAGTTTTGTGAAAATTCATCAGCCATTTCCCTTACCAAGAATCATATTTCCTATGGAAAAAGTAAACACATCAGGATCAAGTACCATTTCATTCGTGATCTGGTTAAAGATGGTAAGATTCATGTCAGGCATTGTAGAACAGAAGATCAAGTTGCTGATATATTTAAAAAAGCCTTGAATTATGATATTTTCAAGAAAATGAAAGTAGAACTAGGCATGGTAAAAATCTAGCTCAACGTAGGCTGTTGGAAATATAAGCTAGAGAGTTACAAGTTTTAAATAAAGAAAAGAAATATCCTATGTTATATATCATGTTCATATGCATGACAAGTTTCATTTCGGTTTCCTCATTGTCTATTTAACTTATATATTTAATAAAGATGTAACTAATGCAAATACATATGATATATAAGAGCATCATCTTGTACACTTTATCATCAAGAAAAGATCAATAAACTTTCTTCCATTTCATAATATTTTGAGCATCCTCTTCTAGTGTTTTAGAAATAAGAGAACACATCCCTCTTGTGCTTTTTCATCTCCAGAAGAAGTTTATCTCTATCAAAGTGGTATCAGAGCCAGAGAGGTATCATGGCTTCCAACAACAACAACAACATGTTGCAGCCCCAACTACCTCGCTTCATCGGCAAGATTACAACTAATGGAGTATTCAAATGAAGGTCCTCTACCAATCTTAAGATCTTTAGGATATCGTAGAGAGAGAAGTTGCAGAACCCGCTGATGTGGCTAGTCTCAATGTATAGCAACTTCAAGAACTGAAGGAAGCTCGCAAGAAGGACAAGAAAGCATTCTTTTTCATCTATCAATCGGTGGATGAGGTTATCTTTGAAAGGATATCGATGGTGACTTCGACAAAGGAAGCATGAGACACACTTCATTCTTCATACAAGGGAGATGACAAGGTAAAAATGGTAAGACTACAAACTCTTCGTAGCGAATTTGATTCACTAAAGATGAAAGATGTAGAATCCATTGAAGATTATTCCAATCGGGTTATTTCAATTGTTGACCAATTGAAAGTGAATGGTGAGAAAGTTGAATATCAAAGAATTGTTGAGAAGATTCTACGAAGCTTGACTCAAAAATTTGAGTCTACCGTAGTAGCCATTGAAGAATCCAAGGATATGTCTACACTTTCAGTAAAGAGTTTATTGGGTTCACTTTAGTCCCATGAACTCCGTATGAAACAATATGATTCCACTCTTCTAGAGCAAGCTTTCCAAACAAATGTCTTTTCGAGGCGGTTCGAGAGGAAGAAGGGGTGGTCTAAAAAGGTCGTGGAAGAGGAAGACACAATGGAGGTAGATACATCGAAGCTGAAAAAAAGCAAGATATTAATTCAAATTGGAGGAGAAAATGAGGAAGATGAAGAGGAAGAGCTGCAAGTAGAGGCCAAGGTAGAAGTCGTGAAGATTTTTATCAAGTTCAATGTTACAATTGTAGAAAATATGGTCATTACCAAACATATTGTTGGTCCAAGAAGACCAATAATGGAGAAGGAAGCTAAACTTTCATGCATAAGGAAGAAAAGGAAAGTGAGAACGATACTCTCTTTCTCGCTTGCAATGTTAAAGAAGTTACACATGACGAAGTATGGTACATCGACAGCGGCTGTAGCAACCAAATGACTGGAAACAAAAAGGTGTTCATGGACCTTGATGAATCAATTACAAGTGAAGTTCGAACTGGGGACGACAAGAGACTCTCAGTAAAAGGTAAATGTGATATTCTTATCCAATCAAAGAAAGGAGTAAAGCACATCTCTATCATTTTCTATGTTTTCGGACTCAAGCACAATCTTCTGAGTGTTGGCCAGCTTCTATTGAAGGGATTCCAACTTCATTTTAATGGAGATATGTGTGAGATAAATGACAAGAATGGTGCTCTTATCATGAAGGTAAAGATGACACTCAGCAAGATGTTTCCTTTGAAGCTTTATTTTCAAATTGACTCATGCATGCACTATCCAAGACAACTTGTGGCTATGGTATTTTAGATTTGGACATCTAAGTTTCAAAACTCTTTCACTCATGGCTAGCAAGAATATTGTTGAAGGCATGTCGAAGGTTGATATTCAAGAGAAAGTATGTGAAGGATGCGCACTTCGCATGCATCACAGAAATTTTTTTCCAATTGGAAAAACTTGGAGAGCATCACAACCACTTGAGCTTGTGCATTCATATATTTGTGGTCCAATGCAAGCTACTTCCATTAGAGGTGATCTTTATTTCCTTACCTTTTGATGACTATAGTAGAAAGACATGTTTTTCTTCCTTAAAGAAAAATCACAATTATATGGATATTTCAAAAACTTTAAGATGCTTGTTGAAAAGGAAAGTGGTTTCCTATTGAAGACTTTGCGTACCGATCGTGGAGGTGAATATGTTGGACATGATTTTTAAACTTATTTGAAGGAAAATGGAATTCGCCATCAGCTTACTGCTCGATAAACTCCTTAGCGGAATGGGAACGCAGAGAGAAAGAACCGAACAATTGTGGACTTAGCTCGAAGCAAGTTGAAGGCAAAAGGTATTCCTAATGACTTCTGGGCTGACTCTGTTGCATGTGCTATCTATGTTTTGAATCGTGCATCATCTAAAAGTTTGCAAGACCAGACTCCTCAAGAAGCGGAGTGGTCATAAGCCAAGTGTGGCTTATTTAAGAGTTTTATTAGACTTGGATATCTTGTGTCTTATTATTTTTGCGTGGATGAGATTAGCATTGTACCTGTGACTTATGTTGTGATTAATGATATGGGTTCTTGTATAATTTACAGCTTAAGTACTCTTTAATGAGCTTGTTATTTAGTCTGGTCATTGGAGATGTGCGGTTAGCATGTATACGTATTTCTGGTCCTATATATTTTAGGACTGAGGCGTTACAAATATAATCACAGGGATTATAGCAGCAGAGGCTGTACCAATATGCACAGTCCCATGCCCAGTCTAAAAGCAAAAAGGCTAACAATAGATAGGACCCCCACCAGAGAACAGGATCATGCTTTCATACTTACCATGGAGAAGGCATTAATAGTTGGAGAACTTGTCGTAGGTACCATTCTCGTCCATTCGCATTCATCTTTATTTGATTCTGGTTTATCGCATTCATTTATATCTGCATGCACACTACAAGAAAATGTTGCATTTATGGCGTGTAATTTACGACGCAGTTGCTGCGCGTTGTAAATGATACTCTTTTACAGCGCACAAATATGCACCGTAAAAGAGTTATTTTTTGTCTTTTTACGGCGTGTTTGACATGCACGCCGTAATTGAAGACTCATATACGGCATTTTTTGTATGTTGTAATTGAAGACTCATTTACGACATGCTTTTTTTGCGTGCTGTAATTGAAGACACATTTACGACATGCTTTTATGCATGTTGTAATTGGAGACTCATTTATGTCATGCATTTTTGTGTTGTAATTGAAGACTGATTTACGACATGTATTTTTGTGCACTGTAATTGAATGTTCATTTACGGCATGCATTTTTCGTGTTGTAAATGAAAATTCATTTACGTCATGCATCTTGCGCGTTGTAATTGAATGTTCATTTACGGCATGCATTTTTGCGCGTTGTAAATGATTAATTTATTTTATTAAAAAAATTTAGTTTTCCTCCTAACAAAATTTCCCTCCTAAAATAATTTAGTTTTCATCTCAAATCCGGATTTCAAGAAAATTGGGAAAAAAATTCCCACCTATGTTTTCGTATAAAATTGATAAAAAAGTGAAAAGAATAAAATCTGAGAAAATAATAAAAAAATCTTTTAAAACAATTAAAAAAACAAAAATCATTCTTAAAAATTAAAATATAAAAACTATTGAATTTACTTTCGAAAAAAAAGCAAAAAAAAAAAAATTGAAAAAAAATAGTATAGAAAAGTTATATTCATAATGGATATAATGATTATATTTTGTGGATAAATATTAGATTATATTTTGTAAATTTTCTAAATTTTACCTCATTTACGGCGTGCTTTGGCACGTTGTGAAAGACATTATTATTTTTTCATTTAAAATTTTTAGTTTTCCCGTACAAATTTTTCAGTTCCCCCTCTTTTCAATTTTTTTTTTTTTTTGCTTAAGAAGAGGAGAAGAGCAGCCATACTCTTCTCGCTAACCACCCCCATTACTTCTCCACCATCACCACCAGTGTGGTAATTAAGCCAGGCTCAATTGCCATCAAAGTAATTGGGGTGCTTAAGAAGAGATTAAAATTTTCAGTTCACTCTTCTTCTTCTTTTTTCCCCTAAAATTTTCAATTCCCTCCTCTTTTCATCTGCGTCGAGAGTCTAATGCACATATCACTTTCCCACTTCTCCACCATCACCACCAGTGTCCCACCGTCATTTGGCAAGATGGCAAGCCTCGAGCTGGGGAGGATGGTACACTCTAGGATAGTTAGGTCGGAGTTCCGGTCGGACGTGGCGGTGGGGAACGCTCTCGACGACATGTATTTCAAGTGCGGCAGCGTAGAGGATGCTCGGCTGGCGGTCGATGCCATGGGAGCCACGATTTGGTGTCCTGGACGATGATTATCGCCAGGCTCGACCATCATGGGAAGGTGGTGGTGGCTATCGATGCTTTCAGAGATGGGCGCCGGCAGGAGCAGGCCCGACGACGTCACGTTCCTGGCGGGTTGTCGGCGTGCGACCACGGAGGGCTGGTGGAGGAGGGGCTCCGGCGGCTCCAGTCGATAGTCATTGAGTGCAAGGTGAAGCCGAGGTTGGAGCATTAATTTTCTTGTATGGTCGTGCCGGGAGGTTGGTGGAGGCCGAGAGGTTGATAGAAGAGATGAAGTCGAATGCATTAATTAGAGAGATGGAACTTGTGGAGAGGGCAAGAAGGAAGGTTATGGAGATTGTTCAAGAGCCAGGCAGATGTTTGATGAAATTCTGGAGACGAGAAAAGAGTGCAGGCTTCGACGCTTAATGCAATATTGGACGCCTATTGCATCAACGGTTTGCCAACTGAAGCGGATCGGCTTCTTGATGCTGCAAGCGAGAAGAGTCTAGTGCCTAATTCTTCTACGTATAAATTATTATACAAGGCTTACACGAAGGCTAATGAGAAGGATATTCTTAATAGTTTGTTGAAGAAAATGGATAGATAGGGCGTTGTTTCGAATAATAAGTTCTTTCTGGAGGCCTTTGGTTCTCCTCAAACTGAGGCCAATGAGCCGAAAAGTAGTCCGAGATCCTCACGAATTTTAGGCAGTATATCTAGACCAAGGTGAAAATCATCTCTTGTTGTCAACTGATTTATGTACTTACATCAAGATCACCAAGATGGGACTCAATTTTGTTGTACCATACTTGCAACTATCCAATATATTCTAGAAGGATGTGGGAAGAGAATGGTAAGCTGTGGCAAAGACTGGATTCCTGTGGGCTGAATAAGGAAGCAGAACAAAGTTGGTTTTGAATTCAAAGATTTATATGGGAATTATGGAGCTGAACAATCTATCAGACTCTTTGCTTAATTTTTATTACTATTTCTATTGGACCCTAGCTTAGCTAGCTACGCTTCAGACTCTATGCTTAATTTTTTTTATATCAGTTTTTGGTTATGTTACTTGTACTGTGAAGTGGATGATTTGTATAGAAAATTTTGGGGTTATGTTAGGATGAATGAAATTTGTAGGCTATTCGTATGGAACAATAATAATAATATAGAATTATTTTTGTGTATTTGTTCTCTCACCTGTCTCATTCGTACAACTGCTGCTATACTAACCTTATCTCATCCTCGCAGGATGGTCATGTATGGATATATTTTGGTGTCGTAAAAGGCCATGCCATAAATGACTTTATTATTTACGGCACGCATTTGAATGCTGTAAATAACACTCTCCATCTTTTGTACAGCGTTCTAATACGCGTTGTAAAAAATATGAGAGGGTTATTTACAGCGTTTAAATGTGCACCGTAAATAATAGGATCATTTACGGCATGGCCTTTTACGACATCAAAATGTACGCCGTAAAAGATCATTTACGACACGTTTCGCATGTCGTAAATGATCATTTTTCTTGTAGTGATGATTTGTGACACGAGCTAGTTTGGAGCCTAAGTCATTACCTGTAAGGTTGAATATTATTGGTAATGATCTTGTAGGAGTAGATCAATTTTATGCCTCGTATCGAGTAGTTGTGTGTGGGAGAGAGTTTTCGCGAGGTTGATAGAGTTTTCTATGGGTGATTAGATGTCATCCTAGGTATGGATTGGTACACGATGATAGATTACAATACTGGCAATGTTATCTTCCGTATTCCTGATAAGGAGGAGTTCTCTTCTCTAGAGGAGATGACTGAAGTAACTGAAGGATTATGATGTTGACCTTCTATACCATCCAGGGAAGGCCAATATTATTGTAGACACTTTAAGTAGGATATCGGGGCTTACGTCTTGACAGAGCAACAAAATATCCTGAAGGTTCTTTAGGAGCTGGGCATTGAAGTAGTGCTACCTCATGATTTAGTATTATTGGTTGGTCTGCTGGTTCAGTCCACCCTTGTTTAGAGGATCAGAGCAGCGCTGTCAGGTGATGTCAGACTTCAAAGACTCAAAGCAGAGTGTGAGGCAGGATGTAGAGTAGAGTTAAGCATCCTTTGGGATAGAACTATCCCGTATAGAAGTCATTATTGTGTACCGAATGGAAATATTTGGTATAGATTATGTTAAAGGCTCGCAGTTCTCAGTATTATGTTCATCAAGGAGGGACGAAGATGTATCATGATATTCATCAGCATTTCTGGTGGAATAGTATGAAGAGGAAGATAGCACGGTTTGTCGCTCGATATTTAGTACGCTAGCAGGTCAAGGCTGTGCATCAGATACCATCAGGTTTTTTCATCCTTTACCAATTCTGGAGTGAAAGTTGGATCATATTACCATGACAGTTCTGTCTAAATCCCCAACTGACAAAGATGTCATTTGGGTGATTGTAGTTCGCCTCGCGAAGGTGACCCATTTTCTACCTTATATAGTTGATCAATCTACAAAGCAAATGGTCGAGATGTATCTGAGGTAGATTGTCTAATTGCATGGAGTGTCATTTATTATAGTCTCAGATAGGGACTCCAGATTTACTTTGTATTTCTGGCAGTCTTTGCCAAAGTTTGGGTACTAGTCTGATCTTCAATTTAGCATACTGTCCTCTTCTTCTCAATGAACAAATAGTCGGTGGAAATAAATCCACTATCAAGCAACTAATCAAACTAGAATGAAAATAAATACCAACTGAAGAGATGTATCAACAAAGGGATCAAATATTATCGGAAGGTAAAACCTCCTCGATAGAAAATAATGAATCTAGTCCTAGCCTATACTTCTACGGAAAGTCGTGATCGTTTACACTTAGAGAGATCACCAGGTCCTCAGAGGGATGTAACAAGATAATAGAGGCTATAAAAATTACAGGAATAGATAAAAATATGCAAAGGACTGACATGGTAAACAATATGCAAAGGGTGTCCCTACTCATCTAATGTACAATTTAGAGGACATCTCGATGTATGAGCAAGTAAAGACTGACTCCCCCATGACCAACTCACAATAGACAAACACACATGTCCATATGCTATCAGCCGACATAATTCGAGGCTAGTGGCCCTCGTGACCCATCAATCCACCTAGCTCGAGGCTAGCGACAGGTACAATACGACTACCGTAGTGGTAGTTACTACAATTTTTGGATTGGGTAGTCCATACATCTAACAGTCCTCTCCCTCCCAAAATGCCAAGAACCATGTCGTATCCACTCCAGTTTGTAACTGCATAAGTCTCTAACACACTAGTCATAACAATTATATTCTAACCGCCACACGTCTTACACGTATTGATGGTAATCGAATATGCGAGAATGTATCCTATATGGCACTCCCAATTTGTGGGTCACATGCGACAGAGACAAAGAAGATATATTGATATCCCACAATCATAAGGTAGTCCGCTAAAACTAGGTTAACGTGCATAAAATAATTGAAAGCAACGAAAACAACTAATACAATCACTTACACCCAAGTATGGCTTGGAAGTATGGTTTATAACAAATGCAATTAAAAAAAATGAAACAATAAAATAATACTAAAAATAAACATGTAAAGTAATAAATATAGCAAGTATACTTTTCTGGTAGTGGTGTGATGATTTGACCACGTCCAGTAGGCGAACTCGTCAAGCCGATAGAAGCAACAAAAGCGAAACTTTCACAAACGTCTCCGATTGTTGAAATAAACATCACATAAGTCCAATCCTGGACATAGCGACAACATGGTAATTTCGGATCAAAACAGTATTCGCCAATGGACCCGCTCTACACCGACAGGCGTGCCAAACACTATGGTCACTAAAGTCAATAAACTATATGTCTATATGTCTAATTTTTCCATATGAGCTCAACGGTACGTCCAATTTTGGATTCCGATGAGCCGTGCATAAAATCACATGTTGAATCGGATCGTGGGGCCCATAAAATGGCGATCTGATCAACTGTCTCAGAATCGGACCAAACTTGGCTCACGGGACCAGCACAATGCCACGAATCCAATGATGCAAGTTTCATCCTATGAGGAGCGTACACGAAGTAATCGTTAATTTTGCAAAAATATCGATACTGTTATTTTTACTGATACAGGTCGATTTCGTCGAGCACACGCAACCAATTCGAATTATGTCAAGCCTATACGTGCACGAAGTCCATACGCATCTTTTGTAGGACCGATTGTAGGAATGCATTGTAAAGCACAATACTCTAGAGGGTGGTGAATAGAGTAGGTAGCGGAAATTAACTATTTGAAAATGTCAGTAACAAGATCACATTATATTATATATATATATATATATATATATATATATATATATATATATATATTTATTATATATATATATATATATATATATATATATATCACATATATGTAAATAAAAAGTAAAGAGAGAGCAAACACAAAAACAAGGATGTATACTGTTTCCCTCTTGTGAGGACTAGTCCAGTCGGAAGAACTCTAGCTTCCAGTTGAATCCACTATGAAAATCATCACAAGTTTTCATCCGAAGTTCTTGCAACTTCTATAACGCGAGCTTTAATCCGAAGTACTCGACCAACTTTAATTGTGAAGTGTCTATCTTCAATCAAGCCTCTGATTACAATCACTCTGAAACTTCTAGACCGTACCGCACTGGCAAATTGATTAGAGGATTGTAACTGGCTTGGGATTTGAAAGTGAATAGCTCAGAACACTTTAGAAGAAGTAGTAGTCTTACCACTACAAGAAAATTGCATTTTCCCAACGTTTTATAAACGTCGGGAAAAAGGCAAAAACATTGGCATAGAAATTTCTAACGTTTTTTCAACGTTTTCGACAAACGTTGGCGTTGCCGCAGTTGGAAATTTACCATGTTTTAGATAAACGTTGGTATAGGTAAAGACGATGTTTGCAACAACGTTTAATAAACGTCGAAAATTGTTCAACAATATATAATAATTTTCTAGCATTTTAATAAAAATGTCGAAACTAAACTTATTTCCCAACCTTTTGCAAAAAGGTTAGGATTTGCTTTTCCAACATTTTCCCAATAATTTTCCAACGTTTTAACATAAACGTTGGTATAGGTAAAGCCATTTTAAAAAAATATAATTCGAATATATTTGCCATGCACTTGTATTTCACCGACTTCCTAATGAGTAATTAAACCATACTCTAATTAACATTATATGTTCAACAATATATAATTTACAAAATAAACTTTTATTGATCAAAATATAACGTTTTCCTATACAACAGTGTTTAACAAAATAAAACAACTCAAAATACAACATTTTTCTCATCATTATGCAGGATCAACTCAAAATACAGACATTAAAGTCAAAACCTTAATTTCGAGCCATAGATGTGAGGAACGATGTTTGACATGAGAAGTTGTAGGACAGGATACCTAAATTCAGCTCATCCCTAGGAAACAAATGAAAGTTGTACCTGTAAGACATTCAGAAAGCCACTATCATATAGCGTCTGTATAAGTTAAACTGAAGAAAAATAAAACAATAATACAGTGAAGATAGAAAACATCTTATTCTGTCTAGGAAGGTTTCTTACAAGAATCCATTCCAATATTTTGGATAAGTTGTGGACTCATTATTTTTATAGAACATACTCAGACAGTACATCAAGCTCAATCAGTGATTGCCAAATAGATACAAAATTGGTTAATATAATAAAAGCTCACAATTCATCAAGGCCAAGAATGTATTCTTTGCATTAGTCCTGGTTCGTCGATACAGGAATTTCTACAAATCCACGATATGGATACAGTTTTTTTATTTTTTTTATTTGGGGGGGGGGGGGGCATAATTAAAACCAAGAGTTTAAATTTCTTCACTATAATCAACTACTAAGTTTTAGTCTAAAAATTATGCAGTTTAGTTAAAATAAAGAATTTCTAAAATGTAAGTACCAAACTTTATTTTAAAAGATAGGATTATTACCAATGACTTTCACTAAAAAGTACCCACAAAGTATCAAATAAAGTAACGAAAATTGGAATTGAAAATAGAAATAAACAAAAAATTTAATATGTATGTGGTACGTATCGAGGAGTACCAAAGGAGTGTTAGTTGTATGTGTGTTGTGTTCACACACACATGAGCTAGCAAAAGCTCAACTCCCTTACAATAATTTTGACCGTTATGAACCCATTAAACTTGTAACATCAACTCATGTCCAGGTACAATGTACCACATGATTTTTCATTTGAATTTTGTAACGTTCAATATTTATTGGCTGGATTAAATTGTCTTCATTCTCCTTTATTCCCTAACATTAGAGGAAAACCTATATATTGAGGCCAATCTCAATACTTTGAACACATAAAAAAATTATTCTCCCTCTCTAAATTCTCGTCCTCTCAAGATCACTGTTGTTTTCTATTGTTGCTCTGGGCGGAGCTAAGTCGGGGTCATTCTCTCGACGTCATGTGCGGCAACGAGATTCCGGTGGAGCAGAAATTTTACCACTAGGAGTGTTCGGATACGATCTGCACATAGACCCGAGCTAACTCTTAGGGCAGTGCTACATGCACGACTTCCCCGGAGGCCGGTAACAATTTACATATTTTATTTTCTTGCAGTTTTTCAAAGAAGAAAAATAGAAGAAATTCTAACAATCTAAGAGTTAGCTTTTTATACAAATATTAACCTACTGTTACATGCATAGTTGTTTGCTTGCTTCTCAATATATTAGCCTATAATTTGTTTGTTTGCTTGCAAGAAAATTGACTTCTGTATTGGCTTACAAATTGAGTTCTAAAAATTGAGCTCTGAATATCTTAGCCTAAATTTTCATAGGTGAGCATACTGTTAGCAAAGGTTGCTTACCATATAATATTTATTATTTGCTACTGTTCATATTCAGAATATTTGTTTAGCGTTGGTTCTGTTGACTTCTTAATTTGAACACAAATAATTTGGTTGATAACTTGCTCAAGAAAACCTTTGAAAACATTTTATGCCTCATGAATTGAGTGAGGAAACAGTTCTTCTCAAAGATATTTCTTTTTCGACGCTCAAAAAAAAATTGTTGCAAATGAACAAGATGTCAAGAAATGTTCATATGTAAAACCGTCATTTTATATGGATTTTTTGTATGAAATAAAATTATATGTTGCAAATTTGTTCCTTCGGTCCATTCAATTCCTAACTACTGGATTTCTTTTGTTTAGATAAGGCAGTTTTTCGGTTTCACCCTGATCAAAATTGTCAAAATCGACGAACTACTAAAAATTCAAAGCCGAACCGAAATGAACTATAAAGAAAATGGAACTGACTGATAAGCTATTAGGCTAATTTTATCTTTACTATTACATATATATATTGTTTATACCTAACAGCCAAATATTCTATGAACATTGAGTCATTGGTGTCTGGAATTAGTAGTGGAGGCTGAGTGGGGTTGAGGCTAGCATTCATCAATATATTTATTTACCTAGCATTTATTTGCTAGTGAATATATTTATTTGCACTCAATTGCTAGTGAATATATTTATTTGCCTATCATTCAATTTGTTTAGCATTGAAAAGGCTAGCATTCATCAATATATTTATTTGCCTAACATTTATTTGCTAGTGAATATATTTATTTGCCTAGCATTAAATTGTTAGTGAATGTATTTATTTTCCTATCATTCAATTGCTAGTGGATACAATTAATCGTAATATTTGTTAGTGGATACATTTATTTGTCTAGCATTGAATTGTTGTTAACATAAAAAATATTTGTACACAAATTTTGTACACAAATATTTGTACTGGAAACACTTAAACAAGTATTTTATTTACTTCAAATATTTGTACACAAAAAATTCATTGCTTATTGATATGCATTAATCTACACTAATTTGCCTAGCACTTAATTGCCTACCACTGAATTGTCCATATTAACTATATATTTGCCATTTATTGCGCCTTAATGTTAACAAATTATTTGTTACTTATCTAATAATCGCCATATCCGTAACATACACTTTGTTATTAGTTATATAAAAACTGTTGCCTTATAAGACTGTTCTAGAGATTGACAATTTTTTTACTATTTTTTTCTACTCAATATTTTAATTTAGGCTAAAGTAAACAGTTTATTGATTTAGTAAATTCCTTTAATTTTAAAGTTCTAAAGTACAGATTTGTTTGAGTACAAGCCGAAAGGGCCCTTCTGTCAACAAGACGAAAATCGTCTAAGCGACCGGTACTTAAGTGTTTCTAGTGAACCTCCGCTTGCTGGGATCCGGCCCCTACAGCTAACCCAACCTTATCAAAACTTGAAAAACCAAAATTATAAAGTAAATTACTAAAATTATTTAAACCGTTAATTTTTAGCTTAAACCATCTTTATTGAGTAAACCTGATAGAAATCTATGGCAAACCCAAACCTAATCACCAAGGAGACCTCCTTCAAAGGAAAAGGCCCTAACAAGCCAGAGGCTAACATGATTCCGAATGGGTCTTCTACCTCCTTCAGGTCTGTAAGTTATCAACCTACAGTAAATATTTTTTACTATTCTGATGATTGGTGGTTGGATTCTGGAGCAAATGTTCATGTTTCGTTTGATCGCTCTAGTTTTCAAACTATCAGGAATCGGGTGGAGGAGGTGTGACCCTAGGAGATGGATCAACGACACAAATCATAGGAAGAGGAAGAATAGATCTGAAGATGACATCAGAGAAAATTCTACCTCTCTAATGTGCTTCATATGCCGTCCGTCAGAAGAAACCTTGTTAGTGGATCCCTCCTTGTAGCCTCAGGATACAAAATTATTATGGAGGCTAATAAAGTAGTTTTCTCTAAGAATGATCTGTTTATTGGAAAATGATTTGTGAAAGATGGATTTTTGTTTTAAGTACTATGAATAAAAGTTCTAATTTTTCTTTTATTGAAATGTTGAATCCTCAAATGTTTGGTATGGTAGACTAGGTCATGTGAACTTAGGATCTATAAAAGGATGATGAACTTAGATCTTATCCCTAAGACTCCTATAGACGATAAACACAAATGTGAGATTTGTGTTCAAGCCAAAACACTAGATTACTTTTCAAATCTGCCTATAGAGATTCTGAACTCCTTGAACTTATCCATAGTGATGTTTGTGATTCCAACAGGGTCTTGACCCGAGGCGGTAGAAAATACTTTGTTACTTTTATAGATGACCATTCAAAGTATTGTTACACCTATCTTAAGACCAAAGATGAAGTTCTAGACAGATTCAAGGTCTATAAATCCGAAGCTGAGAACCAGCTAGATAAAAAGATTAAGATCCTTAGATCAGATCGTGGTGGAGAGTACACCTCAAATGATATGACTAACTTCTGTGAAGAACATGGAATTATTCATGAGGTAACTGATCCTTAATTACCATAGTCCAATGGAGTTGCTGAAAGAAATCGCACTCTGTTAGACATGGTCAATACCATGCTTCTCAGCTCAGGTGCTCCTGATAATCTTTGGAGAGAAGCCTTATTTTCAGCCTTATATTCTTAATAGGATACCCAGTACGACTAATGATAAGACACCATATGAGTTATGAAAGGTCAAACCCCTAGGATTAATTACCTCAAAGTTTGGAGATGTCTAACTAAGGTAGGAATTCCTGAACCCAAAAGAAGAAGATAGGACCTAAGACTGTAGATGCTATATTCATAGGATATGTCGTAGATAGCAATGCCAATAGATTTCTTGTAACCCATTCTGAAGTAAATAAAATCTCTAATAACACAATTATTGAAGCTAGAGATGCAGTTTACTTTGAAACTTTTTTCCTTCAAGGTTAGAACCCCTTCAGCTTCCTCCAACCCTTCTCTCACTCCATCTACTAGTTTCATGATCTAATACCTAGTTCTCAACCTGAACAAGTCATAGAACCTAGAAGGAGTAAAAGAGAAAGGATTGAAAAGAATTTAGGACAAGGATTCTTCATATTTTTTTATAGAGAGTGATCCCTCAACTTATGAAGAAGCCATATCCTCTCCTAATGCCCTTTCTGGAAAGAAGCTATTAACAATGAGTATAACTCCATTATGGAGAACAATACTTGATGTTTAGCAAACTTCCTGTAGGTAGCAAACCTATAGGTTGTAAATGGATCTTTAAAAAGAAACTTAGAGTCGATGGTACCATAAAGAAATATAAGGCTAGATTAGTAGCCAAAGGTTTTACCCAGAAAAAGGGATTAGATTACTTTGATACCTATTCTCATGTTGCTAGGATTTCTTCTATTAGAACCCTCCTAGCCTTAGCTTCCATTTATGACTTGCTGATCCATCAAATAGATGTAAAGACAGCATTTCTAAATAGAGATTTAGAGGAAGAAATTTATATGGAGCAACCTGAAGATTTTATTGCTAAAGGCCAAGAAAACAAGGTTTGTAGATTAGTAAAATCTCTTTATGGCCTAAAGCAAGCTCCCAAGCAATGGCACAACAAATTTGACAAAGTCATTTGAATTTGGTTTTGTGCCAAATGAATATGACAAATGTTTGTATTCCAAAAATACAAATAAAAGTTGTATTATCTTATGCTTCTATGTTGATGATATCCTTATTTTAGGATCATCACTGGAATTGATAAATAGTACTAAGAATTATTTATCTAACCAGTTTGATATGAAAGACCTAAGTGAAACAAACTTGATCCTAGGAATGCAAGTGTCCAAATGCAAAGAGGGTTATACTCTATCTTTAGCACATTCAATTAAGAAAATGCTAAGAAAGTTTGAGTATTTTGATAAGAAACATGCCCTTACCCTTATGACAGTAATGTTGTTCTCAAGAAGAACGAAGGATCACCTATAGAACAACATAGATATTCACAAATGATTGGGTCCCTTATGTACATAACAAATAGGACTAGACCTGACATTGCATTTGCTATTGGGAGACTAAGTAGATATACTAGTAACCCAAACCAGTCATATTGGACTGCATTAGACAGAGTATTTAGATATCTTAAGGGTACTGTAGATTATAAACTTCATTATACTAGACACCCTGATATCATAGAAGGTTACTCCGATATAAATTGGGTAACTGATTCACATGATGTGAAATCCACTACTGGATATATTTTTACCCTAGCAGGAGCTGCAATCTCCTGGAGATCATGTAAATAAACCATCATTGCCAGAAGTACAATGGATTCTGAAATGATAGCTTTTGACACTACCTGTACAGAAGCCGAATGGCTTAGAAATCTCATTATACATATACCTATTTCTGTTCATCATGTTCCTGCAATTTTTATAAACTGTGATAATAAATCTGTTATAGAACTACTAAAGCATGATTCTGTGAATGCTAAGATGAACAGGCACCTGCAGCTGTACTTCAAGTCAATAAAGAGCCTATAGACAAATTTGTGGTTCTTGACTATAAAAGTCATTAAAGAACTTTACAGAACTCTTGACGAAGAGTCTGTTTACTCTTGATGAAGAGTTTGTCTAGGACATTGATCCTAGAATCATCGAGGGGGATGGGGTTAAGCCCATAGTATAGTCACCAGCAGTGGCAACCCAACCGAGTCTGACTGGAGATCCTAAGAAGCCGGTTCAATGGGTAGAAACAAGCTGGACTAGGTGACTATTATGGAACACGGACCTGAGATTAAATTCTCTTTAAAATAAAAGCCCAGGAGGCTGTACATGTGTACATTCATACCCCATTCCTATGGTGACAGTGTTCCTTTTGTGATATGGTTAGGTTGAGTTTAAACTCTTAACAAGTCCAAGTATGATATGCAGGGTTGATTCCTATCACCAATCCTTAAGGACTTACCTATATGAGAGGTCGTGAGGGCCGCGACTATAGGACAGGGCGATCCTAGACAACTCTCATGAATGTATAAAAGTGCGCATGGCCAACCAAACGCGCCACCCGATAGACCCAAGTACCTCTAGCGTACTATGTGTGCTATTTTCGAGTCTGGTTCAAGAAGACTGATTCAAGGCGTAGTCCATCAAGCTCTTCTTCAGACAAAGACAATACTCACTACGTGAGATTCAAGGCTGTAGTCCATCTCATTTATGCATAGTATATAACTGCCCATACATTCTCTTATTCTTGTCTTACTTTCTTTCCTTCTATTACTTCGGGATTTGACCTTTTGGGGGGGGGGATTGTTAGTTGTATGTGTGTTGTGTTCACACACACATGAGCTAGCAAAAGCTCAACTCCCTTACAATAATTTTGACCGTTATGAACCCATTAAACTTGTAACATCAACTCATGTCCAGGTACAATGTACCACATGGTTTTTTATTTGAATTTTGTAACGTTCAATATTTATTAGCTGGATTAAATTGTCTTCATTCTCCTTTATTCCCTAACCTTAGAGGAAAGCCTATATATTGAGGCCAATCTCAATACTTTGAACACATAAAAAAATTATTCTCCCTCTCTAAAATTCTCGTCCTCTCAAGATCACTGCTATTTCCTATTGTTGCTCTAGGTGGAGCTAAGTCGGGGTCATTCTCTTGACGTCGTGTGCGGCAACGAGATTTTGGTGGAGTGGAGATTTTACCACAAGGAGCGTTCAGATACGGTCTGCACATAGACCCGAGCTAACTCTTAGGGCAGTGCTACGTGCACGACTTCCCCGGAGGCCGGTAACAATTTACATATTTTATTTTCTTACAGTTTTTCAAAGAAGAAAAATAGAAGAAATTCTAACAAGGAGTACCACTACTCGCGGTATGAGCACACTTTCCTAAACGGAGTACCTGTGTTTCATAACCTAGGATCTTTCTTACATGCACAACAAAAGCCTAACATCAGGTGGATATGGTAAAAAAAATTGGCTCCTAGGATCTTTCTTATGAGCACAACAAAAGCCTAACGTAAAAGAACTACTTTACTATTCGGCTATTATTTCCATTGTTCACTGTTGTGATATTGGAACCATTAACTTTCAAAATTACTCGCTAGTGCTTGATGTTGGTTTACTATTCGGCTATTATTTCCATTGTTCTTCCCTTGATTTCCAGGAGTGCCAAAGAAGTACATGTATCAACTAGTGTGTAGTGATAACTCTACTAAAACATTATATCAATGCAAAGTGTTCTCCTGTAGCGAAGAAAAAACATACCTCCATGTTGTCATATCTTGGCCCGTGAAAAGTGAATCTACTATTGTTGTGAAGATCACCGCTAAAGAATTGAAGATAGAGGGATAGGCCGGACCTCGTTTCATAATATCCCATGATATCAAGCAAAATTTAGCAGCAGTATTTTGTGATCCCGGAAAATATATGCAAAGCTTATCATTTAGTAGTGATAAACAACAACATAGATATGTGGTACCCAAAGCTTATTGGATGTTATATATATTCTTAATGATTATAGAAACCAATATAACAGCAATAGACGTAAAAGAACAATGAGATCCTGAAATAACAAAACCTCTATGACGCCAAATACACAATTGTGTAAATGCATCTGAGATTGGAAAAGGAGATTGAAGATTAGTCAGTAATTTTGTGGATAAGAAAAGACCTTATGTTAGTGAAAAGCCCAGAATACGCACCTCGAGCTCCATGTGGTTGAAGGGCACATAGGCCGTCCCATACCTAGGTTGTTGCAAACAAAATAGGAAAAGATGCGAAAATTAGGCTTAAAGGTTGTAAAAATAAAACATTTGGATTTTGAACTACAAACCAAGATGCTGGTAGAAGGCATGAGCATATGCAAAACTGAAAGGCCTTCAATCAACACTCCACCCTCCCCCGACATAAGGAAAATAAGGAAAAATGAACTCACCTGTGAAGATCTGCCTTTCTGTTCAGTTGGTAAAGATGAATTAGTGTAATATCTGTACACAATTAGTGAAGAAAAAAAACAATTGTCAGTAGAATGTAGTATAAGTACTAGATTTTGTAACATAACGAGGAAGAATAGTAAAGAAGAACAACTAGCTTACACACACACACACACACACACTCCAGGCTCAGAGCTTTTGACTAAAATTTCAATGATGGGCATTTTATAGGAAAATATAATAATAAAATGGGAGGTCAAGCTATATGATGTGTCCAATATTAACATTCATGATGATTTTGCTGGCTCTAGCATTTGGAGAACGATTTAGGAAGGCTGGTCGACTTTGATTGTCATAAAGATGTTAGAACCTAGTTTGAGGGGATGATGCTTAGCATCTAGTTTAAGGGCTGATGCTCATAGGTATTTAAATATAAAAGAAATGAATAATGAAGTGAAACAGCTAATATAAAGTCGTTAGGGGATGATGCTTGGTATCTAGTTTAAGGGGCTGATACTGATAGATATTTTAATATAAAAAAATAGATAATAAAGTGAAATGGCCAATATAAACTCCAGACTCCCTCTTCATATTTCAGTACATGGGTTGAGCACTCAGAGATATGTAGGATACCAGGTTGGTAATACATTTTGTTTTTTTAAATGCTAAGAATTTAAATATAGAATAATTATTTTGTTCGAATGAATAAAAATAAATAAATGAAGTATCCCTCACTTAACCAATCGATAAGAACCAATGAGGACTTATATAAGTTGGCACGCGTAATGTAACTTTCGAAGTCACACTCTATCTTCCATAGGTTCTTTAGTTGTCATAATTAGTTCTTATTCTTGGTGAATGTGAAATCAGAACATACGTAAAGACTTAATTTGAAATTTTGGTAACAAAATGGGAAACATGAGATACATAATTAGGCATTAAAAGTATTATAACTTGGGTCCAATTTTACTACCAAGGTAAAGAAAAGTAAGTAGTTAAATATGAAACAACTTAAAAGTAAGTAAGAAATTTACCGTCCCCTTGTAGCTATGCACTCGAAGAAAATCCAGCAGTGGGTACATGCTCTCTGTCATGAAACAATTTCGATGAAAGGTGGCAATTTGCATACCATTCCCATTAGATTTTGAATGCGAGCGCCGAGGGAAAGAAGCATTGAAGGGCTTAAAGTCCAAACTCTAGAACAAAGTTCTCTTTAGAGCTATCAAAAAGGCAAAAAATAAAGACCTATATGTCAGTATGCATGATGTGCACTATGATAACTCGAGGAATTTGAGGCCATAGAGATCGAAGTACTGACGCCCCATTTGCCAGTTCTCCCTTGAACTGTAACTACTTAGGCACAATTAACTCCTCCACAGCGTTCACAAGAAAATTGGTCAAACTAGTTATTCTTCTTGACTAGAAACAATAAATCATCAAGAAGATAAATATGAGGATTCAAGTGTTATTATGATGCTTGGTTATAATAGTAATTTATAATTCTACTCCTAATCTAAGAAACATAGAAACTAAATTAAATGTTGTGTCTGTATCATGTCCGTGAAAGACACATTGGACATGACAAGGAACACTAAAAAATTGGTGACATAACCATGTCGCTGTGTCTGTGTAACAAAGTTCAAAATTTTTGTAGAAAGAAAATATAAACAAGGTTAAGACTTGGAGTAGAGTGCAAGTAGTTCATTAGTATGAGCCGTCATTGTGTCACTCAAGCATTTCATCAAACACCAAGTAAACATTAATTTCATTCCACTCCTCTACCTATGATTTATTGTTGATGCAGACTGAGACCCTCTTCCAGTGCAAGCATCCTGTTGATGTAGACAGACATCCATCGTCGACATGATAACGGAAGCGACGTGCTCGTGGTTGGCTTTGAGCCTCATTCTCCACACTCGTGCTTGCCACCACCGCAGCGACCGGAACGATCACTCCTGCCACGGACATCGTATATAGCATGGTGGCATACCCTCTCCGCACGGGCCTCTCTATGTTCCTGCCAAAACTGCTCGTAGTGGAACCATCTGGTGATGGTCAGGTGGTGGTAGTGGTGATCGGCATGGGATTGAAAGATTTTGGAGAGAAGTGTATTTGGGAGGGATGAATTATAGTGAAATGAAAAATAGAAGTGTTTTAAATTTTAAGGAAATATTTGGGCGCCAAATATAGGTAGTTGATTGACGTTTAACAACAAGAGAATAACTTGTATTTGTCCACATTTATTGTCAAACGTCGGTCCTAAGCCGACTTGACGATAAGCGTTAAAAAAACGTCGGTATATCATGCCTTAGCCAACTTTGTCATAATCGTCGGAAAACAAAAACGTCGGAAAAGTCCTATTTTCTTGTAGTGTATAGAGAAGAGATATGAAAGTGAATTGGTGTGTTGAAATGATCAAAATCTTTCTATATTTATAGTTTTTCCAAAGGCAAAATTCTGACAGAATGCGGACAGAATTCGGGCAGAACTCTATGAGAAAATCTCGTTGGGATCTGTAACTGCAGGGAGACCAAGTTCAAAAAGCAACGTTCACTAACCGAACTCTGGCCGAATTCGGGCCGAACTCGGGCTGAATTTGCTTGGAGTTCTGTCAGGGTTTTTGTAAATTAATTTTTGGGCTTTTTGAAAAGTCAAACAGTTAGGAAGTAGTTTGGGCTTTTGTAAGTGGGCTTGTTTTCAAAATTAAAGGATATTTTAAAAACGTTTCTTGGATAGCCTATTTGCCAGTATGATGCAGTATACATCGTACCCTAGACTCAATAAATATAAAAAATTATATTGATAAAATAGAAAAACCAAAAGCTCTTTGATGACGCCTTTGTTCATATATTTGAGCAGAATTGAAGACGCCTTTTTTACTTGACGACGGTCGTCCAAAGATAAACAGATCTGAAAATCTGAATACCTTTCGGTGGCTTCACCACCGAACCCCCACGGGGCGTGCTGCCCCTTCGACCCCTGTCCGTTGACCGGGCAGCGGAACCCCCGATACGAGGCCCCGAATAGGTCGTTAGACGGTTCAGAGAAATCTTCTTGTATAACGTCGTCTTTGGCCCATTACATATGTCCTGGTTTGACAAAGCTTGATCATGCTTACTGTATGTCTAAGAACATGTTAGACGAACAAAACAATATGATACAAGCATAGCAATATGATATAGAACATTTGGGACAATGCTGAGTTTAAGTAGCAACATGATAGTGATTACATGAATATTAGTGATGTCATTATGGTAAACTTAATTGATTAGCCATATTCAAAAATATGATATAATCATTGGGCTAACATCTTTCGATGCACCTGGTTCACGGCCAAATCGCCCTGTTTGTCAGAACGGACTCTGTATCAAAAAAAATTCAAGTTTTAAAAACTATTTTTTGCCAATTTGGAATTGATTTATCACAGAAAATATTAAACTAAAATTAAAACTAAAAATAGAGTTTGTAGCCATATAGGTTGTAAAAGTCTGTTGAAGAATTTTGAATTCTTCAATTTACGGGCCAAAAATTGACTTCTAAAATATCCCCTTAGAACAGTTTCTGTGCCCAGAAAATTTATATTTTTCCTGATTTGAAATTCATTTTTCTTTGCATACATCGCGAATTAATAAAATCCACTTAACGAATTTTGTAGGTGGTTGGATTGTCTACATAGGATTTTGCGGCTAAGAAAATTTTTAAACGGTGATGGAGAAAAAGTAGCACAAAAGGTGAGTACCTGGGGATGTGCAACTTCTGCTGCTGTTGTTGTCACGGTTGTCATTTCAGCGCTGCGTGTAGCTCAGGGCGGCTGATCAACGGTTGTGCAGGTAGCAGGGAGGCCGATCAGGGGTTGGGGTACATAAGGGGTCGCTTGGAAATCGATCATGAGGAGTTTTCGAGGTTTTTGGAAGAAAAATCGAAAATCGAGTTTTTATATATATCAATTTTTGAATCGGATTTCAAATTAAATTTTCGTTGATTTTGTGCATGATGTGGATTTGATTTATATAGAAGGGAATGTAACAAACTTCACATAGGATTTGGTTTGGTCAAATTTGGTTGAGAATCGGATGAGAATAAGACATTCAAAGATTTAACAAAATTCAAAACTTTTAGAAAGAAAAAATGAAGCTCAGGCTCGGATTTAGTCGTTCCTGCGAGGGAACAAATAACATTTTTTTTTGTTTTTCTTTCCTTTCCCTTTTTTTATTACCAAATAATTCAAAAAATTACTAAAAAAATTACCAAAGAAGAAATCTAAAATAAGTTTAAAATATTTTGTACCAAAACTATTTTAATATATCTGCATATGTATATATATTTGGTGCATATATAAAAAAACCTTATATATACTAATATGGTATAATTATTGTGTATATATAATTTATATATATATATATATATATATATATATATATATATATATATATATATATATATATATATATATATATATATATACATAAATACTTTAACTATTCAAAAATAAAATTCAAATAAAAATCTCTTAAAAAAGTCTAAAGACATTTTCTATAATAAGTTCCAATATATTTTGCATATTTATATTTATTTTATTATTTTTTAAAAACTAATACTAATTTTATATAATTAAAATATATCTAAAATAAATCCATAAAAATTAATAAAATTCTACTAATATTTCTAAAAATATTTAGCTAAAAATGGAGAAAAAATATATGTGAAACTTTAGTAAAAATATTTTTTCTACGTTAAATAAAATTTTACCAAAAACATATTTTACAATAAATTAAGTTTTAGAAAAATGCTAATTATGGGAAAAAATTCTATTAATATTTTCTAAAAATATTTAGATAAAAGTGGAGAAAATATATGTCGAACTTTGAAACTTTAGTAAAAATAATTTTTCTACCTAAAATAAAAGTTTAACAAAAACATATTTTATAATAATTAAATTCTAAAAAGGTCAAAGATGGGGGTAACGAATTCTAAGACACGTCGTCAAAATGACTAAGTTCTTAACATGTTCTAAAACGTCTATCTATGGTATGGTTTATATGGTTATAAGGGATGATGAAAGTATTACTAAGCAATACTATTTTTAGTTAAATAAGCCTAATATTGTTAGACAGCAACGAGATAATTATACGATACATGATGACTAAGCTAGTGAAGGTGTGGCTCTAATATCAATTTGTGTCTCATCAATAAATGATGTATCCAGGGTAATACCTATTATATCCTTACCCTCAGGATGGGTGTCCATTACTGCATAGTGAATGCTTGTCCTTACGTTAGGCTATTCATTTTTTGTCTAGCCTACCTAAACCGTGCTGCCTGGTCAGCTAAGGGTGGTCCTATAGGATATCCTTCATGAGCTAGTTGATAGGGTGCTACTGGTCCTAGAGCTACTGGCCCTACAAGTTTTATGGGTAGTGGTAATCTACTACAAGAGAAAAGGTAGAAAAGGAAAGAACTCTAATCATAATTAATCCCCTAACTGCTACTATTATTTCCTAACCAGTATATGCAACTATATCACTAGGCTACTATATATAATGTAGATCATATCTATTTAACAATAATCTAAACAAGGTCATACATGTATCTATTGTTGGCCTATTGGTCATGATTATACCTGACTTTGATAATCAACGTCAACTTTAATCGATACACAAAATATATATCCAGCTACAAGTTTACATGTTTTAAGTTTGCACCTACTATTGCCTACTACTCCTACAAGCTAAAAAAGTCTCGTCGTCATCAAAAACCAAAAATAATGAAATCATGATCAAGATTTTTATATTATTTTTTATATTTTTACTTTATTTGAATCTAGAAAAAATATGTAAGATTGATCAGGATCGGTACTGGCTTAGCTAATCTCAGTCTACAAAAATATAGCCTACCTATACACATAATTCTATCTAAAGTCCATAATCAAAAATAGCCCAAAACCTATCTAAATTGGCCCAAACAAGTCTGACAGAACTCGGCCTGAGTTCGGCCCAAGTTCAGTCAGGGTAGTTTCAACAGATTTTTGAATTCCCTTGATATCTGCATCAAACGTTCGAATGCGAGATTTCTGCATCCGAACGCTGCCTGAATTCGTTCAATAAAAATACTATAAATAGAGGAGAACTTTCACATTTTTAAATTACTCATTCATTCTCTTCTCTATTCCTTTTAAATTATTTTCTCCGAGTACACTTTCAAATCTAGCCTATACTACTCTAAGTCAAGCTAGTACAGTTTCTGTTTAATCTAGAGTTTGGTTGTGCACTCGTCGCCAAGTGCGATGTTGTTGAAGTCGGTCGTACACTTGTCCCCAAGCAGAGTATTGTAAGAGTTATAAGTACTCAATTAAAGCTTATTCAAGCAGGAGTACTCGAGACTGGATTAGTCCTCCACGAGGGAAACCCGTATATATTACTGTGTTACTGAGTTTGATCATCTTAACTTTTACTGTTAATTTAACTTATTTACTGTTATTTCATTTGCACTTATCTGCTATAGTACATAAATTTTGAATTGGTGATATTTTCTACTGCACACTCACTCTATTCACCCCCTCTAGAGGTGCTCAACGGTCCAGCAATTGTTATAGAGCAGGTTATACATATACATAACCATCTAGAGTATATATATGGCAGTCGTTAAATCTATATTCAACAATAAAGGATAATCCACAAATAGACCCCCACTATTTATGGAACAAATTATACTTATTAAAAAACACAAATGAGTTTCTTTATTAAATCACTAGAGTTCGATCTTTGGTCGTTAGTTATAGACGGTTACAAGAAACCACCTAGAACAATGATTGATTGTGTTTTAGAAGACAAGGCCCATGACAAATATACTGAGCATGAGAAGATACAGGCTAGTCTAGATGCACGAGCCATCAATGCACTATTTTGTGCAATTGATAAAACCGAGTTTAATCGTGTATCCACTTGTACCACATCTAATAAAATTTGGAAACTTCTTGAGGTTACTCATGAAGAGACTTCCCAAGTGAAGGAATCCAAAATTAGTAGATTGACACAAGAATGCGAGTCATTCAAGATGAAATCCGGTGAGTCAATTATAGAGATGTTTACCCCTTTTTTTGATATTATTAATCCTTTATAATCTTTTGGAAATGATTACTACAATCATAAAAAGATCAGGAAGGTACTGCGGACTCTAACCAAGTACTGGAACTCGAAGGCCACCACGATCATAGAAGAAAATAACCTCACCACGATGACATTGGAGACACTTATGGGCATGCTCATAACCCATAAGCTGGATTTACAAGATTTGAAAAGGCAACCCCCAAGAAAAATTAATCGCCTTCAAAGCTCAAGCCAGAAGAGTCTTATGCAATGATTCTAACAAAGAAGATTATGATGGTGATGAACAGGCCCTACTGGTTAAGAACTTTAGAAAATTCTTAAAGTTTGAGTGATCAAACCGAAAGAAGAAAGATATCTATGAATGCAACGAAGAAGAAACTATTTGATTTGGATACAAAAAGTCAGGGTATGTGAAGAAGGACTATTCATTAACAACGAAAAGCAGTCCATACGATCGATCATGATCGAGCATAAAAGCAATAACTGGTCGAAAGTATGCAAATACCAGCATTTGGCACGAAAGTGAGGCCAGTGAGTCAGAAGAGGAAGACAGACCCAGCAGCAGTGTAAATGTCTGTCTAATAGCATACGATAAGGTATCAAAAAAATGCTCTCTATGGTAATTTTATATTCGATCAGTTAAAAAATGCCTTTAGTGAATTACTTGAAGAACACAGAAATGTGTTCGACAAGTATAAACAGTCTCGCAAGGAGATTAAGGCATACACAACCAAAGTAGCTAAATTGTCGAATCTTCTTGAAGATATTAAAGAGACATCTACTGCTAGTAACATAGAGAAGATAGCCAAAATTAGATTGGATTATCATGAGGCTAAACTCACTATAGAATAAAAAGAAAGAGACAGTCAATGTGCAAGAACTTTATGACATAGAGAAGAAAAGACACCTAGTCACTGAGCAAAGACTCATGAATATGACTGCTAAATTCAAAGAGTCTTGTGCTATCTCTAAAAAGTTAGAGATCAAATTGGGCAAACAGGTCACCCCAGTTACACAACCTAAGGTTATTCATAACACTAAACATGTATCATAAAGGACTAAACTAAAGAAAGCACATAAGCAACACATTCCTCATAAATATGCTTTCACATACAGGTTTCCAACAAAAACACACAAGAAGCATGTCAACACAGAAAGCACTATTTCAAAAATCACATACACATACTGTAGTGAACACGGGCATATATCACAGTACTGTAGAGCTAGAAAGCTAGTTGACACAAATGTAGTTGCTTGGATTCCCAAAACTAATCATGTTGGACCCTTGAAGAAATGGGTACCATAGGTTACATCTACTCGTTTTGTAGGTGGACCCTCAATCCTCTAATACTAAAAGCAAGTGGATCCTCGATAGCAGATGTACGCGGCACGTGATAGGTGATGCATCATTATTCGCTACACTATCAACGAAGAGAGAAGGATATGTTTTCTTTGGCAATAATCTTTGAGGTAATATTATAGGAATTGGTATTGTTGTTATGTCTCCCTATCCAGAAAAAAAGACGTTTGTCTAGTCGCAGAATTGAAACATAACCTGTTGATCATAAGTCTTGGCAGATAACGGTTATGGCATCAATTTTATAAAAGATAAATATTCTATATATAAAATGTCTACCGAAAATCCAGTAGATAAAGGGATCAGAGAAGACAATATTTATGTTTTCTTTCTAGAACATACTAACGGTGCAGGAAAATGCCTAGTAACCAATCAAGATGAAAGTTGGCTATGGCGTAGGAGGATAGGATATGCAAACATGGACACTATCTTACGACGATCGACTAAAAAGCTGGTAAAAGGACTCCCAAAAATTTTCTTCAAGAGAGATATGGTATGTTCAGACTATGAAAAGAATAAAGCAACTAGATCATCTTTTAAATCCATCAATGCTGTAAGCACTTATAGACCCTTGTAATTGATTCATATGGATTTATTTGGTCTTATTAGAGTCGCTAGTCTTGGCAGTAAGCTCTATGCTTTTGTTATAGTTAATAATTTCTCTCAATTTACATGGGTTTACTTTTTATCTAATAAAAGCGATTCTATTTTTGAATTTTAAGTATTTTGTAAAAAGGTACGTATAAAACGAAAAAGGTTTCATGATTAGTCGAATCGGAAGTGATTAGGCGGTAAATTCGAAAATACTGATTTCAAAAAGTTTTGTGATGATAATGGATGTTACCATGAGTTTTCTTATCCTAGAACTCCTCAACAAAATGGTGCTATGGAGTGGAACAATCAAACTCTAAGCGATATGGCTATAGTCATGCTTAACCAACATAATCATCCTAAATATTTTTGGGTAGAAGCTATAAGTACAACCTGTTACGTTTTGAATAGTATGTTAATTCGACCTATATCGAAGAAAATCTCTTATGAATTGTGGTTAGAAAAGATTCCAAATATTTTCTATTTTTAAAGTTTTTAGTTTTTATTGTTTTATCTTGAACACCAAGGATAATTTGACTAAATTCGACTCAAAGGCAGACGAAAGGATACTCCTCGGATATGCTACCAAGAGTAAGGGATATAGAATTTTCAATAAAAGATGTATGATTGTTGAAGAATCTATTAATATTTCCTTTGATGGGCTCAACAGTCAGAGATATAGCGACAGTAATGACGAAGATGTACAAAACAAATCCAAGGCACCTGAAGATACTGCTACCAAAGAGAACTATCTGGAGAGTCTACCTAAGAAAATAAAATTCATGCCAGACTATCCAGAGACACTTGTTATAAGTGATGTATCCATGGGAATTGATATGCGTTCTTCGACTAGAAACATAGCAGCAAACGTAGCTTTCATTTCTCAAGTAGAACCTAAGTCAGTAGCAAATACTTTTTCTGATGAGTTTTGGATTGATGCAATGCAAGAGGAAATTAATTTGAGAGAAACCAAGTTTGGGAACTTGTTCCTAAACCTATTGGTCAATCGATAATTGGTACCAAATGGGTGTTCCAAAATAAACTGAGTGAAGATGGATATGTTCTAGGCAACAAAGCATGTCTAGTACCACAAGGTTACAATGAAGAAGAAAAAATTGATCATGACGAAACAAAGGCTCTTGTTGCTAGACTAGAATCTATTCACATGTTTTGTGAATTCGCATGTTTTCATAATTTAAACTTTTTCAAATGGATGTCAAATATGCATTTTTGAATAAATTTTTAAAGAAAGAAGTTTTTATGAAGGAACCCCCTAGTTTTAAGGATTTTTAAAAATATGATCATATTTTCAAGCTAAGAAAGACACTTTATGGACTCAAACAAGCACAACGTGCTTGGTATGAACGTCTAAGTACTTTTCTACTTGAAAATAATTTTTAAAAGGAAGGGTTAATACAACTTTTTTATTAAAACTTTCGATGATTGTATTTTGCTTATACAAATTTATGTTGATGACATAATATTTGATTCTACTATTAAAAAACTTTGTCATGATTTTGCTAAGTGTATGTAGAGTGTGTTTGAGATGAGTATGATGGAAGAACACAACTACTTCCTAGGACTCCAGATCAAACAACACTTGCAGGGAACTTTTATCAATCAAGCCAAGTACACGAAGGACTTACTAAGTATGACTTCGACAACATAAAGCCTATTGGCACGACAATGGCTACATCAACTCAACTTATTTTGATGAAAGTGGCAAACCAATCGACCAGAATAAGTATCGAGGTATGATTGGTAGTTTAATTTAATTAACTGCTAGTCATCCTGATATTATGTTTAGTATTTACATTTGTGCACGAGATCAAGCTAATTATAAGGAATCATAATTATGTACCATTAAGCATATCTTTCGATACCTTAAGAAAACTTTTACTGTCGGCTTATGGTATCCTAAAACTACATTATTTGACCTAATCGGTTATACAGATGCTGATTTTGCTGGATACAAAGTAGACAGTAAAAGTACAAGCGGTACTTGTTATTTTCTAGGTAAATATTTAGTCTCTTGGTTTAGCAAAAAACAAAATTATGTTACATTATCAACAATTAAGGCTAAGTATATCGTCCCAGGACGTTGTGCTCAAATTTTGTAGATGAAGCAAACCTTAGAAGACTATAATTTGCACTATACTAAAATTCTTATTTACTGTGATAATACTAGCAATATTAATCTGACTAAGAACCCAGTATGTTATTCATGCACTAAGTACATAGAAATATGTCACTACTTTTTGCGTGACCACCAACAACACGAGGATATCGTCTAGAGTTTATTGACATAGATCATCAATTGGCAAATATATTCGCAAAACCACTAGCCGAAGATTGTTTCAACTATCTACGTTGAGAGTTAGGCATAGTTGGATTTTCGCAGTCATAATGTGTTATGTTTAATAAAAATACTTAAAACTTAAAATTCAGCGATTTATTAAACAAAATTAGTTTGGGTATAAGCTGAAAGGATCCTTCTGTCAACATGGCGTAAAAGCCTAAGCGACACGGTGCCAAGTGTCTTCGGACTACCGCTAGCTGGGATCCGGCCACTACAGCTAACCCAAGGTAATGAATAATAATTAATCAAAGAATTACAAGTTTCTAGGTCATTTTTAGCATTCATAACTCAAATATGAACTAAAATTCAAGTGGCCGAACTTGGACCGAGTTCGGGTCAAACTCTATGGGGACATGTTATATAATCAGAATTCGAACAATAGATCCCATATTCTTTATCTTCCTCCCCAAAACAATGCCCAAAAGCTCTGAAACCCTAAAATACCAAAACCCTATATCCTAGAATACTCCTCCGCAAGCTTCCCAACTCAAAATTCCTTGGATCTAAGGCTCTCTGAAGGCATTCTCTTCCATCTTTAATCATTTTTGAGGTATATATCTCTCTTTTCTCTATCAATTTCGTAAATGGCTCCTAGAATCTTTAAGAGAAAGAAAACTAGGAAAACTATCTCATTTTTTATATCTGAGTATGAACTCGTTAATCTATGCAGTCCCTATCGTCCTGATAATGATGAAGATTATCATCCAAACCTTTTTGTATCATCAGAAAGATCTACCCATTGGTTTGATCACTTCCGATAACGGGAAATTTGTCCGGATAAAATGATACATTTTACCATTTTTTTGGAATATTTGACTACTTTTGACAATTTAGGACTTCGTAAATTTTTAGAAATTTCAAATCCAATTCATGATATTACAGTTCGTTGTTTTCTTGTAACATTCAAGTATCCAATAACTGTATCCATTCATTTGTCAGCGGAATGGAGTTTGAATTCAATTCTGCTGACTTGAGCAAATATTTACTAATGCCTAATAATGATGACGCTCTTATCGACTTTACGAATGTTCAATTTTCTGGCGGCATGACACTTGAATCCTTCAAGGTTGTATTGTGTCATCCTGATCCGGTTTCCCGAAAATGGTTATACGCACTTAACCTAAACCAACATTTCTATGAGTTACATCGTATCATTATTTTATATCTTCTACCGAAGATGGGATCAACTGACGAGATCATGCATTTGGAGTTATCTGCGATGTATCATATCCATTTTGGGATTTCTTTCTCCTTTTCTAAGACCATGTTAGCTCTTATGATCAACTGTCGGAGGGCAGGTTGTAACCTCCTCTATCCTATGCATCTGACGGCTACTTTCCAAAAATTTGATCTCTCTTTAGAGTCATGTCCCATCTTTGGAACGCCTTCAAAGCTACTTAGTTCTAGGAAGTTACCACACCCTCCTGGTGATGCTTCACCTCCACCTCCACTTGCTCCAGTCGCAGCCCCAGCAGACGCTCCAGCTGATCCAGCCCCTGCAGTCCCGGGTCACACTATTGACGAGCTACACTACAAAAAAATTAATTTTTTTCAACATTTTATAAACGTCGAGAAAAAGGTCAAAAATGTTGGCATAGATTTACTCGACATTTTTTTAATATTTTTGACAAACGTCATCATTGTCGCAGTCGGAAATTTACAAAGTTTGAGATAAATGTCGGTATATATAATAATGACGTTTGCAACGACGTTTATTAGACGCCGAAAATTGTGCAATAATGGGTAATAATTTTCCAACATTTTAACAAAAACGTCGAGAACTAAACTTCTTTCCAACCTTTTGGCAAAACGCTAGGAATTGCTTTCCCAACCTATTCCCAAAAAGTTGTCAATGTTTAACAAAAATGTCGGTATAGGTAAAACCATTTAATATATATATATATATATATATATATATATATATATATATATATTTTATATATATATATATATATATATATTAATATATATATATATATATATATATATATATATATATATATATATATATATATATATATATATATATATATATATATTGAATATATTTGTCATGCACTTATATTCAGGCAGCTTCCCAATAAGCACTCTAATTAACATTATAAATTCAATAATACATAATTTACAAAATAAAATTCTATTGATCAAAATACAACATCTTACTACAGTACCGAGTTTAACAAAATAACAAGTTAAAATTCAGCATTGACATCCCATCCGAGAGCTCTTCCTTGAACTACAAGTACTTAATTTTCTCCATTTCCCTGTTTCTCCTCTTAATCAATGTTTTCATTTTTCTCCAAGTTTATTTTATGAAGCCGATACCTTTTCTAGATAGTATTCAAAAACCTTCTTCTGTCCAGCTTCATATATATTACACTGGGAGAGGACATGATGTAGAAATACTTAGAAAGTAACTTAGTCCCAAGAAAGAAATATATTTTAGAAATGTATTATATATGAAAACAAAAGTAGGACATGCATGAATGTTTGGACACCTGTGTGATACGCATTGAGAGAGATAATAAGGTTGTGTTATATATTTATCCACACACTAATGAAACAAATAGGTTACAAGATAGTTTCATATGTAAATCTGATAGATTAGTAGTGCTCATCTATGATACATACTAAGAAATCATATTTTTCATTGGACTGAACGATGAGTTGAAGACCAGAACAACACCATTTCATTCCTTTAGAGCCTGTTGTTCGCTGATACATACAACAGACGTAGGTGGTATGCTACAAGAAGATAATAATGTAACAATAAGATAACATATATAATAAGACTCCATATTACAGCACGAAAAGCAGGAAAAAAATATACTTGAAAGATTCTTTAGTCCCGAAATAGATTGACTTAGAGAAAATCTCGTACTAATCTATGTAAGCATTATAGAATTAAGACAAGTGTATCCTCATATGCATTACATGTGAGATTGTGTTTGTATAACAATAAACCCAATACAAGAATACATGCAGGCAAACGCACAGTAAACTAAATCTCAAAGACTTAAGTAGGATGTATATGAGATGCTACTTTCATGCAGATTCAGTAATGGGTGCAACCAACATTCTCAAAGTTTATTTTAGCATAAGTTTATGTTGTACAATACGTGGCATTGATATCACAAGACTAATAGTATTGGTATATTTTAGGTTGTCCTTGATTTTGACCAACTGTAATTGCCCTAAAATAAAATCTTACCATGCTTTGTATGTACCTTTGTTTTAGTATTTGAATAGTGTATAGCAACTTCTGAAATGATATAACTTTAGAATATTTTGTTCTTCTTACAGCCAACAAGTTTTCTTAAGCCATAGATTTATATACTCAAGCTATAGAATTAAACATCCTCAATGTCGTTTATTGGGCGAATCGTGCATTTGCACACACCAAACTTGAGGAATATGGCAGTGTTGTGCAAGATGCAAAAAAGTCTATTGAAGTTGATGCGAGTATTCACAGGCAAGGAATTCACATCCTCTTAGTCTTTATTATTTTATAAATTTAATCTCTCAACTTCAGTTTCTAATTTCTTAATTGCAGTGTTACTATAGCTTGGTGCAGCATATCTTGCCATGGGAAAGTTTAAGGAAGCTTTAAAAGATTTCCAACAGGCATGTTTGATTACCTTAAACATTGTACACATTGGACATGATAAATAACATCCCATTAGGATGTCTTACATAGAACATGTATATGATGCAACCTGTAAGAATCTCTTACAATTGGCCTTTATCCATCAGTCTACCATTTAAGCCTCTTTTTTTTTCTATACATGCCTATTTCATATCTATTCAAAATCTTGCAGGAAAGAAAACTTAGCCCTATTGTAGGACCACTATGTTCTTCTGTTTGGAGGCTTCTCTCTACTAGATACATGTGTATGTATATGTAAATTTTAGTATACATGTATATACATACACATGTTGAGAATTTGGAGTGAGGACAAAGATTAATGTTGAAAGATGCCATTTTGTAACCAACCATTGCCCATGTCACTGCAACATAGACACCACTTATAGGGGCCAAGGCCCTGGGTTAATTTGAAATATATTATGGACGACACAACCGTTTATGATACATTTGGGTAGAACTTGGCACAAATGTGACCCTTCCCGTACCCTAATTATAGGGTTTGAGGTTTACTCTTCCTGACCACATGCCCGTCCATACCAGATATAAGTATAATATTGGATTCACAATGAAAATGTAAATGAAATTAAGATGACCGAATAGTTTGGGCTTTTAGAGCTCGCCTCTATAATTTGTGTCACATCCTCGTGGTTACCACTCAAACTTTATCATGTCTAGAAGGCTCTAGAAAAAAGACTACACAAACTACATGATAATAATTCCAGATGAAAATATGATCACAAATGATAATAAACGATCTAAATAATTAAGAAGACAACTCATGTATCAATCATGTCTCATATAAATAACTTAATAAATGATCATATTGATCGCATATTCCATTCCTATCTCATTGGACAAAGATGACCATTAGAATCTTAACAACATTCATATCTGATGTACTCACTTGTTCCTTTCCCAAATACATTTCATGTTTTAGAGTACGAGCATGGACTAGTAACCTGATCCGATTATTCTAGAACTATAGGATTATTTCAATTTAGAAGTATAGACCTAAATCCTTATCCTTTGGTGTTTGGATATGGCAACATCCAAACTTGAAACCCAATAAAAAAAACCCGAAACCAATTTTCATAAAGCAATTACCACAACATATAAAAACCATCTACATAGTTCTTGTAGAAATAGAAATCATCCAAAATATGATCTTAACTAATAGCTTAAACTTCTTAAATTCAAGTATACTGACAATACTTTCAAATAGCTTAATATAACTGCAAAAATTCCATAATCCAACACGAACTTAATCTCAAGGAAAGGAATTTGGTCCGAAACTGCAAAAATCCATAAATGAACTGACATATTCTATAACTGGTTTTCTGTATAATATTATTGCTCCATGTTGGTGCCAACTTTCCTAGTGAACTCTATCAACAAGAAACACCATTGCCATAAATTTTACAACCTAGATGCCCTTATGGTTGGTAGGTAGGTAGAACTATGATTTTGGTTATGCAATTTACCTCATGCATGCCCGAGGAGATCTTGTAACAAATGTGATGGCCTTTTCGATTAAAAATGTAAAAACTAGCACAAAACCGAAAATATAGTTAAACTATTACTATAAGAAAACTATTCTATTAGGTATAAATCAGCGTAAGTTCCAAACTTTGAGTAGAAGTGGACTCTAGTTGCTAAATATCCGAAGTGTGGGAAACATGGTACATTTTATGAAGCAAACAATAATGTTTTTAGATAACTAAAGGACGCATCGATATAAACTAGATCAATTTACTTTATATCATGTAAAGAATAATAATTATCCTCGTTAGACCCCATCTTCCTACTATGGAAGATAATACTTAGTCTCGTGTTATGAATAAGTGTACTATATAATGTATACCTTCGCATAATTATATGAACTTTAAGAAACAAAGGTTGGCAAAACTTTACAGCTACAATTATTGACCCACCTTCAACATCATCTTCATCCTTGTCATCGTCATCCTTATCTTCCTCATTATCTTCAGCCACAGGCTCATCAGGCTATAGAGGATTAAAGATTTATATTCAGTTGAAACCAAGACAAAGCTAATAATGTCTAAATAAATACTGCACAAAGTTTCACCAAGTTTTGTATCACCCAATATTATATATGATTCAATGAAACCAAATACAACAAAGAAGAATGGATGACACAAACAATGGAGCATAACAATATAATTATGTAAATGAAACCAAGTGCACAAAAATAACCTGAAGTAAAGAAAGGATGCTTAGTAACCACATTCATTATCTACCACAACACATAATTATGGCAAACAAGCATGACGAGATACTTGAACAAATAAAACACAAATGTAAAGCAATCATTATGTTCGTATTGCTAATGAGAACATAAAAATTAACAATTTGTGCACGTCTCCAGGGATAAGAATATGAACTCCTTGATCCAATGAGATCATCAACTGATACATAACAGATTCACACCTTATCACCAAACCCCACTGTATGCACAAAAGCCAAATAACTTAACCTAACAATCAATTATTCTACTGTAATCATCAATCATGCAAAATATTAGTTTTTAATCCTGAACAGAAATCAGATTGGCCCATAATATCGAGCAAGGAGTTACTATGTTGAACATATCAATGTTGTAAAAGTAGCTAGGCAGTAGTCAAATGGGCACTGGACGCCTAGCACCTAGTCCCCATAATTCTAGGCGGTCCATAAAATATGATCCACAAAAAGAAAATTGTTGAACATTGCCCATAATCCCCAAATAACATGTATAATGGGGTGGTTGCCGGGAGCCGGGCGTGCACCGGGCGCCGCTTAGCTGCCAAATAATCTTGATTTTTAGAACAGTGCAAAAACAAAAATACGAGACAACATTGTACATAATCAAGGGGAAAAACGAGAAATCTAAGCTCAAATATAAAATAGGAACAAAAACTGATAAACGACTAACTAAAACTAACAATGTTTTAACTCTTTTTTGATGAATTTGAGAATCTAGGGTGTTTGGTTGGGAGAAAGGGAGAGAGAGTGGGGTGGGAAAGTCGGGTGACTTTGTTTGGTGTTGTAAAGTGAAAAGTTGTTTTGTTGGATAAGGAAAGCCGGTATTCCAAAGCTTTTGTGTTTGGTAGATGGGGTTGAATGTGAGAGTGATGATTTTTGAGTTTTTTTTGTTTGGTTGAAATGAATAAAAATTGATATGGTACTTCTCTACATCCAAACCAATACAGGAGATAAGTTGTTTACAAAAACAAAAGTTGATCTTTATTTCAACAAACTTTGTAAAGAAGATTACAAGAATTCTGGAAAAGTACAACTATAGGAATCCGATCTGAAGACGATCGTTTTATCCCTTGGACGATGTGAACTTTGAAGACGGTAGCCTCTGAAGATTGCAGCAGCACTTTGGCAAGAACTCCTGATCTCTGGTGATGATTTCTGATCCCTGCGTGCGTATGATCTCCTCTAGGAAGGACTTGAAACTCTATTTATAGAGTTCTGGAAATAACTACTTGTTAGTTATTCTGGACTTGTGCCGGTTGGATTACGCACACTTTGGATTGCGCAGGCAATAAAGTGCGCAGGCAGTTACTCGATCGTGGACCATCTGTATGTGACGCGTGGCATTGTTTGATTGAAATGCGCTTGATCGTGTACAGACGGTTGTCACATGGTGAGTAATTGATGGCATGAAGGCCACGTGTACGTTGTCAGTTATCTTGATGGAGTGCGCCACCTGAATTGCGCTGGCTTCGGATTGTGCTGGGATGGACCGCGCTGGGATGGACTACGCTTGGATGGACTGCGCTGCAGAAAGTCTGGTAGATTGTGCTGCATGTACAGCTGTCCTCGAGCACTGTACTGCACGATAAACGAACAGTTTTCTCGTTCTCTGTGCTATCAGTTGTCAGAAGATCTGATTTTCTGTCAGGTAATGATCACGAGGCCACGTCAGCTTGCGCACTTGGATGAGTACGCAGTTCAGACTGCGCAATCGAGTTGTTGCGCAATCTGTCTTCTGCGCAGTTCACTTGAAGGATGCATAATTTGATTTTTAGGACTTCTTTGATGAGTGCAACTTGATTTTTAGGACCTATAAGACCCCCTTCAAAGTTTTCGAAGTTTGAAGATAGTCAAAGCTTCGAAATACTTTGAATTTTGATTTGAAAATTAAGTTGCGCATATGATGACCTGTCTGCGCAATCGGAGGAATTAGCCCCTGTTTATTCGGCACAATCTGAGGAGTTTGTTTATTTTCGAAAACTATAAATAGTTCTCAGTTCTCTTTCTACCATTCTTTACTTGCTTTCAAACTTTCGAAAGAGAAAACTTCCCGAGCTTTCCTGACTCTTCTTCTTCTTTCCGTCGATCTCCATGGCTCCAAAGCGCTCTGCCGCCGAGAAAGACAAGGCCCCCGCCGAGTCTTCGGCTCGTGCCGTGTCGTGCCCTTCTCGACATGAAGTTGCCCATCCAGTACTACAAGGTAGTAAACCCGATCAAAAGACCCTTTTTAGGGTTCTTTAACACTGTTGATCCTTCGAACCTGTCTCTTTTTAGAGATTTGGTCATACTGCGCCGCCCTGTTTAAGGTTTCGGTTGCACAAACCCAATAGTTTTCATTTTTATGAAAACTATTTTCTTGTGCAATTGGTTAGAACGCGCTGGCAAAAGTCAGTGCAGTCTGCTGATTTGCGCAAGGCTGTCTAGCGCAAACTGATACTTTGCACAAGTTATTCAGTGCAATCTGATGGCTTGCGCAAGAGGATGAGTTGGTGCAACTGGACAGTTTGCGCATAGAATCTATTGTTGCGCAATCTGATGCTTGCGTAATCTGATGGTTGCGCAATCTGATGCTTGTGAAATCTGAAGCTTGTACAATTTGCTGACAGAATCTTTGATTTTACTTGTACTGAATTCTGTTTTTTCTGTTTTAATGAAGTTAACATCAGAGAGGATCCTGAGTATGAAATATTTGCAGGGTCCCTTGCTGAGCCGGAATTTAAAGAAGATTTGTCCCATGTGCTCTTTCCACAATATGCTCTGCCATCCTTCCGCCAAGCTATCTTGGTAGCTCAGGACAATGAGACTTTGTTAAGTTTGATAAATGGGCAGCCCCTGCAGTCTGCTGACGCCATTACCCATAAGAAACCCATGTTCTTATTCGACGAAGCTATTGACAAAAGCTCTCAGCCAAGACCCCGTGTTGAGCAGAGAACTTTCCAAAGAAAGGAGAAACTAATCCTGTTACCGGACATTGCTAGATGCCTTCCTCTATCCCTCTACGCCCATGCAAGCCATCCTAGGAGGATGGACTGGGATATTACTCCCCTCCAACAGGCAAGGACAGGAAAGATCTGTGTAAAGAAAGGCCCAAACAACAGAGACATGTTCTATAGCTCCTCTGAGCGACATAGCACTTTACTCAGAGGGTTGAAGCCAGGCTGTATCCCTCCAGAAAATTCTTCTTTGCTGCTGCCGGTGAGGACACCAATCTTTGCTAATGAATACGTAAAGGTTGAGGGCAGGTACCCGGATCAGGATATCTGGCTGACCGGTCTGGTGAACCTAGACAACAGGAGGTGGAACTGCATAGCCAACTGGATATTGGCTCAGTTTGAAGACAAACTTAAAGAGATCGAGCTTTATCATGCGGTATATGCTACCGTGTATGGATTCCACCCAAACCCTCATCTGTTTCTGGCCTTGGCAGAGAGGTATAATTATAGAACAGGGACATTCATGACGCCCTACGGGGAAATTGGATTAGCCCTCCATGAGATGAAGTACATCTCGTGCCTACCAACGGGAGACTTCCCTTATGAGGAGTATGTTCCAACAAACGGCGAGTTAGATAGACTACGTCGGAAAAATGCAGAGATGGTGGCTGTCTTCGACGAACTATTGTACCATTATAACATATGCTCCCTGTACTACAAAAGCGGTTCTTCCAGCACATGTTATTCCTCAAAGTGGTTGCCTTATCTTTTTCTTAATCATATCATTGAGAAAAAGACTAAGGATCATGACACATGCAACCCGACTTTCTTCCAATCCCTCAGCCACAGTAAAGTAATAAGACTGATGGAAGAGAATAAGAAAATGGATAACAGAGTTACTGATGAACATCAATACCCTCCGCTCAAGACCGGAGACTTTGTCGAGAGTTTTATAAGAATGGGCTATAGGCCCATGTCAAGAGAAGCCCAGTTGGCAGGTTTCCTGACATACTGGCTCCGTCGATTCGTCATACCCGGAGCAAGCGCCGTGGACCGCTTCCATCACAGCGTACTTTTTGTTGATGTCCGTTTAGTCTTCGGCTACCGGATGGATTTGCTATCAGCGATGACCTGCAGAGTGAATGCAGGTCTTCGTCTGTATGTTGACTCCATGATCAAGTGGAAGGGTGAGAAGGGGAACTTCCCTCGACTGGAGCTGCCTTACACCTATTTATTCGGGTGGTTGCTTCTGCACCATCAGTCTTTGATGAACCCCGACATGGGAGCAGTCGGTGATAGCTTTCTGCGAAGATTCTCCCGGAGCAAGTGGGTGTACATTAGTCTGAAGGACTGCAGACGTGCCCTGAACCTTGGAAAGGGATGGAATTTTTACTGCGTTGCCCCTCCAGCCAGTTATGAACATATGTCGGCAAATTTAGTTGACCTTGGGAGGCAGCCATTGGGTAGGGCAGCATTTGACTGGCTGAAGACGATCAGGCCGTCCCACTTGGTATATAGATTTGAAGAGGAGTGTTATATGGAACCATATCTGCCAAGTCACTTCGCTCGTCAATTTGGTTACGACCAGTTCCATGTAGGCAACGCTATAACTTGCCTACAAGGAAAGGGGTATCTAATTGATGGTGCCAGAGCATGGGCCTACTACAACGCTCGAGACACCAATCTGGTGGATAGCTTCGCGACGACGACGCGTTTAAAGAAAGGAGCAACTGCTGTACTAGCTCCAGGAAATGATGAACAACATGAACCAGTGGATGATCCCTTGGAAGCTTCAAGGGAAGCTAACTTCCCTGAGGAAGTTAATGAACCACTGAGAATTTATTTGAAAGTTGTTAAGTCTCCGGCCAGGGAAAGGAAGAGAAGAATTAATGAGCCTTCCTCTCCGATTGCCAAGAAGAAACTCCTCTTGGACCCATCAGAGAAAGTCACTACCAAATCGCAGTCTTGGCAACTGGCCGAGTCGACCCGAGAAGAAGCGACCACACCGACTTCTCTTCCACAGCGGGTTGATGTGGTAGATGTGGAGAGTCCCAAAAGACCTCTTCATCGAAAGAAACTGGCTTTTAGGAAAAGAAAGAAGGTGATCCTGTCCTCGGTGGTGGCCAGCACTGCTGCTAGAATTACTATGTCATCTCCTACTCCTGTCTCTGAGCATAGGCAGAAGACTCCTAGTCCAGAACAAAGGGACGAGACTGATCAGAGAGAGGAGGCTGCAGAGCCTAGGGAGGATATTGTAGAAGAAGAACAGGAAGGTCTGCGATCTCCTTCACCAGCGGTAGAAACTACTCAACTTCCTGTTACACCAGGAATAATCCGCGAAGAGGAGGATCGTTTAATGATTGAAGCATTAAATGATTGCGACTTCGGTCTACAAGAAGATGCCGATCATACCGCTGTAACTGTCAGCGAAGAAGTTCCTGAGGATAGCATGAGCACTGAAGATACATCAATAGAGGCTATTGATGATACTTTGAATCAAGAAGAGGACATTGATGTCCAAATTTCTTCTGAAGTTGTTGAAGACACACTAGCTCCTGAAAAGGATGTTGAGGTGGATGTGTCTCCTGAAAAGAATATGGGTGAGGAAGTAGCGCCGGAGGAAGCTACTACCGTTGATCCCAAAGGTATTAAATGAACTTATTAATCTTCTTTTCATAGAATAATAACTGACATCTCTATTTTTGACCCATGTAGAAATCGAATCATCTCCAGTTCCTCCTTGCACTGATATAGTACCGGTAACAGTAATAGCCAGTGGCAGCCGACATCTGTCGGGGGGTTCTGAGGCCGGAAGTAGCCAGGCAGTGATGTCTGAGGCTACCTTTGCTAGACTGGAATCTGTACCCACAGACGAAAGGCTTATTACTGGAACAAGTCATGGTAAGATCGCCTTTGATCTTTTTTATCCTTTTTTAATTAATTGTTAATGACAACAACAATAAATAATAGGCTCATTTGTCCTTGTAGAAGAACAATCGGGAGGAGCAACCAGTTCTACTTTAGCTCCCTTGTTGAAAGAACCCTTTATTCAAGTGCAAGAACGTCCATCTGCACAGGCACATGCTGCTTCATCATCAACGGAAGTAGCTGCTACCCCTGGCGCTTTGGCAACTAACCAATTTATCATTAGTTCTTTCAGCAACCTGTTCTTTAATGCATTGGGACCCCTAGTAGATAGGGTACTAGAGAAAGAAGTTGTTGATTTTACTACTGTTAGAAGCCTAACCTCTCATTTGACAAATGCCATCCGAGGTCAAGGAGATGAAGCTCAAGCTGTTTTTCTTGAGCACATATTGGATGAGCAAGAAGCATCGATTAAGATCTACAAGGATCTTAATCGAGGGGAAGTGGAATCCTTAGTATAAGTTGAATTTGAAAGGATGTCTCTAGAAGTTGCCATTGAGAATGCTAATTTCCAGGCTTTCATAGACACTTATACTGCCAAGGCTTTAGAATATGATTCTCAAATGGAGATAGCCACCTCTGCTGCTGGAGAGAAGGAGGAGAAAGTTACTGAGTTGAAAGCGAAATATGTTCGTCTTCAAGAGGAGATTGCCCGTCTCCAGGAAGAGTTGAAACTGGTTCAGCATACTCTAGAAGATGAAGTCACACAGCATCAAGCTGCCACTCAGCAACTGGAACTTCTGACTCAGGAACGAAATGAATATGTCACGACTCATCAGGCTGAAATCTCTCGCCGCTTAGTGACCTTACCGACTTTTAATGAAAAGTCTGGAATGGAGGAAGCTAGAAGACGTGTGATAGAATCCCGTGAGGAGCGACTGAAATCTTTAAAGCAGCAGATGGTTAACTTGATGACACCACCGACTGAATAGAAAGATTTTCTATATCTTCTTGTTTTGTAATATGTATCTTTGTAATGTCTTTCATCTTTGATCAATAAAAAAACATTTTTTTGTGGTTCTATTATTTATTGCATATCTTATTCAGATATAAATAATAGCGATAGAAAATATATTCAGAGGTGCAAGACATGATATATTTCTTAATTTTAGAAAATAATCATATTCAATTATATCTGCTCAGAGGTAATGTGGACGTGGCAAATATAATTTATCGAATATCATTATTTCAATAGACAACTTAATCAAAAGATGACAAATTGCTGATAAGAACGAACTGGATGATTCGTCGACATAAATGAACGAAATGAATTGTCGGGATGAACGGATAGACCGTCGAATAAATGAACGGGTGAACTGTCAGATGAATGTAATGAACAGGCGAGCCGTCAAATGAATAGAATGAACGGGTGAACCGTCGGATGGTGAACGGGTGAACCATCAGATGAATGTGTGAATGGGTGAACCGTCGGATGGATGTGTAAACGGATGAACCGTCGGGTGGATGAATATAATGAACGGACGAACCGTCAAAGGGAAATGATGAACGGACGAACCGTCAGATGAATATAATGAACGGACGAACCATCGGATGAGTGTAATAAACGGATGAACCGTCAAATGAATTTAATGAACTGATGAACCGTCGAATGAATGTAATGAACGGATGAACCGTCAAATGAATTTAATGAACGGATGAACCGTCGAATGAATGTGTTGCTTCATAGTCTTACGACTCTCTATCTATAAATAGAACAGAAAATCAGATGGGATGGTCACTTTCACTTTTTAACATAAAGATGTCGTCTAAAGATGCATCCAAGAAGGCTGAGATCGCCCCGAAGCTGAAAGCGGGTACTGAAGAACATCCAGTCGAACCAGCTCAACCAAAGCGGATAGCAGCGGACGAAGGTTCATCTGCCCCCAAACCTCCAAAGGACATCTTGGACTTCTTTCTTGAACCAGGAAAGACTGAAGAAGAAGAAGCCATGAGGATGGCTGCTTGCAAGTTCCTGGTGGGTTCCAGCAAGAATGTTCTCGACTCTTTTGCTGATCATGTTTTTTATAAGGACGGTAGTGGCCCGCGTCCCAATTTTGAGAAGGATGATAGTGACCTTCCTTGATATTATGTATTATCATTCAATATGAAATAAAACTGAATTTTATCTATGAACTTGTTTGATGATTACAAGCAATGTCTGTTATATTTATACATAATACTTTTTGAGGAACTTGCCATTGATAGGCATCATTGCAACTCGACCATCTAGTTCTGTGAGTTGATAGGCTCCATTTGAAAAGACTTTGTTCACGATATATGGCCCTTTCCACTTCGCATCGAACTTGTCTTTGCTCGAGTGAGTCATAGTCATAGGACGTCTGACGGTCAGCACGAGCTCTCCTTTCTGAAAGGCTCTGACCTTAACTTTGCGATTGAAAGTCTTTGAGATGCGGGCTTGGTATAACTCAATATGTTGTTGAGCCAATAGCCGCTTCTCATCAAGTGCTTCCAATTCTTGAAGCCGGAGATGATCATTATTCTCTGTTGTGAGTTCGTTGGCGATAGCAATCCTCAAAGACGGAATTTGGAGTTCTAGAGGTAGAACCGCTTCACAGTCGTATACTAAAAAGAAGGGCGTAAAGCCTGTAGGGTTGCGGACCGTAGTACGGTAAGTCCAAAGACATTCTCCAAGCTTTTCACTCCAATTTTGTTTGTTAGTGGATACAAACTTCTTGAGGAGCTTGATGATAGTCTTGTTGAAAGCTTCAGCTAAGCCATTAGCAGCAGGATTGTAGGCTGTCGAAGAAACATTGTCAATCCGATGATCGTCACAGAACCTTGTGAACTTTTGGCTGATGAATTGAGGTCCATTGTCGTGGATGATCCTTCGTGGTACACCAAATCGATAGATGACATGGTGTTTGACGAAGTTAATGACGCTGCTGGTTTTGACTTCGGCCAATGGTATAGCTTCGGCCCATTTGGAGAAGTAGTCGGTTATTGCCAGTATGAACCGATGTCCTCTAGAAGAAGGAGGATTGATGGGACCGATGATATCCATGCCCTAGGCTTCAAACGGCCAGGAAGCAGCAGTCGGATGAAGAAATTTGGATGGTTGATGAATGAAATCTGCGTGGATTTGACAAGCTCGACATTTCTTCGCATATTCGATGGCATCAAATACCATAGATGGCCAGTAGTAACCCATGCGTCGGATACGATCCTGTAGCTTAGGACCGGGTTGATGCGCTCCACGGACACCGTCGTGAGCTTCATGCAGTACTTGCTTCGCTTCATCACCAGCAAGACAGCGCAAGAGTAGGCCGTCATAAGTTCGTCGGTAGAGAATTTTGGTGGTCTGATTGTAGTAAAATCGTAGAGAGCGCCGACAAATACTCGTAGCCTCCTTGGGATCTTCAGGGAGTATGTCGTGGACCACGAAGTCGATGAAGGGAGCTCTCCAATCTTCACTAATGACATTTACTTCAGTAAGATTACTGAACTCAATATTACGATTATTTTCAACGCAGAACAATTCCCGATTAGAGATAACCACCACTTGCTGTCTTTTGATAGAAATGGCTAAAACTGCTGCAAGATTGGCCAAAGCATCTGCCTCAGTATTGCAAGCTCGACGTACATATTCGATGAAGAAGGCTTTGAATGATGTAGCCATGTTGATTGCCGCTTCATAGTAAGGCACTAGATCTTGATGGCGAACTTCATAAGTCCCTCTAACCTAGTTAACAACCAGCTTGGAGTCACCATAGACTTCAAGATACTCGACGTCAAGTTGTTTGGCTAGCTGAAGGCCAATGAGTAGAGCATTGTACTCTGCCACATTGTTGGAGCAAGGCTCATCTAAGGAATATGCTCTTTGAATAGCTGACCCGTCTAGAGAAACAAGGATAACTCCAACTCCTGCAACAATGGCACCATTGGGTCCAATCCTAGATGCACCGCCAAATAATAGACGCCAAGTAGGAAATTCTTCGGATAATGTATTAGATTCCAATGTCTCATCTGGAATTTTGTCATAGAGTTTGGACGTCTCTGGAACAGGATGAGCTGCTAAGAAATCCGCCAGTGCTTGACCTTTGACAGACTTTTGAGGAACATATACCATGTCATATTGGGCTAGCAGAATGGCCCATGTAGCCAGCCGAGAATTCAGTGTGCTAGGCTTCTTCATCAATATCCGAAGAGGATTGACTCGGGATATGACATGAATAGTTTGGCCAATGATGTAATGCCGAGTCTTTTGAACAGCAAACATAAGAGCTAGGTATTCTTTTTCGACCGGACTATAACGGTGTTCAGCACCAATCATAGTACGACTGAGATAGTAGATAGCTTGTTCGTGGCCTTCTTTGTTCTTTTGGGCAAGTAAAGTACCCAATAAATGGTCCATAGCACGGACATATATTAAGAATGGTATGCCAGAAATTGGTGGCACCAAGACTGGTGGATTCATGAGATATCGCTTTATGTCATCAAATGCTCGTTGACATTCTTCGGTCCAAACGAAAGAGACACCCTTCTTCATTAGTTGCGTAAATGGTCTACAGTGTCCAGACAGATTCGAAATGAACCTCCTGATGTACGCAAGTCGACCTTAGAATCCTCGTAGTACTTTTAGGTTGCGTGGAGGACGCATATCTTGAATGGCTTTAATCTTCTCGGGATCCACGTGTATAACCTTAGAGGTAATGACGAAGCCAAGAAATTTGCCACTAGAGAAACCCAAGAATGACTTGGTAGGATTCATTTTGAGTTGATGTTGGCGCATGAGATTAAAGATAGTTTTCAAGTCTTGGATGTGATCTTCCTTTAGGCGACTTTTGACAGCAATATCGTCGACGTAGCATTCGATAGTCTTACACAAATGATCTCGAAAGATGGTACTCATGGCTCGTTGGTATGTTGCACCAACGTTCTTGAGACCAAATGGCATGACAGTATAGCAGTAGATTCTGCGAGGAGTGCGAAAAGAAGTGTGTTTTTCATCTTCAGGATTCATCCGAATCTGATTGTATCCGAAGAATCCATCCATAAAAGATATTCGCTCAAACCCACAGGTGTTGTCAATCATGACGTCCGTGATAGGGAGAGGAAATTCATCTTTTGGACATGCTTCGTTGAGATCCCGAAAGTCGATACAGACTCGAACCTTTCCGATTTTCTTTAGAACTGGGATGACATTGGCTACCCAATCAGGATGCTTCTCTTCTCGAATAAAGCCATAAGCGATAAGCTTCTTGACTTCATCGTCGATTGTATCCATCATTTCTGGCTTGAAGCACCGTTGTTGCTGTTTGACCGGTTTTGCATTCGGCAAGATGTTCAATTTGTGAGTAGCAACTTTAGGATCTAGACCTGGCATGTCTTCATAGCTCCAGGCAAAGAGGTCTATATATTCTTGAATAAGAAGAATTAATTCTTGCTTATCTGCCTCTGGAAGGTTTTTGCTGATGAATATTGGACGAGGTGACCCGCTCTCTCCTACATCATTTAAACCAATTGATCTTCAGTAGGAGGTTCTCTTTGTTCGAATCAGAGTTCCCATTGGGTATCCATTCGTTGAGCCCAAGGATCTATTTCGGGACTTTCTTCAATATCCTCGTCATACCCTTCTGGAAGTTCGACGGAGACCATGTTAGAAGATACAGTCAATCGATGAACTTGACCGATACTGGTGTCAGAATCCCATGATCTGGAATCAGAAGAGTTAGAGCGCTCTTCACTATCGGATTCAGAGGCTGCTGGGGATAATACCGGAGGTGAAGCATATCCGAGACCTCTTTTGGTCTTGCTGTAGTACATCTCTGACTTTCCTTTCAGAACAGCCGTACGGATAGGAGTTCTTCTTCCTTTACCGTAGTTGAGGCCACTCTTTAAGTCGAACCCATCTTTCGGATAATGTCTTTTGATTGTTGACTATAACGACGGAGTTGAAGGTGCCCCGTATCATTACTTTTGCTATCATCCGTATAGCTGAATTGTTGTTCTGGTCCTTTACTAAAAAGTATTGGACTCTCGCCTTTCTTACGAGCGGGAATAATACGATATGAATCCTTTGGGCGTTCAAATGAGACTTCTTTTTGAAAAGATTGTACAACTCCCATCGTAAATGATTGATAGCTATCTAACATATCCAAATAGCACTTAGCATGATAAATGACATCAGTATACTGGAAAGTAGATGCTTTTTCATTGATTTCTATATTTGTATTTACAGCAGGACCTTTAGCCTTAGCAGGCTTGGTCAGATTGATTACAAAAGGGAGAGAAGAAGAACGTGGAGGAGGATTGGCTTTGTTACGATGGAGGTCGATAACAAGCGGCTTAGAGGAGGTGAGCTCCCTTTTATCCTTGTTATGAGATAAATCAATAATAAATGGCTCAGAAGAGGTGAGCTGTCTTTTTTCTTTGTTACGACGTAAGTCTATAACAAGTGGCTCAGAAGAGGTGAGCTCCCTTTGATCCTGATCATCATCAGTTGGTTGCTTCTGAACTGGCAAGTGAATAGCCAGTGGCTTGGAATACCGAGGACGAGAAACACGCCCTTTGACAGGTATGATGAGGGTGTCATTAGGCACTGCTTCTTGCTCTTCTTCAGTGTCCAGAGACAGGACAACCTTCATGAATTCATCCTTGCACATACGAGCATCGTTGCAGTATGCTTCGACGCCTTTGAAAGGATAGAGATCGGCAACCTCCTTTTGAACTTCTCCATTATCATCGACATATTTAAAACATTGATGGAGAGTCGAAGGAACAATATTATGTTCATGCAGAAACGGTCTTCCCAACAAAGCATTATAAGAACAACCATGGTTGTCAATGATGTAGAAGGTCACCTTTGTGCGAAGATTGCCTATTTGGAGTTTTAGGCAAATCTTGTCCAAAGGTTCACTCCGTCCCTGATTGAACCCAAGGATGGTGGTGATTGTACTGGAAAGATTATGCACTGGGATCTTCGGCGCATCTAACATTATCTTCGGCATAATGCTGAGAGCAGACCCTGGATCTATCAGAATACGATCGACTTTCATCGAGTCAACGTATCCTGTATATTAAAGAGGACGGTCGTGCCTATTATCTTCCATCAGCATGTCATCCTGTGTGAAAGTTATGTTTGGAATTAACTCCAACACACTATGACAATGGAGGCAAGAAACTGGTTCTACTTTTGGCTTCTTTAGAAGGGCTAGACCAGTTTCTGCCTGCATGAGAACCTCACTCAGAGTTTCCCGAGTCTCTTTGGAGAGGCGCAAGAGCTCGAAGATTGACAGCCGGGCCGGTGTATTGGCCAACTGAGCCAAGATATCGAAGTTGTAAGGCTTCTCAAGTCCAAAAGAAGATGACTTCTTCAAAGGTTTGTCGAAGCGGACCTGTTGTTTGCCTTTGTCGGCTACTGTCGGCTTGGGAGGAGTAGACTCTACAACTGGTGAGGAAGCAGTAGGAATATCCTCAGTAGAAGCAGGCTGCACTGGAGCAGGCTCAGAAGAAGAAGCAGGATTCTCTTGAGCTTCGGGGTAATCCATTAGATAGGCCTTCCCTGATCTGGTGCCCAACAGGATTTCCTCATCAACTATGGGGTCAAAAGACACCATATTGCAAATCTTTATCTTGCCCTTGGAGCGGTCTTTCTTCTTGAAGGAAGAAGGAAGTTCAAACTCTGAAGCAAGATCCGGATGAATCCACATAATCTTGCCGTTGTCAAGAGACAAGGGGACGAGACCTTCACTTCGTGGAGAAGGGAGATTCTCGATCTCAAGAGTAGCTTTAGGGATAGGAATGACACCGTGCTGTACCATCTGGGGCGGAAAGTCACCGAATTGAACTGAGACCATGTTTACGGTAACAGTCTTCTCGTCTTGTTGCAGAGTGACAACACCAGTATTGACCAGCTCTTGAATTTTGCCTTTGATCATATAACATGCTCGAGTAGGATGCCCAATGAACTTGTGATAGACACAGTACTTGGGATGATCAGTCTTACCGACTTCATCAGGCTTCTTGGGATCTGGGAGCTGGAGCTTATTGCTTTTGATCAAGCAATCAAAGATGCTCACTGTGTCATTCTCGTCAAAAGAGTACTCTACTTTCGGACGAGGTTCCCTCGGTGGAGGTGCTGAAGGAGTAGAAGTGGACGTAGGGGGAGCTACGTTAACCGCCAGAGATTCTTTGTTCTTATTCGTCAAGTTGATATTCAAAGTTTCTTTTCCTTTGTGATTGTTCTGGCGATTGCCACCACCCGATGTCTGGTGTTCATCCCGGTCGGGGTTAGACATTTGTACCCCTAGTTGCTTGAATTTATCAGCGCTAACTTCAGCTGCTTTAGCGTTGACAATGAATGATGGCCAATCTTGGAACTGAGTAGATCCTGTCCACATGCTGATGATAGGCAAAAGATTTGCCTTGCAGGTGTCTATAGTGACAGCGGCTGGAGTTCCAGGAGGCATTTTCAAAGCTTTCCGACGGAATCTTTCAATGAAACTCTCAGCAGTTTCATTGTGTCTTTGTTTGATTTTATTGAGGGCTGACATGGTCATGTCGTTGATCCCCTCATAGAATCGTTCCAAGAAGATTTGTTTTAGGCCAGAGAAGGAGGTGATACAACCATCGGACAAGCTTCTGTACCAATCGTATGCTACGCCGGCTAAACAACCGACGAATACTCTAGTAAGAAGAGCGTCATTTGGTTGAAGTTGGACAGTCATAACTTCAAAGTGGTTAATGAACTGACTGGGAGAAGTGATGCCATCAAACAATGAGATTGTTAGGATTTTGTACTTAGAGGGAAATAGGACTTCCTTCCATTCAATTGGGTAAGGTTGCTTGATCCCCAACCTCTGCAAGTTGTCCTTCTCTTTGAAAGCCTCGAACTGAGTACGTAGGAGCTTAACAACTTCATTGGCATCTTCCACTGATGTAGAAGGAGCAGGTTGAGTCACAGTATTAGGGGAAGGGACAGCGTGATAAGCACTACCCCCAGCACCTGATTGACTGGGTGTAGGTTGGATCTGTACAGGAGGTACTTGAAGAGATGCTACCCCCAGTCCTGCATTGACAGGCACCGACGATGCTATGATTTCAGGATTTGCAGGAAGTACGGTCGGTGGTACTGTATGCTGGGCCATAATGATGGAATGTATACTTGCGACCATTTCTGCCATGGTCTTTAGCTTGTCTTCTAATGCAGCTATTCGTTGTTCTTGACTAGCTGAACTGGAAGCATCGGGATCTTCAGTGACAACATAAGCTGTCACTTCTCTAGGTACAGTAGAGGATACTGTCTGTTCCGAACTTTCGTTGTATGTATCGTAGTCGGAGAAAGAATCATCTCCTGAGTGAGAAAGAGAAATATGACCAGAAGGATCTTGAAGATTCTTTTGACCGATTGTGTCTCGGCTTCGGGATCGGGTATGTCGGAATACTCCTTCAGAAGATTCTTGTAGTAGATCCAAATACCGCTGGCTTAGCTTGCGAGGCTTGCCGTGCTTGGAGCACTTCCTACCCCCAGTGTCTCTGGAAGTCATGTTGACAGAAGCGTACAAAACTTCGTCTTCATCTTTTGACATAGGTTCAGAGTTTAGAAAGTTCAAACGATCGAAGACAGATCATCTGGTTGTCTGACAACAACACTTGATGACCACTTTGTGATTGCAATGGTGTCCAAGTGGTTGCACTGGGGATGTTGAAATGTTGTCCCGTTTTTGCTTGAGGTGTTCTTGGAGATCGGGAACAGCAATGGGACAAGCAGAAGTTCGAGGGATATGTTCTTTGATAATATTCGGAACATGGTTCCGAATCTTCAAATGTTTTGTCCCTTGAGTGTACAGGGAAGTACTCATTTCATTGGCATAGGTGTCCAAATTTTTGATCCTGGAAGTTTGCTTTTGATGTTGGTTGGTCTTCGGCATTGGCTGTTTGCGTTTCACCGAAGTTGGTCGATTGAGATAAGTTCTTAAATCAGCAAACTCACCCCCAGGGGTTTCTGTCTGAGACACCAGCAATTTTCCCTGTCTTGAACGAGAGATTTTGAGAGTTGGAAGGTCTTGGAATTCTGCTACCGGAGTAGAAAGAATACCCCTCTGATCAGTACACTTTCCTTTGGCAAGGAGGGAAGAAGAATCCTTGTGAGAGAGAGTTCTTGTACTGATTGGTGCCGAAGCACGTTCAGATTGATCTTCTATGGTAAAAACCGTAGAAGACTGAGAAAAGACCAAAGGGCCTTTTCTTTTGTTTTGTGAAGAAGGTTTAGCTAAAGAATATTTCCCTCTGTTGTCTTCCAAGTCAAGGGACGAGGAAGTTTGAGAAAAGACCAATGGGCCTTTTCCTTTGTTTTGGAGAGGAGAAGAAATAGCCAAAAGACTACCCTCAGTGGATTGCGCAGGAGCAACAGGGTGTTTGAGAGAAGGAGCAGAGCTTTTCCCCTTGCTGTGAGAAGAAGAGAGATTAACCAAAGGGCTGTCTCTCTTGGATTGTGCTGGCACAGTTTGTGTATGTATTGATGGCGCACTGGCAGGTTGCGCAAGAGTAACTCTGGCAGAGAGTCTTCTGGCCTCAGTCACAGTTGCTTGCACAGCAGGAGTCTTGTTGCCAGAGTGCTTGAGTTGCACTCTGGTTGCTGGAGTGGTGGATTGCGCAGGCAAAGTGGCAGCCAACTGCGCCAGAGGAATAAGAGTCTTGTACTTTGACAGAGCAGCATATGAAGTAGTTTGTGCACTGTCAAGGGGAGCAGCATACTGTGCATGGAAAGTGGCAGTAGACTGCACAACAGAGATAGCAGTCTTAGGAACAGAGGCAGTGGATTACGCAGCCGGCTAAGCAGCAGAGGCTGTAGACTGTGCAACAGTCTTTGGAACCTACACTGGATGAACTTTGCTTGTGGCAGAAGTGGTTACAGTGCGAGGGGTGGTCCTGGAGTTGATCATCGCCTCGTAGGCCGTCTGGTTGACCTTTACAACCAGCGTCTTCTGCGTTTTTCTAATAGACTCAAGCGTCACATTGAGTTGTCACTTCCTCGTCGGAGGAGAAAGTCGTCCCCAGCAGAGTCGCCATTTTGTTTGCAAAAACAAAAGTTGATCTTTATTTCAACAAACTTTGTAAAGAAGATTACAAGAATTCTGGGAAAGTACAACTATAGGAATCTGATCTGAAGACGATCGCTTTATCCCTTGGACGATATGAACTTAGAAGACGGTAGCCTCTGAAGATTGCAGCAGCACTTTGGTAAGAACTCCTGATCTCTGGTGATGATTTCTGATCCCTGCGTGCGTATGATGTAACACCCAGTTTTCCAGATGAGGGTATTTTTGAATTTTTGTATTTATAATTATTATTTATTGATATTTATTTCATATTATGATTTTTGGTGATTTTTAATTATTTTTAAACTATTTAAAAATGGTTTAAGTCATGACTTGTGATTTTGGTATGCAGCTAGTAAAACCGTAGAGACTGCATGACCTAGAGCCTAACCGTGTCATTAGGATGATTTAATTATCATTTTTAGCCTAGGGATAATTGGTTATTTTGACTTATTTGAATTATTTGGTGATTTGTTGAATTGGTGAATTTTAGGTTGACTTGACTTGTTGAGACCTAGTGAACTAGCCTAGAAGCTAACCCTAGCTATGGTAACCCTAGTCTAACTTAGGTTAACCTACATTTAGTCATTAGAAACTAATTTTAGAATGAGGGGATTTGGTTTAGTGCATTTAAGTCATGGTTTATGATTTCATGAAATGACTTATGCCTTAATGTTTTATTTGATCAAGACTTGGCCCATGGCCCATAACTAGAAGCCCTAACCCTAACCAAACCCTAAATGACCAGCCATAGGGATCCCCACCCATATAAACACTTATTCTCTAGGGCTTGCCTCCTTCTTTCATTCATTTCAACATTGGAAAAAGAAAGGTATTGTCCCTCTTCCAAAAATCCCCATAAATCTATTTTAATTCCTTTTTAATCCTAGTTTCTTGCATTAGAACCTAATTTCCTCCTATTTTATGAATGTAGAATTTAATCCCAGCTTTTGGACAATTTGTAGCTTTTGGCATCAAGAGGAAGAATCCCCCATTTGAAGCTTTTCCAAGCTTTTTGCACATATAGGTAAAACCCTCTAAATTGATTTATATTTCAGTTTTCTTTGCATGTAGGGCTAGATCTAGGAGTCCCCTAGGTGTCCCTAAAATTTGGGTAGAATTCGTGTCCGTTTGGTGTCCGTATCGGACACGTGTCATAGTGTCTCTTAGGTGTTTGATGAAATGCTTGAATGAGATGAATATTGTTAATTTTCAAAAAAAATTTCAGTTTTGGGTAGCCTAATAGGTGGGGAATTGATTTGTAATTGACTGAGTCAATTTTAGGTAGGTTTGGACACGGTTATTGGGCTCGGACATGCAGCACGAGACACCGCACGGGGCTCGTGCGGCTGCCCTGCTGCTCGACACTGATTGCGGATACGACACGCTATGGTTTGACACCAAATTTTGTGGACACGTTCTTCTAGTGACTGACACGACACCTACAAAGTTTCGTAGGATCTCGTTGTGTGTGCACGAAGAAAATTGACCCGTACTGGGTTTGCACACTCACACGCGCGTGCACAGACACGCTCGGATACGCGTCTCGTGCACGCGACACGATCCACGTGGATACTGTGCAGGCTGTGGGACACACTCTCCTAGTCCTGATGAACACTTAGACACGTGCACGAGGTGTCTAGTGTAGTGAGTCGTGTCCACGAGAGCTTGACACGGCTGCACGAGCCTGTCTGTAAACACAGTCTGTCACAACCTGTTTTGCATGATTTGGACACTTCGTGTCCATTATTTGGACACGTGAATACCCCCCACTTGACACGTACACGTGTGTCTAACCTCGGGGTGTGACTGAATGGGATTTTATGGTATATTCGAATGTCAATTTGGGTTCCTGAAAATACTCTGATACTGTGTATAAAAAATAGTTTTCCTGAGTTTGTGTTTTATTTCCTACTGATTTTAATCATGTTAAGTATCTATTCAGTTTACCTACATGTTTGTTAGACTACTTGAGTGCATTAGCATGTTAGTTAGGATTCATTAAGGAATGAATGTATAAATGTTGAATGAGATTCCTGGGAATGCTAGTGTCGAGCACTGAGTCCTGGGTTCGATTGCACCTACACATTTTTTTCCTAAACTAACAGTCACACACACACAAATTGCACTGAACACTGGGATGATTTCAGGTTTGTAATGACACTTGGTTGGTTATTGAAAAATCTGGGATTTGGTTTGATATATGAACTGCCATTTGTATGCTTGAATTCCTGAGAATTGAGAATATGCACTGGTTTCATACTGATTTATCCCCATGAACTTGCTGTCACACAGGTACCATATCACCTATGCACACAAGACTGAATTTTTAAACTGAGAAGAGGATTCCCAGTTTCAACTGAATTGGAATTTGTCATTTAATTCCTATTAACTGTTTTTTTTTTCATTCCTTATTAACCTGAACACTATGTCATGTGGACACAAGCTCACACACAGGAACTGTCATTGACAGTACACACACTGAGAACAATGTGTTCCCCTATTACACACTCTTCCTATCATTCATATACACACACTGTCACCAGGTTTTATTCATGTATTCACATCTCCACACTGTCACATTCAATTGCTTATGTTGCTTGATGTTTTAGCATGAACCCCCACTTCCTTTCAACTGAAATCAAACCTGAACACCTTTGCTGCTACCTCACTGAACACCCTGACTTCACACTCTTCAATTCCTGACACACTCACTCTCACATATACACACAAACACAGCCCATTCCCCTCCTCTATATGTATAGGTGTATGTAATATAATGTATATGAAGCATGTTTTAATGTTGCCATTTGGGGATGAGGGCTTGACAGGTTAATTGACAGTTGGGGTTATGGGTTATGGGATATTAGATAGTGTAATTCCATATATATATATGAATATGTATTGCCTATATAGGAGTTATATGTATGCATGATGTATAGTCTTGGATTATAGGTTTTTGCATATTGCCTTGGATTATAGGTTATGGCAATATACATATGTGTGGTTAGATATGGAGGGTTAGATAGTATTGGGTAGAACAGTGGTTGGCCTTGGCTGAGTTTGTAGGAGCAGGCAAGGCATTGCCTTGGCTTGCCCTGTTTTGGCGTAGCCTGGCTTTTGCAGCAGGCAGCAGCCTTGCCTACCTTGGTTGCATTGCATTAGCAGTAGCAGCAGTGGCTTAGCAGCAGCCTTGCCTGCTTGGTTGCATTGTATTAGCAGTAGCAGAGCAGTGATTTTAGTTTGGGCCATAGGCCCTTTGACTTATGAGTTTAGGAGAATAAGAGAGTAGTAGTTTAGAGTTCAATGTAACATGTTAGAGTGCCAAGCCATGTACTAGTGAGTGTCAGGGTTGTGTTGGCTGGAAACAGTGGTAGATACCTGTGTTCATACCAGATTGTATCCTAAGTTATTGTTGGTTAGGTAGTGTAGAGTTGAGGTTATGTTCATTAGAGCCTACACCCTGTCCTGTTAGTCATTCCAGACCACTACTCTAATATGGTGAATGAATGAGAGGATAGGGGAGGGTCCATGTCAGATGGGTGTGAGTCTAGAGAGAGTTGAGGGAGTTGATAAGTGTAGAGTTGAGTGAGGATAAGGTTGCCCCTGTGTGTGTGTCTATCTATAGTTATGTATAGGAATATGGGTTATAAGGTATTGTGAGGTGTGTGAGTGTGCCATGTGAGAATTTGAGTGGGTATGCTAGGGTGTGTTGTATATGAGATATATGTCTATAAAGGAGCTTAAGTATGCATATGTAATATGTAGGGTTAGTTGAAGTAAGGTTGATATATAAGAGAGTATAATGGATATAGATATTTGGTTATGTGGGTAGCCTTAAGTACAGGTGATAGGATTTCCTAGGTGATATGTGATAGGGTATTGGGTGCTAAGGTTTTAGCTTACATTTGTGGTAAGGTATAGGTTGATGCATAGGGTGTTGATCTAGTATGACCTAGGAAGAGCCTAGTTAACCTTGTTTGACTCTTAATTGACTTAGTTTGACCTAGATTTGTCCAAATAAGCCTATAAGAATGTGTTGACTAAAGTTTGACCAAGCCCTAGACAGTTGACCTAGTTAGCCTTGTAGGTTGACCTAGTTTGACCTAGACAGTTGACCAGGTTTGACTTAGAGTTGACTTTGACCTGGATTGGCCTAGAAATCATGTAGATTGCATCATAAACATTATTTGTCTTATTTAAGCATATTATAACCTGTACTGCTCTATTTAGGACATTATGACTCTGGTGCAGACATCTGACATTACACTACTCTTTTCAGAGTATCAGGCGAGTACATTCTCTGATAGTTCTCTCATTTATTTGTCAATTACTGTATTTCAGTTCTAGTTAGTTGTATATGATTCTCTGTTACAACACGTGTGGATATTACTGGATTCATGTATACGACACACATTTATTTTCTGGCCTCTATTACTGGTATCATCATTTCCGGCTTCTATTACTGGAATCACCTGCTGGAATCATTTACTGGAATCATTTACTGGTATCATTATATTTTGGCTGGACTCATCTTGAATCATTGTGTCGGAATTCTGGATTCACTTGCTGGGAGGGGAAATACTAGAGTAAGACATGTAGAATACCCTATTACTGGAATCACCCCTACTGGAATCTACTGGAATGATAGCCATCTCTCGTCTGATCAGTGAGAGGTGTGCCGGATTACCCACAGCCGTTTACATATCGATCTCAGTATTTTAAAACACACTGCTAGAGTATAGGCTGGACTCACCCTGGAATCATTGATCACTATAACTGGAATCGTCTCTTACTGGATTCATCTTCTTTGAGATTCATCCTGTACTGGACTTACATTGGAGTTACACTGGTCTACATTGTTGTCTGGACTTTATATCATATTACCCTGGTCCAACTAGTTCTATTTTTTTACAGTCTTTATTGCTATGATTCTTCTCTTGTTTAGTATTTACTTTCCTTGCACATTATCTGTCTTTCTTACCATCACCTGAATATAAACTGCCATTTTTTATCAATACAACTGTCTATAACTGCTTTATAGTTCTCTGTCATTTACTTGAGTTTTCTAGATGAGATGTGCTCGTTCCTGTCCTGACTGGACCTGTTGAAAATTTTACAGATGATTGCCCTGAGGACACGTGCCATACATTTTACTGAGGAGATGGCTTAACTACCTATGGCCCCGACACTCAGGAGTGATCGGGAGTTTAGTTAGTCTGTCTTATTTTAGTTTTCCTGTTTAGAACTGGTGTTGTATATAGAGATTTGAGACTTGAGATGTATTGAGATTTTTGAGTTTGTTGTTATTATATTAGTAGTTTTGTTGTCTTTAATTTCTTAGTAATATTTCTGTGTTATCTTATCGTGCTTAGACTGTGATTGAGTTACACCATATCTTATACTTGTCCTCCGTTCGGAGTTGATCATGATGAGTACATTATATACTGCATGAGTTGATGGTTAGTTAGAGACTTAGAACAGCGTTCTACCGCCGACAATGCGGCGTAGGCTGGGTGCTGTTACGTACTCGTACCCTCACAGTGGGTGCGGGTCGTGATACGTTTTTAGTGGTGGCCCATGCAGGTCGAGAATCGCATTAGTGCGATATCGTGGTAGTACGGCGACTTAGTTGTACTGCTGCGAGCCTGCGATAGGAATGAGAGATAGGCTTTACCGGAGAGGCACTCAATCATAGTTAGGAAAAATTCTGCTTTAAATCATGCCATCTACATATCGTACTGATTTGCCTTCTTTGAAATAAACTGTCCTCCTTTGATATATCGATTCCTGCTCAGTATTGACTTTCTTGTACGATCTGTCTTCAGAATGGTGGAGACACAATCACATCACTCTGGTGCAGCAGTTGTTATAGAGGGGACTGCCACCTCTCATCCAGATCAGCAGGGTCAGGAGGCTGCAGCTCCTGCCACCTCTATTCATATTGGGACTTCAGCAGCAGCAGCAGAGGGTATGCCTCCACCAGCTCTGGGGCAGGACCCAGTCATCCCAGAGATACAGTTCCAGCAGCCGTCGCCTACAGGACACGTAGATGCGGCACAGATGTTCTCTTACTTCCAGCAGTTTATGGACCGGCAGCAGGCCCGACAGGACATGAGCATGGAGTTGGCCCTTACGACGGTCGCAGCTCGACCAGTGATCCAGCAGCCGAGGACACCGGGGATAGAACAGTTCCAGAAGATGAGCCCCAGAGACTTCCTGGGGATAGAGGGGATTTTATATGCTGACGAGTGGATCGAGCATATTGAGGAGATCTTTCGCCTGGCCCGGATACCGGCAGATCTCCAGATAGAGACAGCAGCTAGCCGGATGCGAGATCTTGCTCGCACCTGGTATCAGTCAGACCCCAGGGTGGGGGTAGCTGGACAGACTTGGGAGGAGTTTAAGGGCTTCTTCAAGAAGAAGTTCTTTCCAGATTCAGCGCTCAGAGCCTTGGAGTCGCAGTTCGAGAGCCTAGTTAAGGGGAGCCTGTCAGTGGAGGAGTACGCTGGAGAGTTTGGCCGCCTCAGCAGATTCATAGAGGGCTTGAGCGAGGCGGCGAAGGCCCAGAGGTTTCGGAAGGGTCTGGTCAAGGAAGTCAAGTCCTTGACCAAGGGCAACAGGGATGCCACTTTCGAGAAGATTTTGACGGGAGCTTTACTGGCTGAGGATGACCTTGAGCTGAGGCTCAAGAGGGGACGGGACGCTCACGGTACCAGCAGCAGCGGAGGCCAGGCCAAGAGGCCTCATGTGCAGACTCAGCAGACGCAGGCACCAGTAGAAGTTCAGCAGGTGCAGCATCAGTATCGGGGTCAGGACCCGAAGGCGATCGGTTGTTCCTACTGCAAGAGTCGGGACACATCTGGGAGCAGTGCAGGAAGAGGTTGAAGGTTTGCTATTTCTGTGGGTCAGCTGCCCACCAGAAGATAGATTGTCCCATTGTACCTCCTTTTGAGGGAGCTAGGCCACCTGTAGCTCAGCACCAGAGGGGTGGAGCTTTTGCGATGGCAGCCGAGGAGACTGACGTCGCAGGTGATGGATTAGCAGGTTTGACCTTTGTAATGCCCCAGTCCCAAAATACGTAGGACTAGGAACGTAGACATGCCAGCTGTATTCATACGAAGTATACTCCAATATATGAAAGCCTCGTATAAATACATAAGCTGTAAAATGCAGTAGAACCATAACTAACTAATCTCATCCACAAATCAAAGAATAAAAGATATCATATATCAACTATGAATTTGTCTTGATACAATATGTTGGGCGGAGACAAATCCACTACCAACAAAATAAGAAAAAGTACATAGAAAATGAAATGAGTGACGAGCGAAGCGAAGACGATCCAAATGCAATCATCCTCGAAGAAATAGCGAAGATCACGGCTAGAGCTAGAACACCTGCGAAAGACAATAGCACACACCTGGTAAGACAACCAGGTCCTCAGAGGGACGTAACAAGACACATAATAGCATGCCATATAAACTGAATAAATATTGCTCAATAAATAAGTCAATCGAATTTATAACATGGTCCCATACGCACCTACTGAACGAGCGTACCATCCCCCCAACCAAACAAGGACAGGAGATGGTAAACTAATTCACGACGACGTATCTTTCCATACTAAGAATCCGATATGGTATCCGGACCCCAACAAGGTTCAATACCTTCTCATCGAAGTAGTAAGTCACACCTACAACCAAACAAGGACAAGATGTGACGAACTAATCCGCGACAAGTTATTGTTCCAAGCCACGGTCAGATACAAATACCCAAACCAAAAGTACTCGTACCTAACGGATAGAGTGCCTAACCATTCTAAGTGGTATGTTGTTAAGAACAATCCTTCCTACGTATGGGCCCTGGCTAAATAGGATCGGCGTAGTCCCCCTTAGGCACCAGAGGCCCCATCAGGAAGAGTATGGGTCATCAATCCCCGTATCTCCAGTGGAGAGTCCGGGTTACAAGGGAAGTGCATCGAAGCCCATACGCTAAGGAATTGTCCTCCCCGCCCAATGCCTACTGTGTTGTATCCACAACACAAACCACTATAACCGCTAAGTTAAACTAGCATGCAACCTCTATTAGCGGTTATTCCTATCGCACGGCTTGTACGTACTGGTGGCCAGCCAATCACGTACTTCCGTGTTCTATATGTGACACACAACTTCGTGTTTACAACGTGTCAAGGCCAATGAATGCGACACACCAGGTGGTCCCTTAAATCTAGGTTTAATTTGTAAGAAAAATATAATACACAGCAGGAAATATAAATGAACAGTTATGCCATGTATTACAGTTTATTTTGCATAAAGAAAATAAGTAATGCATGAAACATGAGCTAAAATAATTAAACAGCTAATGGCAAGGTGTCTTGCCTGATAGGGCACCTGGTGTGCTGCGATGATCAATGTGGCACGATCTACAACTTCGGTGCAATAACTGTACATGGTGACCTCGGGTGGTGACACGGACAGTTTCAGCGGGTCCAGGACGGTCAATTTAGTTAGAGTGGACACAAGGTAGTCTAAAATTGGCGATCGAATAGGAAGGAGGGGTTGAGTTACGGAGAGGAGGATAATCGAAGGAAGTAATATATATAAATTAGAAAACTATTTATAATAATCGAAAACTACTTGAGTCTAAATAATTATTGAAAATATTTAAAGTCAAGAAAAAATCATTTGTGGCTAAAAACTCTATGTTCGTCGAAAATAGAATTAGTAGAAAACTATAATTTTAATAGTAAAATACTTTTAGGTAAATACACGATATTATTATAACTTATCAAATATCATAGAAATCACATATTTTAAGATAACCTACTTTCATCAAAATACTTTTTAGTTATACAAAATAAGTATTAATATTGTAACCATACATCTAGTCTTCGAAATCAAATTTTTAAAATAATATATGGCAAGTCTAGTACCATATATTCATCATACTATGAAAATACTAACTTTGATAATAATAATAATAATAATAATAATAATGATAACAATAATAATAATAATAATAATAATAATAATAATAAAGAAAAGAAGAAAATCATTAATGAAAAAAAACTTAAACAAAAACACATAAAAGAAAGCAACTGAAAACAAACAAAGAGAAAAAAAATTCAATTTAATACACCATCAGTTCTCTCGGAAAGAGAGACTGCTCTCTCGGAATATGAAAAAAAATGAAATGAAACAGTAAGGAGGAGGAGCGAGCATGCGCGAGGGAGAGAGGGAATGGGAGGAAGGGACAGTCGCCGGAGGGGGTTTCTGCTCGGGCGCGGGGAGAAGGGAAAGAGGGCGGCTGGGTGGAGGGAGTTCGAGAAAAGGGGAGAGAGGTGGTGGATCTGACGTAGGGCGAAGGGCGCAACGGTCCCGCCAGTCACGGCGGAGGCGGATGCGGACTCGACGGGGTTTAGGTCGGCGGAGAACCGGGGTTCCGGTGGGTGGATGGAGGCGGTCGAGCGAAGAAGTGGAAAGGGGAAAGATACGGAGAAGGGCGCTCGGCGGCAGCGGTGAGCCGGAGGTGGCGTACGGAGGGCGGAGGCGGAACAAGAGGGTTTTAGGCTTGACTCGGCTACTCCGGCGGCAAGGGTTCGTGGCGACGACGGTGCTGCACCGGAAGGGGGCGGCCAGCAAGGTGTCGCGGCAGCCGAGGCGGGTCTCGCGGAGGCTCAAGGAGGAAAGACGGAGGGGTTCGGCGGTCGACAGCCAGAGGGTTTCGGTTCGCGGGCGACCAGGGGCGGAGGGTGAGGGAGGCACTGGCGGTGGATCCGGCCAGGCGGGGCGACGGCCACGGGAGGTGAGCGTGTGTTTTATATATATATATATATATATATATATATATATATATATTTGGGTGGTTGGATTTGGTAGCCTTGCTGGTTGGTTTGTGGACGGGTGGCTGCCCGGGAGGGTTGGCCGGCGGCTGACTGGGTGGTGGTGACGGTGACGGGGTCTTGGCGGGTCGCCGGGTGGTTGCTGACGGTGATAGTGGTGGTTACGGTGGTGTAGGTGCTGGAGTGGGTCGAGGACGGGACCGGGGTTGGTTTGGCCGGAGGAGTCGGGTGTGGCACGGTCTGTGGGTCGATGGTGGTTACATGGCGGTGGTGAACGTGGTGGCTGACGGTGGAGACGGGTTTGGGTCGAGGATTGGTGGCCGGGGACGTGTCCGGTAGAGGGCGGGGGATGGTGGACGGAAAGCCGAGAGTCGAGGAGGCTAGGGTTAGGATTAGGTTAGGTTTAGAGATGGAAAATGTTGGGGTGTGTCCGACACGAGAAAGGAGATAATGTATTTGTACAAAGAATATATATTGGAGTAACTAGGTTGACACGGACACGATGCATGATAATTATGGGTTGTGGAATTTTGTGGAAGAATAAAAAGTTGGAGGAGTACCTGCCTATATTTATAGGATGTGGGAATTCCCAATTAGATAGGAATTAGGATATTTAAAACCCAATTTAGATAATTCCTAATTTAATTTAAAACAATCAAATCCAAATCCAAATCCAAATTCAAATCTAATTTAAATTAAATTTCCATTAGTTTAAAATCAAATCAAATAATCCAATTCCAAATATAGATACTAGTTTAATCTATTTAAATAATTCCAAACATTAAATCAAGATTTAATTGGCCAAAATAACTTCCAAAAATATTTTTCAAAATACCAATAATAATAATTTCGAAAATAATAAATATTTTTAAATATCTTTTTGAACAGTAAAATATTACTATTAATAAATTTCGAAAATTATACTTTTATTTAAAATAGACCAATAAATAAATAACGAAATATTTGTATGCAACAAATATCCTTTACATAATTAGGCTTTTCTAGTATACCAAATATTATTTATTATTAATAACTTTTTAGAAACAAAGGCTTTTTATAGCAAGAATAATAATTATATAATTTTGAAAGTGTATATTAAAATAGAAAAGAAAATGTTTTTATAAAATATGTACGCTCGCACATATTCGTACTCGTCGAGCAAACGAAAATTTCGCATACGATGTACAATACGACTACGTGACATACAGTACCAAAAATTTTAAATTCGTGCAATTTAATAAATAAAAAAATAGTAGAAATTTAGGGGTTTTACAACCTTCTTGTTCTTCCTCCCCACTTTCATGTGTGATTTCCCTTAGTACCTGCCAGGATATTCCTTGTGATTGCTAGATAGTATAGCTACCCTGTTCGAGACTGTAAAATCATGACCAGTAGGATTTTGTTGCTTCGACTTTGATTGATTGGGGGTTTGACCTAGGAAAGGTGCGATCATCTTAATTTCGAGGACGAAATTTTTATAAGGTGGGTAGGATTATAACACCCAGTTTTCCAAATGAGGATATTTTTGAATTTTTGTATTTATAATTATTATTTATTGATATTTATTTTACATTATGATTTTTGGTAATTTTTAGTTATTTTTAAACTATTTAAAAATGGTTTAAGTCATGACTTGTGATTTTGGTGTACAGCTAGTGAAACCGTAGAGACTGCATGACCTAGAGCCTAACCGTGTCATTAGGATGATTTAATTATCATTTTTAGCCTAGGGGTAATTGGTCATTTTGACTTATTTGAATTATTTGGTGATTTGTTGAATTGGTAAATTTTAGGTTGACTTGACTTGTTGAGACCTAGTGAACTAGCCTAGAAGCTAACCCTAGCTATGGTAACCCTAGTCTAACTTAGGTTAACCTACATTTAGTCATTAGAAACTAATTTTAGAATGAGGGGATTTGGTTTAGTGTATTTAAGTCATGGTTTATGATTTCATGAAATGACTTATGCCTTAATGTTTTATTTGATCAAGACTTGGCCCATGGCCCATAACTAGAAGCCCTAACCCTAACCAAATCCTAAATGACCAGCCATAGGGATCCCCACCCTATATAAACACTTATTCTCTAGGGCTTGCCTCCTTCTTTCATTCATTTCAACATTGGAAAAAGAAAGGTATTGTCCCTCTTCCAAAAATCTCCCATAAATCCATTTTAATTCCTTTTTAATCCTAGTTTCTTGCATTAGAACCTAATTTCCTCCTATTTTCTGAATGTGGAATTTAATCCCAGCTTTGGGACAATTTGGAGCTTTTGGCATCAAGAGGAAGAATCCCCCATTTGAAGCTTTTCCAAGCTTTTTGCACATATAGGTAAAACCCTCTAAATTGATTTATATTTCAGTTTTCTTTGTATGTAGGGCTAGATCTAGGAGTCCCCTAGGTGTTCCCTGAAATTTGGGTGGAATTCGTGTCCGTTTGGTGTCCGTATCGGACACGTGTCATAGTGTCTCTTAGGTGTTTGTTGAAATGCTTGAATGAGATGAATATTGTTAATTTTCAAAACAAATTTTAGTTTTGGGTAGCCTAATAGGTGGGGAATTGATTTGTAATTGACTGATTCGATTTTAGGTAGGTTTGGACACGGTTATTGGGCTCGGACACGCAGCACGAGACACCGCAAGGGGCTCGTGCGGTTGCCCTGCTGCTCGACACTGATTGCGGACACGACACGCTATGGTTTGACACCAAATTTTGTGGACACGTTCCTCTAGTGACTGACACGACACCTACAAAGTTTCGTAGGATCTCATTGTGTGTGCACGAAGGAAATTGACCCGCACTAGGGTTTGCACACTCACATGCGCGTGCACAAACACGCTCGGATATGCGTCTCGTGCACGCGACACGATCCACGTGGACACTGTGCAGGCTGTGGGACACACTCTCCTAGTCCTGACGAACACTTAGACACGTGCACGAGGTGTCTAGTGTAGTAAGTCGTGTCCACGAGAGCTTGACACGGCTGCACGAGCCTGTCTGTAAACACAGTCTGTCACAACCTATTTTGCACGATTTGGACACTTCGTGTCCATTGTTTGGACACGTGAACACCTTCCACTTGACACGTACACGTGTGTCTAACCTCGAGGTGTGACTGAATGGGATTTTATGGTATATTCGAATGTCAATTTGGGTTCCTGAAAATACTCTGATACTGTGTATAAAAAATGGTTTTCCTGAGTTTGTGTTTGATTTCCTACTGATTTTAATCGTGTTAAGTATCTATTCAGTTTACCTACATGTTTGTTAGACTACTTGAGTGCATTAGCATGTTAGTTAGGATTCATTAAGGAATGAATGTATAAATGTTGAATGAGATTCCTGGGAATGCTAGTGTCGAGCACTGAGTCCTTGGTTCGATTGCACCTACACATTTTTTCCTAAACTAACAGTCACACACACACAAATTGGACTGAACACTGGGATGATTTCAGGTTTGTAATGACACTTGGTTGGTTATTGAAAAATCTGGGATTTGGTTTGATATATGAACTGTCATTTGTATGCTTGAATTCCTGAGAATTGAGAATATGCACTGGTTTCATACTGATTTATCCCCATGAACTTGCTGTCGCACAGGTACCATATCACCTATGCACACAAGACTGAATTTTTAAACTGAGAAGAGGATTCCCAGTTTCAACTGAACTGGAATTTGTTATTTAATTCCTATTAACTATTTTTTTTTCATTCCTTATTAACCTGAGCACTATGTCATGTGGACACAAGCTCACACACAGGAACTGTCATTGACAGTACACACACTGAGAACAATGTGTTCCCCTATTACACACTATTCCTATCATTTATATACACACACTGTCACCAGGTTTTATTCATGTATTCACATCTCCACACTGTCACATTCAATTGCTTATGTTGCTTGATGTTTTAGCATGAACCCCCACTTCCTTTCAACTGAAATCAAACCTGAACACCTTTGCTGCTACCTCACTGAACACCCTGACTTCACACTCCTCAATTCCTGACACACTCACCCTCACATATACACACAAACACAGCCCATTCCCCTCCTCTATATGTATAGGTGTATGTAATATAATGTATATGAAGCATGTTTTAATATTGCCATTTGGGGATGAGGACTTGACAGGTTAATTGACAGTTGGGGTTATGGGTTATGGGATATTAGATAGTGTAATTCCATATATATATATATATGAATATGTATTGCCTATATAGGAGTTATATGTATGCATGATGTATAGTCTTGGATTATAGGTTTTTGCATATTGCCTTGGATTATAGGTTATGGCAATATGCATATGTGTGGTTAGATATGGAGGGTTAGATAGTATTGGGTAGATCAGTGGTTGGCCTTGGCTGAGTTTACAGGAGCAGACAAGGCATTGCCTTGGCTTGCCCTGTTTTGGCTTAGCCTGGCTTTTGCAGCAGGCAGCAGCCTTGCCTGCCTTGGTTGCATTGCATTAGCAGTAGCAGCAGTGGCTTAGCAGCAGCCTTGCCTGCTTGGTTGCATTGTATTAGCAGTAGCAGAGCAGTGATTTTAGTTTGGGCCATAGGCCCTTTGACTTATGAGTTTAGGAGAATAAGAGAGTGTAGTTTAGAGTTCAATGTAACATGTTAGAGTGCCAAGCCATGTACTAGTGAGTGTCAGGGTTGTGTTGGCTGGAAACAATGGTAGATACCTGTGTTCATACCAGATTGTATCCTAAGTTATTGTTGGTTAGGTAGTGTAGAGTTGAGGTTATGTTCATTAGAGCCTACACCCTGTCCTGTTAGTCATTCCAGACCACTACTCTAATATGGTGAATGAATGAGAGGATAGGGGAGGGTCCATGTCAGATGGGTATGAGTCTAGAGAGAGTTGAGGGAGTTGATAAGTGTAGAGTTGAGTGAGGATAAGGTTGCCCCTGTGTGTGTGTCTATCTATAGTTATGTATAGGAATATGGGTTATAAGGTATTGTGAGGTGTGTGAGTGTGCCATGTGAGAATTTGAGTGGGTATGCTAGGGTGTGTTGTATATGAGATATATGTCTATAAAGGAGCTTAAGTATGCATATGTAATATGTAGGGTTAGTTGAAGTAAGGTTGATATATAAGAGAGTATAATGGATATAGATATTTGGTTATGTGGGTAGCCTTAAGTACAGGTGATAGGATTTCCTAGGTGATATGTGATAGGGTATTGGGTGCTAAGGTTTTAGCTTACATTTGTGGTAAGGTATAGGTTGATGCATAGGGTGTTGATCTAGTATGACCTAGGAAGAGCCTATTTAACCTTGTTTGACTCTTAATTGACTTAGTTTGACCTAGATTTGTCCAAATAAGCCTATAAGAATGTGTTGACTAAAGTTTGACCAAGCCCTAGATAGTTGACCTAGTTAGCCTTGTAGGTTGACCTAGTTTGACCTAGACAGTTGACCAGGTTTGACTTAGAGTTGACTTTGACCTGGATTGGCCTAAAAATCATGTAGATTGCATCATAAACATTATTTGTCTTATTTTAAGCATATTATAACCTATACTGCTCTATTTAGGACATTATGACTCTGGTGCAGACATCTGACATTACACTACTCTTTTCAGAGTATCAGGCGAGTACATTCTCTGATAGTTCTCTCATTTATTTGTCAATTACTGTATTTTAGTTCTAGTTAGTTGTATACGATTCTCTGTTACAACACGTATGGATATTACTGGATTCATGTATACGACACACATTTATTTTCTGGCCTCTATTACTGGTATCATCATTTCCGGCTTCTATTACTGGAATCACCTGCTGGAATCATTTACTGGAATCATTTACTGGTATCATTATATTTTGGCTGGACTCATCTTGGATCATTGTGTCGGAATTCTGGATTCACTTGCTGGGAGGGGAAATACTAGAGTAAGACATGTAGACATACCCCATTACTGGAATCACCCCTACTGGAATCTACTGGAATGATAGCCATCTCTCGCCTGATCAGTGAGAGGTGTGCCGGATTACCCACAGCCGTTTACATGTCGATCTCGGTATTTTAAAACACACTGCTAGAGTATAGGCTGGACTCACCCTGGAATCATTGATCACTATAACTGGAATCGTCCCTTACTGGATTCATCTTGTATGAGATTCATCCTGTACTGGACTTACATTGGAGTTACACTGGTCTACATTGTTGTCTGGACTTTATATCATATTACCCTGGTCCAGCTAGTTCTATTTTTTACAGTCTTCATTGCTATGATTCTTCTCTTGTTTAGTATTTACTTTCCTTGCACTTTATTTGTCTTTCTTACCATCACCTGAATATAAACTGCCATTTTTCATCAATACAACTGTCTATAACTGCTTTATAGTTCTCTATCATTTACTTGGGTTTTCTAGATGAGATGTGCTCGTTCCTGTCCTGACTGGACCTGTTGAAAATTTTACAGATGATTGCCCTGAGGACACATGCCCTACATTTTACTGAGGAGATGGCTTAGCTACCTATGGCCCCGACACTCAGGAGTGATCGGGAGTTTAGTTAGTCTGTCTTGTTTTAGTTTTCCTGTTTAGAACTGGTGTTGTATATAGAGATTTGAGACTTGAGATGTATTGAGATTTTTGAGTTTGTTGTTATTATATTAGTAGTTTTGTTGTCTTCAATTTCTTAGTGATATTTCTGTGTTATCTTATCGTGCTTAGACTGTGATTGAGTTACACCATATCTTATACTTGTCCTCCGTTCGGAGTTGATCATGATGAGTACATTATATACTGCATGAGTTGATGGTTAGTTAGAGACTTAGAACAGCGTTCTACCGTCGATACTGCGGCGTAGGCTGGGCGCTGTTACGTACTCGTACCCTCACAGTGGGTACGGGTCGTGACATATGATCTCCTCTAGGAAGGACTTAAAACTCTATTTATAGAGTTCTAGAAATAACTACTTGTTAGTTATTCTGGACTTGCGCAGGTTGGATTGCGCACATTTTGGATTACACAGGCAATGAACTGCGTAGGCAGTTACTCGATCGTGGACCATCTGTATGTGACTCGTGGCATTATTTGATTGAAATACGCTTGATCGTGTACAGACGGTTGCCACATGGTGAGTAATTGATGGCATGAAGGCCACGTGTACATTGTCAGTTATCTTGATGGAGTGCGCCACCTGAATTGCGCTAGCTTCGGATTGCGCTGGAATGGACTGCGCTGGGATGGACTGCGCTTGGATGGACTGCGCTGCAGAAAGTCTGGTAGATTGCGCTGCATGTACAGCTGTCCTCGAGCACTGTGCTGCACGATAAACGAACAGTTTTCTCGTTCTCTGTGCTGTCAGTTGTCAGAAGATCTGATTCTCTGTCAAGTAATGATCACGAGGCCACGTCCGCTTGTGCACTTGGATGAGTGTGCAGTTCAGACTGCGCAATCGAGTTGTTGCGCAATCTGTCTTCTGCGCAGTTCACTTGAAGGATGCATAATTTGATTTTTCTGACTACTTTGATGAATGCACTTGATTTTTAGGACCTACAAGACCCCCTTCAAAGTTTTCAAAGTTTGAAGATAGTCAAAGCTTCGAAATACTTTGAATTTTGATTTGAAAATCAAGTTGCGCATATGATGACCTGTCTGCGCAATCGGAGGAATTAGCCCCTGTTTATTCGGCGCAATCTGAGGAGTTTATTTATTTTCGAAAACTATAAATAGTTCTCAGTTCTCTTTCTACCATTCTTTACTTGCTTTTAAACTTTCGAAAGAGAAAACTTTCCGATCTTTCCTGACACTTCTTCTTCTTTCCCGTCGATCTCCATGGCTCCAAAGCGCTCTGCCGCCGAGAAAGGCAAGACCCCCGCCGAGTCTTCGGCTCGTGCCGCGTCGCGCCCTTCTCGACATGAAGTTGCCCATCCAGCACTGCAAGTTTGATCTGATTCTGTAGCATCTTTGGATTCGTAGCATTGTCTCGCGGATGAGGGGGACCTACCTCGGGCGAGAGGTTACGACCTCCGTCGCACGACGGAGGAAGCGCCGAAGGGGCTCAAACCGGAGGTTGATGAGGGTCTCAGGGGTCGTCGGAGTTAGAAACGGAATAGAAGAAAGGGGGCACCCACTGGCGGCCCGAGACGGACGTGGGGTCCGAGGCGGCTGCGATGAGCGTAGGGAGACCGGAGGACGGGGCGGGGCCGGGGCCGGGGTGCTGACGGAGGGGGCGGCCACAGGAGGTAGCCAAATGAGGGCTGGGCAAACGGACGGCGTATTGGCCACGCTAGTTCCACCGGAGGGAGAGACGGTAGAAGCGGAGGGGAGGGGGGCGGTTTGAGGAAAAGAGCAGGCGCTCGAGGACGCGAGAGGAGGGAGCGGAGAGGGCGACGACGGAAACGAGAAGCCGCCAGAGGTCGCCGCCGGCTGACCGGCCAGCGCAGAGGGGGGGTGGCCGAGGCCACCCGAGCCCAGGAGAGGGGTTCGACTCCCGAGGGGGGAGGAACCGTCGACGAAGGAGGAAGGACAGAAGCATCGGGAGGTGGCGAGGCCGGGCGTGACCGGAGGGGGCGATCCGGAGGGGGAGGGTGGGGCTGCGGTGGATGAGGCCGGAGGCATCGAGATCTGCGAGAACGGCGTCAGCACCGGAGAGGGGGAGGATGGGGGAAGAGAAAGGAGGGGAAGCCGAGCGGCGAGAAGGAGGAGATCCCCTCCGGGAGAGGCG
>JANAVB010022597.1:32675712-32676871 GCA_029216955.1 Iris pallida
CCCACGATTTGTTGCTAGAGATAAGGTATTGTTTCAAGAGATGTTACCTACAGATGCATATGAACCAAATAAATGTTGTACTAGTAAGCATTAAAATTCTGGTGTTTGTAGTAGAGATGGATATTTTTTCCTAGTGTATTGATTCATTATCAAATTTTATTAACTCTTCCCGTGACTCTAGTATCAGCTTAAAGATGTTTTTTCCAAGTTAGAATTATTACATCTTATTTAAGGACCACAACAAGCCAAGATAAGTAAAATGAGTTAGCAATCCCATGCATTCAGAAAGATATGCTAGAGGAAATAACATATGAAAATATAATTGATGACTTTGCTTCAAAGAATACGAGAAAAATGCATCTGAAATAATAGGTTTTGGCTGCAATCTAATTGTTTTTTCCCCTTTTGAAAGCTAGGTGTGAAGCTATACTGATCTGAAGTTGTTTTGCATAACTGGGCATAAAGTATTTGAGATAATATTGGCATGTTGTTGGGGATAAAACTGCTAGCCAAGAATGTTGTTATATATTTTTAGATAATATGTTGGTTTAGTTTCGCCAGTGAAAAAGCATTAAACAATATAGATGAACTTTATTTTTAAAATTTCAAATTTTTTTAAGAGACAAAGTTTTATGCTCTCTTCTCAACTTTGTAGATTTTTCAAATTATTGAAGAGATGGTTCACTTCCTTATGGCATTCAACTATTCGTTGCTTTGTCATGAAAATTTATACTTTTTGAGTTAAGTTTTCAGGATTGTACATTTTTTTACTTTCTCCCCGGACATAAAGTTCAAGGTCGGCCTCGACTAAACCTTGTAGATACATAGTTACGGGTATTACTATATACTCTTAGGATTTTTGTTTCATACACCATAGCTCAAGTATACACCATGAGCAACTACGAACGGTTGTAACGTGCCAATGGTTATCATGCGCACAGAGAATTGTAATAGTGGGACGTGATGTTCATCTGCAACTGTTGATGAAATCAAAAGTCTATCAACTGTGTATAAATCTAAGTTATGTATATTATAACATAAAAATTTAACGCACAAATGTTGCAACTAGAAGGGGAATTTAAAACTAAACCAATCAAGTATGAAATGTGAATTTTCTATGTTATAACATAAAATTAGTTACTATGGCATCCACGCATAT